>CM029546.1:16149948-16522537 GCA_017141385.1 Sogatella furcifera
GTAAAGATACCGACTGAAGATCCAAGGATTCTTGGATCAATCTCCAGCGCAGACCATTTTTTTGACAGGTTTTAAACCTCAATCAATAATCTTCGCTACGTTTTGGAGCTATTGCTTTTCAAATTCCGTAGTATTGTACATTTAGCAGTTGAATTTTGAAACAAAAATTTGTTGAATAAGTTTATTATTGGAGAAAATTCCAAAAAAATTAATTTGCTTAACTCTGTTACAACTGTTTGGAAATCATTTTCCATTCATCAACTATTATGAAGTGTAATAGGCTATTCTGAATTTAGTTTGATGTTGAACTTGTATTGGCTCAACTTACTATTTTTGATTTCTCAAATAATCAAAATTGAAGTCTGAATATCAGAAATAATATTGCTATTGATCCTCATGTTGTTGTAAAAAAGTTGAATACAATCTAGGGAGTTTTAAAACATTATTAGCTATACCTCTAGTGTAGTACAATTGATTCTCAAAGCTTTGTTGAGTATGGTCACCTGACATCAAGAAGAAAACAGAAAGAGCTTTAAAAATATAAATGTAGCAAAGTGGCAATCAATTTAATGATTGAAAAATTGGAAGGAGTTTTTAAAGCTTGTTGGTATTTGATTGCAACGAACATAATTATACATAATAAAATTAGAGCATTTTTTGTAACAATGAATTTTGACAAAAATTCAAACACTTTACTTCTTGGAACATTCTGAATAATAGTAAGCAGGTGTTCCACTCAGTACTGACTCCTACGCTAGCTTTATATCCACATTTACTTCGTGATAAGACCTGAGGTAGCCTACTCACAAAAACAAATCTTGTAGATTGTTTCATTAAAAGTATCTTATGTTTGGAACACCCTGTAGATAAAATAGTGTATGCAACGGTTGTATTCAACCTTTAACGCACTCGATGAGATGCTTAGAGCACTCGCTACGCTCGCATTGCTCGCTGCTCGTGCCCTAACTTACATCTCACTCGTGCGTTAAAGGCTCCCATTATACAACCGTTGCATAAACTACTATTTTTCTATCGTATTCAGTTTTACATTATTATAAGAATTAGTTGTAATGGAAGTGAGAATTTCCAGTATGAAGTGGATCACAGTTTTTCCTGAGAAAATGTTAAAAAAGCCAACTCAAGCACAGACTGTGAAAAGAGTAGCCTATAGGTGGTAGTTTCATGAATTTGGTCAGTGAATAAATAGTGCTATACAGAAAAAGACACCTGTTCCGTGGGTACGAGCCGCCAGTGATGAATATGGAGAAAATATCTTCATATTCAGTGGTTATACAATAAATTGAATTTTTACCTTGATATGAGAGAGAACATGCATGACTCTATTATTGAAGATTCTAGTTTTACTGAAGTACAACTGAGCTGCATATGTATACGCAAGTTTTACATCATTGTGATTTATAGAAAAAAAGTTCGACTTGAAAATTTGATGGAATATTGATCTACAAATTTTTACATCATCGATGTCGAATGTAACAGTGTCGGAAGCCTCTGTGGATGTAGCTATTGAATTTATTTGTTGGTTGCATGGTACAAACGACACAAAAAATCATCTATCCTGGTCGTAGCACACTGTTCATATTGCCAATATCGCTTTCCATATCGAATCGACTGTTGCATGGCTCAGCGCAGCTCGCCCCGAGTGGAATTGGCAGAATAATTCAATTTTTACATTTCAAATGAGATTACCAAACTGTGCGAGCCGAGAACCAGAGTCGAGCGGGGGCAGTCCCGACTTGTTTCTCTTGATCGAAAAAAGGATTCTATTTCAGTTCACATGCAATATGCTCTCTCTAATATTCAGCTCTCAATCACAAAATAGGAAATTTATGTGAACTGACACCTCCCATACCCTTGTTTATCTGCCATCGGTTGCACCGCAACGAAGTTGAGTATATTTTTCTCTTGGTACCGTATTCAATATTCTAAACATTTTTCGTAAGGTATTTTCTCAGAAATATGTTAATATAAAACACGAGTGGAATCATGCAGTCTGTTCACAATGTGTTGTGAACATTGTATGAGTATTTTTCCATTACATTCAGAATTAATTCAGAGTTTTTATTTGAACAACACACATTTGAACAAGTTTCCAATTACCGTCATGTGACTCGATCCTCTAACTCTTCGAACTAACATCAATATTTTCTTTTACGCGTAATGTATCTCTACCCTATCCACGATCATTTGACACATAATAAACAAATTTTTTCGTGTGTTTGCAAGTAAAGTCATTCTTTATGCGATACGGTTAGACGGTCGACCACAGTCGAACAGCTGTAGCCAATTTTGTTCTTGAGCTTCGATCAACAACAAGAGCTGTGATTGGCTGCAACTGCAGCCGACCATCTGACCGTTCCACCTTTACACGCACACATAAGCAAAAATTTGGTGTGGCAAACTCACACAACTTTCCTTGCCATTTACATTTGCGTAATACAATATACAACCTATCTATACCTAGTCATCAGCGAGTGCAAATTTCATTAGACTATTACTTCCTCATCTTCCAGTACTGTGATAGCCTACACTACCTTAAGTTTTCCAGTATGGGGTGGCGCCGCTGCTTATCTGACACAAAGGGGACTCATTTGATAGAGCACATAAATGACTATATATAGGGTGTCAATTTTAAAAAATTCATTTCGAGAAAATCGAGATAGAGAAAATCGAGATTGCAAAATCCATTACCTACAACAATGCCGCGGATCTTCTGATATTTTGCTAGGAACAAGACTCACACCAGTGGATAGGGCTTATATAGGGCTAATTCGGGTATGAGTTTGAAAAAAATCGTTAGAGCCGTTTTTGAGAAAATCGTGAAAAACACCATTTTTGGCTTATTATCCGCAATTTTTCGATGAATTTTTTTGAATTTCTTAGAGTCGGGTCCTCATGGTATAAGAGCCTTAAGTTCCAAATTTCAAGTCAATCGGCCAATTGGGAATCGAGAAATAGTGTATACAGACATACACACATACATACATACACACACATACACACACACACACAGACCAATACCCAAAAACCACTTTATTGGACTCAGGGGACCTTGAAACGGATAGAAAACCTAAATTTGGGGTACCTTAATTTTTTTTGGAAAGCAATACTTTCCTTACCTATGGTAGTAGGTAGGGCAAGGAAAGTAAAAAGCATACTCCGTCTCAAGTGATCGTGAATAAGGAATAGAGCTCTACTTATTCCAGTTATAAAATTGTCACAGTTATCTTGTGGGGGAATTGCACGCTCATCGAACATTTTAATTTTCAAAACTCTCTTTTATTTACATCACTGATAGTAAGATTCGGTACACTCGCTTGGCATCCTCAGTAGGAATATGATATCTCATCCATAGTATGAGATATGGGATATGAAGGGTCGAACCCAGGAAAACTTCTGCTCCCCGAAGGGGGGTAGGAGGGGTTGTTTATTGCATGGGATATCTATAGCCTAATGTATTTGTCTTCTCTCAACAAGCATAATCATATATTTTTACCGCGTAGAAAACTTTATTCACCAATTATTGTAGAACAAGAAAATAATTGATTCGAACAAGAGCTATTGTTTTCTTGTAGTTGTATATTGTATTGAACAATACTATTGTTGAGTTGGACGTTGAAGTTCTCTAAGCTGTGCTGAAGTATTTTTCCTGTCATTTTGAATACAAACCGAAGAATGCATGTGTTCTGGATACTGAGTATTGCAATGTGATTGGATAATATATATGCGGTATATTTGATGATTATACATTATTTGATGATTGTACCTTAATTCCAAAAGTTTATTGATGATTATTGTGTTGGAAACAAGAGGTTTTGGACTTGATAGTCTGAGTCTTCATTGCATAAGTAGGCTATATTGTATTTTATTGAATAAATGGAATGAAATTGTTGAAATCATATAGATTAGCATAGAAAATCTTATCACAAGATGAAATCTACAAGACGCAGAGATTTATTTTGAGACATTCTATTCAATTATATGAACAGGGTTAACGGGAAAATATCTGTAAATGAATAGTAGGGCTGAATCATTCGAATTATTCCTATTTATAGCACTTCTCATGTATAATTTCACTTCCTGAAGAGTTCAAAAGAAGCTCTTAAGTTAAGAAAACGTTGTTGTTGTTGTTGTTGTTGTTGTTGTAACAGAAATCGTTGCGCTAATATTCAACATTTTATGGAACATTTCATAAGGGAGAATATTTTTTTTGCATTCATTCAAGCGAGAAATGGAATATTTGGGCTTGTGATGCTTCGTTTCAGATCTAATCCATTTCTTTCTCCAGATTTCCCCGCGAGGGGGAATTTTTTACAAAAAAGTACCCTAAGACTATATTTTTTAGAAGTTTTAAGCCTTATAAGTCAAACATTTGGCAACTCTAACGAAGTGCATTATATCTAGTGTACGGTAAGATGAGCCCCAATTTCGGGGGGGATATGTCTCCTCAACCCCTTCCCTGGGTTCGCCTCTGATATTCAGATGTGAAGTGAAAATCATTTGAAATTACAAAATAATTCCCAATTATAAATCATTCTGTTCTGTTTCGCTGATCCAATCCAATACTCTTGTACAATCCTGAGCACTAGCAAGATGTCTAATCCATATTCAGTAGCACACCGAACATTGTTTTGAAATTACAAAGTTATCAATTATAAATAAATTTGGTTGCAGGTCGGACGAGCCAACAGGATGCGGAAATCAATAACAGCGTAGGCGACATTTCAGCAGTGCCCTCGGCTGAACTGTCTCCATTGAGGGGACCCTACTTTGACACATCTGCTTCAAAAAATGTCACAGCTCTTGTTGGCAAAACTGCGTATCTGAATTGCCGAGTACGCAACCTAGGCAATCGGACGGTGAGTTGAACCCAATTAATTTCTAAATCAAATCACGAAATTTCGATCGATTTTAGGCTAGTTGATTTCAGTTTTATACACTGGCCTGAGCAAAGTAATTATATATATATATATATATATATATTTCAAAGAATGAGTGAATACAGTATCACAGTGCTTGATCCATATAACCATAAGCAAGCTCTGTGACCCATATGAGCATAATGCCCGATATAGATAAAAGTATTGTTCTATCATTATAATAAGAGTTGAATGGTGACTGTATTCTATTATAAATGATAAATTATAATTATAATATCCAGGAAAAGAAAGTTCCAATCATGACGAACTTCATGAAGTGTGCTATCCGTTTTGATAAGAATGGTTAGTGGAGTTAATGGGAAATTTTGAAAAAATTTCGTGATCGAAAAACTTATTCGTTGATGATAAGATCCTGGATAAAGTGACTTCCTATAGGAAGTCTTCATTAAAGGCTTGTTAAAAGCGAGATTCTCAATCGAAGTCATCAGCTGTGGAGACGTTATTGAGACTCGAGATCTAGGGATTAAATGAATATGAAAGTAATGAAAATGAAAATTGAGCCTTCTGGGGGATTGATATCATCTTGGAGAAACCATTTGCGGATACTGAAAAAACTAAGAAACTGCCACAAACTCTAAATCGCTAATGTGTATTGCAATGTGATAAGTCGTTAGGGTGAAAGAGATTCGAGGAAGTATATTAACTGGCTGTGAGATAATCACCCGAAATATACAATGGATTTATTGGAAAACAATTCAAAGCTCCACTACTTGGGAATGGTGGAGAAGCGGGGAACATTATGATGCTTTATTTCCTCTGGGAGAGCTGAAGCTGATGTGATTATTCAGCCGGAGTTTCAATATTAGATACCCTCAAACTTTCATGAGCTCAATAAAAATGTTTGTAAGTACTTCATCATTTACATTAGAGGCGTGACTGCTAGATTTGCATATTTTTCTTCAATAGAACTCTTAACGATGTGTACCAGATCAAAGATTACCCCTATTGATTAATCTATTCTCATCTTTACTTTGCTAAATAATACAAAACTTCTGGAAAAACTATGGACTTTAATCGATATTATAATCTATTCGATTAACTATTGTAGATAGGCCTTGATATACAGGGATTGATGTAGTAAGGGCATTGATATAATATAGGAATTTCGAGCTTTTACATTGTACGAGCCAAAGAAAAAACACAATACAAATCAATGGTCTATCCATATCTAGGAGATTCATTAGTCTGAGTTACAAAAAATATAGGAAAACCTTGAATGAATAAATCTTGATGATATTCTCCAACTCAAAATACACTTCTCCACTCTGAGACTGAATAATAGACTGAAGATACGATTCCCAAGCGGCAGCTCTGGCCGCGCGGCTCATGCTGTCGCGGCTTTAGCTGCGCTGCTGGAGCTGCCCGGTTTTAGCTGCGCTGCTCTAGTCATTACAACTCTATTCAAATAACTATATCGTAAGTGTTCACTATGTTATCAGGGCTACTAAAGTATAATGAATCAAGAAATAGTGAAATTTACCATTTCAAGTGATTTCCTAGTGAATTTCATTATTCATTGATTAATCATACATCAGTAGCCTTAATAACACGATGAAAGTTCATAATATAGTTATGTGAATAGAGTTGTGATGGCTAGAGCAGCGCAGCTAGAGCCGGGCAGCTAGAGCTCAAACCGCGCGGCTCAAGCTGTCGCTTGGGAATCGTACCTCAATGGAATAACGATGAAATCCGATGGGAGAGGAACATGAGATTTCTCCGGATGATTCATAGAATTTGTTTTACTGAAGTGACTCGTGAGTGAAGAAATCTTTTCCTCCACTTTGTTCAAGCACATTCATCTCCTCTTCAATCTAATCTTCCAAAATTCTGATTACAGTTAGTGTGTGTCAGACGTCAGAAGCAGACGACAGACCGCTTCTTTGTATTCTTAAAAAAAAGAAACATGGTTTATTATTTAAGGATTTCTCATGGAAAAAAAACATGTACTGAATAATTAATTCCTCAGTGCCACATAATTATATCGCTTCATCTAATTAGAAGTGGAATTACTGTGGTATTTTCCAGTCATTCAACACCATCACAGCAAATAAACACTGAGTTAGGTAATTGCTATTTTGTTAGATGAGCTCTCATCAATGAGCAAGATGTACCAGTACCATCAATGTAGGCCAACTTTTATCAAATTAATCAATTATGAGATTCTTGGTAAAATTTTTACCAGGAAAAGTACTAGTGACAGAAGTGATCTAGTTTGAGGAGTAGATAACTTAGAAATACACCGTATTTGTATATTCTTGAAAGTTCGAAATATAAAATCGTCGTAATATCTTAACTCTGATAAATATGAAAACTTCTCTGAGAATAGTCAACCGATGTAATCACTAATAGTTACTGTAATCCACTGTCTGAGTACTTGTATAAATACTTGATAGGAGTTTTGAATAATAATACTGTATAACACTACTTATAAGTAGCCCATCACTGTTTAAAAGTTTGATATGAGAAAGCTTCAATTGGTGAACATTGCAATGTCTAAGGATCCCCGATGCTTACAGCACTTCCATGGAGAATAAGTGATACAAAATATGGGGAAGTTGTTTCGCTGTATTGGTAAGAACAAAACATATTAAGGTGAGGATGAAAAGCGGGAATGCTTGTGCTCTGCAAAATGACGATGAAAGATAAGCCACGATCAAGACTACCAAGTTTTAATGGATGCATTAAGAGTGGAACTTATTTGGAAGATGTAATGGATGTGGTGGTAGCCTTTGTTTTCCGAAACAAGGGTTTCAGTTGCTGCTAGTGATTTAGATTTATTTCTCGACCATCGTCTCCGTAAATTAGGAATGGTCGGGTGGTGAGCTGGGACTGAGTTGTCCTTTACAGCAGCAAACCACCTGACTGACGTGATTGGGCAATCGTAGTTGAGCGCCGCAGCAATGACACAAAACTGTGAATCAGCTCGTGCAACAGAGACCACGATAAAACTAAGCTAGGGGCTTTCTGAGCACCATTCTACTGCTGGCTTACAATTCACATTCACCTCTTGGAAATTGCTCTGACCCATTTTATCACTTTTTCATACACAATGTATTACCGCTACGTTTTGATAAGTGGCACGTGGAAATGGCAGTGGAACACAAAAAGCAATAGTGCAAACTATAGTGCAATTGAATAGATACAAAGATAAATCAAATTAATCGTGCTATTCAGTTTGGGTACTTGGACGGTTTTAACTCAAAGCACAAAATAGCACTTTTGAGAAACGGATAATAATGTTTCTTTGGAACATTATACTCGTATAAATGTGGTACAGTGACTATATCTTTTATATAGTCACTGTAATTTGTGCTATCTCTATTACGATTGCATTGAACATGACCAGTGGGATCCTATTGTATTTGTATTGAACTTCTCTGAAATTCTGGATTAATTTGAATTCAACCCAACGCTAAGTAAGGGTTGAAGGCAACTCAATTAATCTTTAGATCTTCATGTTCTTTATTTCTGTAGAAGAAAAAACAAACAAATAAAACAATCAATCAATCAAATACATCAAACTTGTGTAACAAATTAGTTCTGATGATATTCATAAAAATTGAATAAGATATCAAAGAATGGTTTTTCGTTTCGTTTTCACACGTCTTTCGATTATTCAGAAACGGTTCAAGTGGGATTGGGTTAACAAAACCCTCATTATTATCAACTTGTCGGGTAGGGTAAATACAATACATTATACATTAGGTAATTAGGTATTGATAGATATATCGATATTGTGGATTTTGATAGGTCATGCTACGAGTAGTATTGGAACATGAAATTGATAATACCTAAATGAATAAGATAAAAATATAGACTTCCATTTCGAAAAAATATTTCCTTTCAAACACTGCACTTATTCTGTGCTAAGTGATAAATTAACCAATTTCATCTAAATAATCATTATTCAACATTGTGCCGCCTATTATGATTGTTCTCTATACAGCAGAGAATATACTAATTACCTGACGGAATTTCATCAAGTTACCCATGCGTCACAGTTTTTTTAACGAACAATCAAGATTACAGCATATCATCAGAATGAGGAAATAATTGATGAAGATCTAGAATTATAGTCTGTCCAAGCAAAGAAGACCCTCTGGCAAGATGGGAAGATGACTCCAGCTCGGTCAATATTGGTTTAGAAATTATTTATTTAGTCTCAATTATTGTAGGAAACATTCTGATCTACAATTTGAGACCGAATCAATATTTTTTTGAACCAATAATATCTGCAGTCATTTTCTCATCTTGCCAGAGGGTCCTCTTTGCTTGGAAATACTATACCACTGAATCAATTTACAAGACAGTTTATGTTATCATTTACATGATATTTTTAATGGTGGAAATGTAATCCTCGTTTTTTATAGATTGTATGCGTTATTTCATGGAAATCTATATATTTTCTAACATGACTGTACTATAGCCAGTTTACGTTGAAGTAACAAAGAAAAGTCGATAACAGAATGTAGTTGTTCCAAGAACAGAGGTTATTTGATACATTTTACCACTGGCGGCTCATACCTACCAAATAGGCGGAGTGCTCGTATCTTTTACTGTACAGCACTTCACCTATTTCGTGGGCACGAGCCGCAAGTGCATTTTACTGGTAACGAATTTCATTCCGAAGTTGATCTTCCTCCTCACTCAATCAAATGCTTAACGATGTTTTTCCTTGCTTTATTGATGTTGTGGTGAACACTCTCCTACATGTTGGATGTAGGTAGTTGAAAATGAAAAAGATGGAGAATATGATATGAGCGGAAATGTGAAACGAAGATGAATAACTCCAATTCTCAACATTCATTATATGAGTGGAATTAACAATGTAGTGAAGCTGTAACAATAACCAAAAACAGCTTTGGACCAGAAGGCGTGTGTACTGGCAAGTTATGAAAGCGCTGATTAACGCTCGAGAAATTCGAAACATCAAATATGGCGGTTGCATTTCAACGTTAAAGTGGTTGCCGGGCTTCATGAATACGGTGGGAATTTTAATGAAGATTCTCTTCTAGGAGAGCAGCAGGCTGAGTCGATGTAACGATGTTGAAGGCATGCCGGTGCTTGGCCGAGCTAAGCGGTTGCAGAGCGTGGTAAAGTGTTGTGATGACGAAGCCCTCCGTTCAGGTTTGTCAGGCGAGAGCCAAATCCGATCCCAAGGGAGGAAGGAGAGCAGCTGAAAACCCAGTAGAACCTTTGCACAGCCCCACACCATTCTGTGAACCGACTCTTTTTCATGTTAACTCTCTTTCCACAGATAAACCAGCAGCTGGAATTCCGCTCCTAAATTATACAGAGGAATAAATGCGGTGTGGACTGCCTCGTCTTCTGTCTTGAAAAAATCCGTTTTCACGTGAAAAGCAGCGATTTACTGCCCCAACTGCCACTGAGAACTGCATGGTCACCATTCTTTGTCTTGACAAATATTTCTCCACTATAAATGCCATCACCATTCTCTGAGATTCCAGGGCAAGCTCGTAACCTCAATAATAGATGAGCTCCAGTTTTTCATTTGATCACTCCATTTTCTTCAAATTGGAATGTTCCATCGTGATTAGAGCATGCAAAGTATTTGTCATGATCATCAATCTGGTATGTTCGAATAACGATAACAAGCAATGTGAAAAATCTTAGAAAATGATCACTTTGGAGAAAGATTCTTAGCTGGAGAAAGATGAGCTAGCTATTTCAGGAATAGAAGAGCAGTGATTCTCTATCATTAATCACTCAATTCAACAATTCAATCGAAATCAGAATATTCCAAGTTTGACTTAGGCTATACAAAAGAATGAAAAACATTTATTGAAACGGATTGAATTTGGATAGTAATAAAAACTGAATGAAGAATGCTAGTAGATAATTCACCAAACTGATATAACCTGGTCATGCTTACAAAATAACAAATGGATAAGCAGTCATCAAGATATTTCATTATCCTCAAATTAAGGATCATCTATATCTATATAAGCGAAATGGCACTGACTGACTGATTCATTCATTCATTCATCACCAGAACTAAAAATCCACTGAACGTGCGTTCAAATTTGGCAGGCATGCTCGGTTGGACGTTTAGACGCGCGCTAAGAACGGATTTTAAAAACTTTTCAGGGATACGCTAAATATTTGAGTTTTTCTATAGTTTTTCGGCGTTTTCTGAATTTTTTCAAGAACCAATAGGTAGAAAATGTAGATAAATTGTGGGCGGGTTCAGATAAGGTCTAGAAGTGTTGTGTTGAAATATTTTCGAAATCCGTTCAAGATTACGCCAGTAATCAGGTTTTCAAAATTGTAGATGTATTGCGGGTTGCATATCTTCCGCCTTGATACGGCTAATCCTTACTGTAAATTCAATGGTTCAGGGAGATTATGGATGAACTAATTTGGAAGATATTGAATCAAATTTCAAACTATGTCCGATATACTTCCCAAGGTTACGCTCAATATTAGCGTTTTACTTTTTTCGGAATTTTTCTTAGATTTTCCGAGAACAAATTGGCAGAAAATGTTGAAATTTGGTAAACAGGTTAGTATTTCTATAATTTGATAACTGTAACAAATATTGAGGGAAATTTAAATAGATCAACTTACATGAAAACGGAATAGATGAACTTTTGACGGCTGCGCTGAGAATAATTTCTGCTGATAAATAAAGAAAAATGTATAAGAAGATGTAAAAATTCAGTCAGAAACACAGTCATAATTTGGTCTATATATTGTTTTTTGGATGAAGTATTTATTGTAGTGATATGCATCTATGTATAAGTATAAATGTTCTAAGTATAATTAGAGCTCTACCAAGTACCTTGACTGTGTTTCTATTGTTGCTGTTTGTGTAGACTTTGTTCTTTGTTCAAAATTGATTAGTTATTTTAAATTTATAGTTGTTTCAAATTAGAATGCTACAGACGTCGTGCACAAAATGTCTTCAAATTGATGAACTGAACTCATAACAAAAAAAAAAAAAGAAAACGTAACATATTTTATTAACAATTTAGGCTATTTAATAAATACCGTATACAATAATTGAACTCAATACTAACAATGACCACATAACTTGCTAAAGTGGTCATTTAATTTCCAGTTTTGAAAATTGCTGTTATTCTTTGTTGTTTGTGATGGAAATAAATTTATTTATTTATTTATTATTATTATTATAAATGGAAATATAAAAGAATAACAAATTCATGGAAGGAAGGGAATTCAAAAATCTACTTTTTCCCGCCAACTTTAGTAGTTTGTATAAATGTATGAAGTAAAATAAATGAATTCGAAAAACAGTGAATGTGGCTTGATGCTCTGGACAATGATTTTCCGCTTTCCATTACTTATAAAAAAGCTAGCTGAAAATGTGAGTAGCTGTCCATTCATCGATTGAGCATGGAACAGAAATAATTGTAGTTGATAGAATGATTTCGTAAAATTTGATGATTTTTCTCAAACTTGGTGAAAAATGAAATCCGCAAAATATTTGCAGATCTCACCTCATATAATTATAATCATGATATCCTATCTCTTCTTGATTGTTAGTATTTTATATTAAATCAGTAACACATTGACTTCCAATAAAGATAGTAGGAATGAATATTTCGAGTAATTTTTTAGCATTCTTGTAATCACGTCATCATTGAGAATCAATGGAAACTATTGAATAAATATTATCATTATTTATTGCAGTGAGAATTTCGTCAAATCAATATTATATCCTCAGAACTATGTGCTATAACATGCGGCTATCATGATCAATCGCTTTTCATGAGCGGTGGGGTGAGATGATAGCTGTCATAAGCGGAGCATAATATAGCCTACATTTAATATGTTGCTCATCATATCCAGTCTAATGGCTGCTGCGTCATCAAAGCTTGATCAATTGCCGAGAGCTTCGATAACAAACATGATTTGCATCCTCGTGTCAGTTAGTATTTGTATCTCATGAAATGGATTCGATACACTGGCGGATCGTGTCCACGAAATAGGTGAAGTGCTGTACAGTAAAATTTACGGGCACTTCACCTGTTTCGTGGCTATGAGCCGCCAGTGATTCATTACACTCTCGGATGCCGTGATGTAATGTTGGTTCCCCAGATCCTATAACTCTATAAGGAAATTGTCTGCATAAACAATTCAGGAATATTTATATTGATATTGAATATCATGATCATCGAGCATGAATAATTTTCACGTATGATTATCATAGAGCTGTGTCAATCGTCATTATCTATCATTCAACGACTTTTGAAAGGCAATACAACATTTCAAAACATCATTGAAATTCATATTCGATATTCATAATCATCATGAATATTATTCAAGATTCCTGATACATACATAACAAGTAAACATTAATCAACGCAAAAAATAATCACATTAGTGGGCCTTTGTTATGATTTTATTCTTGTTCACGAAGTTCACCACAGTACCCTTCGCAATGATTTAATTCTAAGCGATAAAAAATGAAATTCAATATTTAGTTGGTATAATTAAATTTGATAATATATGTTTTAATTTTCTATTCTTTTCAATTTAACAAAGAAGTTGGTAGGCCTACTCGTATAATAATGAAATTTATTAGTTTTAATGTCAGCAATTTCTGAATAGAATAGAATTCTGAATGGAACGGATTAAATGAAAATTGAAGAATAAACAGTACCATCACACTCACCTTCTTGCTACCTATCAAAGTAATTATATCCAAAATAGATAACAGAAGTTTATTGGAGATAACTATAGAGGTAGGGCAGTAGTCAATGAGGAGAAAGCTGTATATTATGTTGTTGTAGGTGAAGATCTTCCTGGATAATTGCATGGTTGAGTATCAGAATAAATTATCTAGGTAGGATGATTATCTTATTTTGAGGCCAAGTGATTATGTAGTTGATATAGTAGTAGTTACCTTACATGCTTGGTGCCGTTAACCAGGTGATTTAGTTGGTTAATTTAAGGGCTGAAGAGCGAATACTTGAGAATGTTTTGCCAGCGTCACGGCAGGTCTTAATTTATGGGTCTGCCCGATCTAATATCATAGCTGACTGCTATCAGTTGGATGTTTTTGTGAGTGGAGCGTTTTCAGGGCAGTTCACTTGGCTGTTGCGTGCTGGCTAGTTTTCGTCAATGAGGGGGTCTCGTGGAAGGGGTGGGTCTTGTGGGTTTTTGTAATAGATTCCTCGGCTGCCTCACTGCCTCAGCGATAAACGTTGGAAAGGGATGAATATGCAGAAGCCTGTGTCGGTCCTAGTGTTTTAGCCAAAGGCATCGCTATTAAGGGTGGAGTCCACACACAACATGGCTTCCGTTATCACTTCATTATTCTCGGCCAAGCCCTCACAAAGGGCCGATTTCAGGGGCAGAGGGGTCGCTTGTAGCACGTACCCCTAATTAATTGTAACCCAAAATATTATTGAACACCGGTCTTATAATGCACAAACGGGAGTGAGCTCAACCAGGAAATAACAATTCTCTCCTCAAAGAGCCACAGCCATGGTACACGTCCATTGAATCTCAAGATCCAGCGTTTCAGAATACTAATTACCTAAATCTATAGTAATCACATTGATGCCATACCGAAAAATAATCAGAGCACATCAAAAGCATATTATTGAGTCCATAGCTAGTGGTTAGGCTATCATAGGCTATTCGTATTCTTTGTAAATATTCGATGAGGCGGTTATAATTATATCGTATTCATCATCATTATTCGCAAAGATTATTTAATTCTTATTCTTTTGAGTGAATCGCAAAGTCAACCAAATCAATATTTCCTCCCATTCAAAAAGGAAGTACATAATTTTGAGCTCAAACTCAACCTCAGGAGTACATAGATTTTTCTATAATCACAGCATTATCGCATTGAGACAAACATTGGATGATGGGGAAATTGAAAAAGTGTCATACAAAGTATAACAAGATGAACATTCAGTCTACAAGATGAACCATATTATTTTATTGTCTCTATGATGAATTTTGAATTTCTAAATTTAAAGCAAAAAATGTTCAAGGTATTCAAATTATTGATTATTCTTGTATCGAAATCATTATAATCCTTTACAAATTCCAAAAAATTTAGTTTCTCCTCGTGAGTGGAAATTTGTTGAAGTCAAGAAAACTAAAGTGGCATAACCTAAATATTTGGACTCATTAAGAAAAATTGGTAAAGGGACAGTTTTGGAAGTAAATAAATAAATGAACCAATAGAACAATCATTAAATCATAATATTTCATAGTTATGATGTATTGAAAACCTATGATGTTTAAAAAAAATTGCATGGCGGTATAGGAAAGCCAGACTAACCATATTCAAATATTGTTGTTATTGACTTGAATTAGTGCTTGCAAGACATGTTTATTTTTATTGTTTCAAAATAGGATATTCTTATCATTGTGGAAATTATTATATACGATTTAAACACTAAAAACTCCAGAGTACTTGAATTAGTGCTTGCAAGACATGTTTATTTTTATTGTTTCAAAATAGGATATTCTTATCATTGTAGCTACAGAAATATTAGTCAATTCGACTAGCTATTTCTAATGTAGTTATCAATCACAAGCGCATCGAATTTTTCGAATGAATTCGCCAACCGAGTTCATGTCCATCTATTCTATGATAAAGATTGAAAATGAGTGACCTTCAGATTTGCCATTTGTCTGATTCGGTTCCACTTAACTTGTGTGTTGCAGGTATCGTGGGTGCGTCACCGCGACATTCACCTGCTGACAACAGCCAGGTACACCTACACAAGCGACCAGCGCTTTCAGTCGATTCATTCTCCGCAGACAGAAGACTGGACCCTGCAGATTCGCTATCCGCAGCGCAGGGACTCTGGGGTTTACGAGTGCCAAGTCAGCACCACTCCCCCCATCGGTACCTCCATGTACCTCTCCGTTGTCGGTGAGCTGCTTTCTATACTGCCGACTTTTTCGCACGTTGCCGTCAATCCTCTAAGGAGCCCGATCCAATCTCTTTGCGAATGATTGCGCCCATAAAACCCGATAAATGAATGCGAACCACATTCTCTCAACTCTGTGATAATAGCCCTCTCAACTGATCAATGTGGTGGGGATTCCAGGAGAAATCTTCAGGAATATGATCATAGCAGATGTTTAATAAGTCAGTTTATTGAGTCAGCCAGTAGAGAAAAACGCAAATTGATGCGACCAAGATCAATAAAATGCAATAGAAATGTACGGAGTAGTATAAAGCATTGAAGATAGAAATCAGCTAACTAGTGTGCTTCGCTCTATAAAGTTCTAGGCTTGAATAATTTGAAAGGATTAGTACAGGCTGTAACATTATTCAATCATCAATAATATTATGATTTCAAGCTATATAGAATATAGATATTTGACCATATCTCCTCCTTTTAATTGGATTGTTATTTCTACTGTTTTGATTTGTAAATATATACTTACAAGAATAAATTATTCTCCAAACTTAATATAAATTATAGAGAAGAGGATCCAAATATATTTCTAGGTTCTCTATGATTATAACATCTATATTATAAGCTGGATTGTATTTTAAATTGGAAAAGGGACAGTTTTGGGGTTAAGCCTGTTGATCCTTAACATTGAGTATTATTTGTAAATAACTGAATAAATAAATATAAGAATTGGAGGCCCTTTAAAATCCAATTTTTATTTCTATAGAGTTTTTTTTCAAGTGGATCATATACGAATACGAACTCAGTCTATGGGCCTGTATATGCAAATCGCATATATAATACTGTGAGTACAGGATTATATGAAATGATTTGATCCCTGGTCCGATCAGAAGGTTTTCAATGTAGATAACAGCCACTCCTATACGTATTCCGGAAGCCTAAAAAACACTCGTTGAATGATTACCCTCCCACCATAGAACCTTCTCCATTATCGACTCAAAAGCGCAATTCAAAGCTCATGTGAGAATCACTCTCGGAAAATAGAGTTCATGGATCAAACTATTTGATGTTCAGTTGCTGAACAGGATTTTATCCCTGTGTTGACTATTGAAGACAATTGTTGCATCACTGTTGCATCCAACAGTCTGTTACCAGCCTTATTTGATTGTTCTCAAATAAGACTGCTTAACTAAGTAGAAAGCATTGCTGGTCACGAGGGCCAGTGAATCTTTGGTAATATTGGTTGAAATAAATTTAGGTCCAAGTCCGATTGAATCTTACATCTTCAAAATAAAATGTACTTCATTTCCAAATCATTACAAATTGTGATTGATAATTAAAAACAATGTTGGTAACCCGGAAGCTTCAGATGAAATATGTAGAATCGTGGATAAGCGACAATTATCGAAGTTTGAAATTCATTACTGTATAAAATTCGATGGACTTGATCGTAGAGGAGACGAATTGTAAAATAAGTGATCTACATACCCCACTGCGAAACGTAAATAGATTCAAATTTTTATACTTGAACTGTCCATGTTAGAATTGGAGTTGAAATTATGGAACTGTTTGTAATATCTCCTTCGTCCTTATATTTGTCCTGGTTCATTTGTAATGGTCCGGTAGTTCAAAATTAATGGTAAAATAAAAATCCCACTGAGTTATTCAAGTATGAAATTCAATCAGGCATGGTGAATAATATATGCTACCTCATCAGCATATTTGAAGAGGAAATCTCTTGTAAATTCAGTGAATATCTTTCACATTAATCAAATATCAAAAGAAACATTTTTGAGTTGCCACTGCTAGGCATTTCTGAACGAAAAGTGAAAGTAATGCCTGGGCTGGTGAATTGACAGTCCTTGGTCCAGTCGTACCACACTAACACGTAGATATCATTAACAAGTAATCTAGGATAAATGAGAATTTAAAGTTATGTCCAAAAAGGGGAGAATAAAATAGATGAGAATAGAATTGAGAGCTTGATAAATTTTTGGTACAAGTCACAAGGATAATAACCCTATTATCCAAAGTAGATACATAATAGTTATGTATCAGTTCCATATACAGGGTGTTTCAGGAGGAATGTGCAATACTTTTCAGGCTGATTCCTTACACTAAGTAGACAAAAACGCTTTGTTACTGAGATAACAATGGCGGAAAATTAAGATTTTTCAAACAATATTAATTTTTCTAATTTTTTAGAAGCTTAGTGCGGTTCTAAAATAATCAATTCCTATGTAAAATTAGCTAACGAATTCAATGAGACCAGTTCCAAGTTTTTAACTTTACCGGTTATTGAGATAATTGGAAAAATATTCTATAAAACGCCATTTTTCAACAATAAGGGTTATAACTGCATAAGGAATCATAAAATTATATTTTTTATTTATGGAAGTTGAAGAGAGTCGGGTTCTAAAGAAACTGTTAAATGGCGGCGGTTGAGTAAATCTTACCCAAATCTCAGAAATAGCGATCAAAAATCGCAAAATCGCTACTCAACACAAATTTATCACTTGTGCTACGTTTTGTCAATTTTGCGATTTTTGATCGCTATTTCTGAGATTTTGGTAAGATTTACACAATCACTGCCATTTAAATTCTTCTTTAGAATCCGACTCTTTTTATCTTCCAATAATAAAAAATACAATTTTATGATTCCTTATCCAGTTATAACCCTTATTGTTGAAAAATGGCGTTTTATAGGATATCTTTCCAATTATCTCAATAACCGTTGAAGTTACAAACTGGTTTCAAACTGGTTGGAACTGGTTTCATTGAATTTCCCGGGTGATTTTACATGGGAATTTATTATTTTAGAACCTCAATAAAGCCTCTAAAAAATTAGAAAAATTAATATTGTTTGAAAAATCTCAATTTTCCGCCATTGTTATCTCGATAACAAAGCGTTTTTGGGGGTTGGTCCCATTGAACCTTTTTGTCTACTTGGTGTAAGGAATCAGCCTGAGAAGTATTGCACATTCCTCCTAAAACACCCTGTATAACTATATCACACCTATACTGAAATTGTACTATCATGAATCACTCAGTAAAATGAATGATTAAAATAACTCACTATATTGCCTCACTCAAAAGAAAAATAATATACTTATGGCTTTTATTAGTAAGAATATCCTTACGGGTAGGTCCCACCTCTCCAACATGTAATTGGTCTAATACTAATCAGCTACCCAAGTTCACAGTGTTCATAATTCAACTTCTCGTTCATCAAGCGACCACCCTCACTTGAAGGTGGCCAATTCCCAATAATCAATGAAATAACGAGTTAAATAGGCCAAGTAAGGCTAAGCTTTTGCGCTTTTCTGAATGTCGTGGAGAATGAGGTTCACTACATTAAACCAGAAACAAAAACAAATACATTATCACGAAACAAGATCTCAAAGGATCTACTGGTATGGTTATTTATGTATTTTCATCTTGAAATATTTTTTCACAAAATTGAACTATCGTTTTGAAAAGAGTAATTGAAAAATAATAGAATTCTATGATAAGGGCTGCTTGAAATCAGGATCAAATTGAATGCGAAAATACTTTTATCATAAAAATTGATATAAAGCCATAGACGGTGAAGACGAGCATGAGTATTATGACTCCAATCTATCATAGATGGAATAACACATTGTTATACTATACAAATAACTGGCAAGTGCAAACTTGTTTGTGTAGCCTGATTGGTTGATGTTTCTCAAAACTCATAATATTCCTGAATTTGATCCAGTAATTGTACGCGCTGAGCTTGTAGACGAACGCAAACACATATTCGGGGGAGAGATTCTGTATGCTCATTATGAACAGGGTGTATTCTGAAAACAAGATATTTCAAGGCATCGTCACACGGGGGAGTTGGCTAGCGAATGAGATACGAAGCCATCAGCAGCATTGTTTACTGGGATGATGAAGCTCCCTGCGTCTGTATTAGCATATCATCTGTCTGCATGCCATACCAACATGAGCTTCATTGTAATGAGGTTCTCGAGCTCAACCTTCAAAACAATCAACTATACATTGTCATAACTTTCACCATGGCTTTCACCTTGAAAGTATTTTTGAGCTGAGACTGAGCTTCATCAAAGAATAATTGGAAAAGTTTGACTATCTTATTCTACCAGGATTTTTTGTGAATAAAATGATCCATTCGGTAGTAAAAGTCGTAGTGGTAAAACACAAGCACTTTTAAGATCTATGCTAAATGGATTGATATTATGTGCGGTCAAGTAACGTGAAATCTTGTCAGTGAATGGATGGGTGTTCACAATTCAACACTAACATGAGCTGGAGTTGGTAGTAGGCATTTGGTTGACCTTTAATAAGTGCAGAATAATATTCCCAAAAGAATGATTTGATTTTATGGTTATTATAATCCTTTACATTAAATGCTACTTCCACTATTCATAACTCAGTTTAAGATTTAATAATAGCATATTTAGATGTGGATATTGAGCGTAGTACCAACTACAGAAGACATATTCATAATAATATATGCTATAAGTTACTCAAACAGTGCCCAAGTACTCCCATTACAATATATATTTCTATATCAGTCTCCATTAGAGGTAGAATGCATAATTTCATTTCATTAGAGATGACCGATTTCAAAATACAAATACATTGGTTACAAAGCTAGGAACAATCAAATATAAAATTTAAACCCCGATCAACTCAACAACAACCTCTATTCGAGTGAGAACATGAGCCGTAAACACAGGCAATAAATACAATAGTTTTTAAGTTTGTTTTTATAATAGTGTTTGTTATGGGTAAACTCAGTGAATTGGAGACGAAGTCAATTCACCAGCTTTCCATTATTCCCTGCTATGTGTGTGTCGAACCCTCACCGTCAACCTTCTCTATTTGCATTGCTTTCCTATTGAATGTTGTTCTCAAGCTCCAATTCTGGCCCAAGCTTCACCAGGCTTCATTATCTTGGCGCCGTACCAAATGGCGAGCATAAATACCGAAGGAAGCTTGATGCCCCATGTTCTCCACAGATTCTCGTACATTCACTGGCATCGATATTTATCATCTCGTCGTCATTATTATAATATTCAATTCCAAAAATCCTAATTTGATATTCCAATAAAAATCGATCTGCTTCGAGCGAATAAACAGGAATATTTTATTGGGAGCAACTGCTCAAGTATCATTCGCCATTCTTGATAATTTTGTCATTTACTCTAATATGAATACCTTATTGATATCGAGTGCAATGTAATGATCGTAATGCATTTTGATTATCAATTTTATAATATATCTAATAATTTGCAAAATTATGTATGTCTGAATGCCTTGATAAAATGTTGATTTCGAAAATTCAGTGCATCAGCGTGCCATATGTTATTGTATTACGATGTTATTCTATTCTTATATTTTACAACCACAGTTTCTACACATACTGTATGCTGAGTATATACTTTCTCCAACAGCTTCCATCCATCGAAAGGAATCACTCTGATCAATAACTGATCATCAACTATGAGCAAATTCTTTCTGATTGGCTATGAATTTTCATCGTATCTTATTTTGAAAATATAATATTCTTCCATGTGAAATGACATAATATGGCTTCATAGCAATAGAGTGCACTAAATAAGTGATATATATTCAAATCTATTCGTTACCTAGTGTCCTTTTATACCTGACATCACTTTTCTGTAGTGATTTCATGTTCTGATAACTTAAGGAATTTCATTGAATTTCACATCCATTTATCAAGATCAAGAAGCTAATTGGATTGCAACCGACAAGCAAGATAAAAGCAGAAAATTATTTATCTGATAGGAGGAGCTTTTTACCGAAAGCTGTTGGAAAAAGAGGTCAATATAAAAGAACAAGAATTATTTGGGAAATTCACAGAGAAAAATAAAACCGTAAAGTGAAAAACGTGACATTAGAGTGCTTTTTCCAGGAAGAGCGGAAAAAGCTGAATATATCTTTCTCTGTCGCCGGGTGGAGAGAACACCGTTCAATGGAACAGTATTTAAGTGCGTGAATTCAGGATGATAACAAGGAAAAAACGGCCGGCTTCTAGGATAACGCTGCAGGCGAAGGATGGCATTATAGGTCGGAGATGAAGAGCGTACGAGAGAGAAAACAGAATGAAGAAAATAGGGAAGAATTCCTTTGTTGATAGAACAAAGCATTTCCAGCTTTCTTCCTGAACTTTGTGGTAACTATCGGATTTGCGAACAGTAGATGGCATAAATACAAGTAAGCCTGAGAAATTGGGAGGTCAATGACAAACAACATTAATTTTTTCGTAATCCAGGAACATGGAGAAAGGATTTACTGTTTGAATGAAATTACATGAGCAGGATTGCAGGAGATCAATGTGTATTTGAACTTTAGTGATCAGAGTTGATTCGAAGGTTTCTTGAGTTGATCAGAAAGGTTTCGCAGATGAACGAAGAATTACACCACTTTTCAGCGTGGAAAACTAAAAATGAAACATTCAATAATTGTACTTGTTAGAAACAAAAAGAGAAACGTCCGTCATCATTGATTTTCATGGAATTCCACTTTGTAGTGAGAAATATATCCTTGACTCTTTTTGAATATCTACGGAAGCTTTTGGTGAGACTTTCATGTGGAGAAAGGTCAAAAATCTAGGGAAATGATTATAAAAAGGAGCCAAGAATTCCATTCCAAGCATTACAAAGGAGAATGATAAACTGTCTTTTCCAGATAATACTACTCTCATTATCACACCAGCCACCACACATGGCATGCAGGCATTTTCAGTTTTAAACCTTGATCACCGAATGACGAATTTCGAATCTACGAATGAGAACTAGGAGTATTCAATTTATCAGTAAAGTCTGTTATTAGAATCCTGTTATTTGCTAAGACAATAATTATATAATGTATAAGTTAATGCTATAGTTGCACATTAGAAAAAAATAGCGGCTGATTCGATTAAAAAAATACCAGTACTTAATGCTAGTATTCCACGATAATATATTATCAATTACCATATTTACGAAATCATATCTCATCTCTTTTCATGAAATAATTAGATATGATAATAGAAATATTACCGTGTAATACCAGCCTAACTGAAATGTCCCTATAATGAACACAGGAGGGATATGGAAACATATTATTGGAACTGAAGAATGAAGATTCATTCATTCAAGTGAAACCTCAATCGATAAGAATAACTCGTGAACTTTTTACATTCGATGATAAATTTATAATTATTATCATTTTCATAATTGAATACTCATAATTTTTGTCATTGAATTCAAGATCAGTGTACGTCGATGACGAGCGTTCTGTTCAACAAATTTCAATTGAAGTAATTCAAAGAGGATTAAAATAGATTAGGCAAGCAGCATTTTATCTCTAATGCTCCCTCCTCGAAAACGGAACTTGAAAAATGCATTATCTCATAATGAAAGCATCCTGATCGGCTAATAGGATTATTAATCACATAATTATTATTGATTCCAATCAACTCATCAGCTGAATCTTTTTTCTTCGAAAAATATCAGTAGGAATTTTATAAAAACGATAATCATATACGGTATGAGAATAATACATATAAAATGTGAAAGCCGGAAAATGGGCATTGTAACCAATATACATAAATTGAAGTACCTTTACAATGAAAGCCGATAAAGTACCTAAAAAGTACCTTTACAATTACACGCGGATTATAATATTACCCAGTAGTGATACAAAATTTATACAGGAATAGTATTGGAGGAAAGCTCATTGTCACAAAATATTTTCCAGCGTAAGGTTGCGAAGTAAGCTCATTTGACAATGCTCAAACATGTGGTGAAATATCTATTGCCTCCCGAGACTTAGTGTTTCATTATTCTTTTCTATTAATTCAATTGTAAACTTCCTCATCCTGAATGAATGAAAAGGCAAGATTTTGCCAAACCACTGATTTATTAGAAAATCGAGATACCGGTTTCGGTTGTTACACCATTATCAATCTCTGGTAAACTCCGGACTCTGGTGAATCACTACACTACTGTATCAATAGTATGAATACCGTATGAATAGTGTTTGAGGAAGATGATTTTCAAATTAAAACAAAACTTTTTCTCAGGAGAAATAACATTAAAAAGCTGACTTTTAGAGTGTCTGCAAATTTGAAATTATGATTCGTTGCTTTACAAAAGTTCACCTCTAGTGTATCCCATGAACCATTCACGTCAGCTCCATCAGTCTCATACTAGGTCAATCCATGAGAAGGAATTACATTGAGAATTCGATTGTGTGCTCGAGTTCCAATATACTCAGTATACCAATATCATCCAAGTTCCAATATACTTGATATTGGAGTAATATACTTGAAACTGAGCACTCAATATTGGCTGATATTAGGAGCCTATCAATGGCAGTTCCAGCCTGCAGGTAAGGCTGTCTCAGTCAACAACTGACCTCCTTGTCGAGGCTTTCAGCACCAATAAGTAATAATGCTACATAACATGGCAGTTGATCTATAGAGATCTGCAAGTTCATCCACTATGTGTTATTTGATGATAATTATTGTGGAACAAGCAACCTAAAGAGAAAATAATAATCATATTGTAGCTATTTTTGGTCATAATGGTGAAGCAAGTAACCAAGAGAGAGAATAATTATTATCTAGTTGCTATTTTTGGTGATAATAGTGAACCAAAAGGAAATAATAATAATATTTTTGCTATATTTGGTAATAAAGGTTAACACTAACGGCCAAAATCGTGTAAGCAATTGGATTCAGATTTGATGAATGAAGCAATTTGACTATCAGTGATGGATAACTCAAATATCTAACACTACTATATTCAAATATAGCCTTCTACCAAATATTACAATATTCTATAACTATAAATATTCAAATTCAAATTTTATTACCTTTCGTGCAATCAGCTACTCCATTTATTTCTTGCTATTCACATGATACATAGGTATCTTGTATTTATACCGTAAAATATTGCAGCAATAGTCATGAAGACGTTTTTTTATTCCAGAGCCAGTTACCACTATACTTGGAGGTCCTGAAATGTACATCAACAAGGGCAGCACTATGAATCTCACATGTGTGGTACAGCACAGTCCTGAGCCTCCACCGTCTGTTTACTGGACTCATAATTCGGAGGTAAGCTTCTTTTCCATTACAAAATATAATATAGTTGTTCGTCCATCCCTTACTTTTTCGATTAGAAAATTTGTCTACCCCAGTGTATAGTTAGCATGGTCAGGCAAGAAAACACTGGCGGCTCGTACCCACGAAACAGGTGAAGTGCCCGTATCTTTTACTGTACAGCACTTCACCTTTTTAGTGGGCACGAGCCACCTGTGCAAGAAAATATTTTCGAAGGAAGTGAAATGGAATGGTGGCATCCCACTATAAAAGTACCTTGAGCTAGCTCAATGAGAGTTATTTTTGGTCAAACATGCTCATTAACAAATGAGAGAGATAATATTATCTCCGACTCACTGATACGATACTTTCGAACTTATAGCTGGGATATTCTCTAGAGTTCGTTCCTGACTATGCTGGGTAGCCGGCAAAGAAAGCTAGCAGGAATGTGTCAATTATTTGGCAAGAATCAAAGCTAACAAGGCGGACTACGCTCAAGTTGCGTGATGGGAGCACATTGCAAACTGTGCTCAGGAAGTGTGAAATTGCTCAGTTATAAATTGTTCTTCCCCAAATAGCAGTATCTTGGCCGGCTTGCTTAACTCGTGCAATATTCTGCTGTAGCATGAAATACCGACATCACAAACGAAATGTGCTCAAATTACCATGTAATTCACTGTGAAGAGAATAATAGTGTTTTCCTTCATTCGTTTTATTATGGATAAGTAACAATCTCTATCGCAGGGATTGATAATAATGATGATATTGATAATCCAGTTTGTGGCATCTGGATTTAGATAATAATGAAATTGAACATAAGTGAATTTCATAATTTGAATAATACACAAATGTATAGAACTAATCAAGTTAATTGAAACAGATAACAAATGTTTTTCATGGGTTTTTTATGCAGCAGTCATCATATCCTATATCAATATAATCAGGACATTCCAGTTTTGTTGAAGTAGGGCTCATTGTTTGAAAATACGAGAGTAAAACTCATTCGCAAATGTTGATCCCAATAACCTGTTGCCAAGTTAGCAAGAAAATATCGTTTCATCCAAATAATTCTATAGTGGATTAATTTTAGGCCTACTTCTTTTATCGATATGTTCGTAGATATCAATAAAATCATTATTTATAAATAATTGAGGGAAAAACTATCCTCCTCTTAAAAAGCAATGATTGAATTGACCACAGACAAAGTAAATCGACCATTTTTATAGAAAATCGTTATGTTAATATTGTGAGTTGAAACCGATAAGAATAAGAATAAGAATAAGAATGTTTTATTCCTTTAAGCATTGTTTACATTGCAATCGGAAATGTCAAATAAATACAATTAATAAATCAATAGATCAAATGTTATACAGTCAATCAGATCAATCGAATAAATATACAATCAACAAATCAAATGTATTACTAAGACTAGACATGAGTTCAGTGTAATAGATTTTCAACACAAATTTAACACATCAGTGATAATATCACTTGGAGAAATAATACTATACTTCGATCTCATTTTTTCAATTCATGGATTCCCTAAGGAAATACTATTCCTGCTGCTTTTATTTTGTGTTTTTGCAGCATCTGGAGAACATTGGAATTCCATTAGCCTATCCAGCCAATAATTTATTTCATCTTGATGGATAAATAAAACCCACAAAAAGGAAGTTAGAAAGTTGGTACAGGGGAAGCTTCAGAATTCGATGAGAGCTTATCCGTTGTCAGATCAAAATTCAAATTAGTATGTACGAATTCGATTGGTCTCGAGTTGCAGACCTCCGAAAGCCTCTTGCAACTCTTCATAACTCATTCATTACTATCGGGCCGATGTGAAAGTCTATTAGTATATAAATCCTCTTTCGGCCTGTTCAATTTGTCTTCTCAAAGCTTCGTCGTCTTTGTGATACAGACTTCATAAGACCCTCAACTCCTAATGACTCTTTTCATTTCCTCTCCGATTTCTATCAATTCCTCTTCCTCTTGGCCTGTGATACTTCATCTCGACCCTATTCATTCGTTCAAACCACTATGTTCAGCTCCCTCACCGGCACACAATTTCAAAATAATGGATTTTGCAGCAGTGAGCGATCTATGCTTCAGAATCTTCCATGTTGATTGAATAGTATCACTTCACTCTTACACCTATAGAACTGTCTTTTCATTACATATTCCAAGTGGGTTGAATAGTATCAGGTAGTTCTTCATCAACAACAAACTATCTTCGTCAAAGTTATCTTTGGAATATTCATGAGTTCAAACGGTATATATGTATTTAACGGTATATCATATTCTCAAACTTGGAAGTAATTATACAATATGAGCTTCATATTTTATTTTGACTGTTTTACAGATCTCATTTTCTAGATTTGAATAAAAGTTCCATGAATAGTACAAAATTAATGAGAAGAATATCAGAATAAATAGTGGAAGGCAGTCTAATGTAATGAAACTATATTGTAATGAATACTTCCAGTGAAATGATGACGTTATAAAAATGTGAATCATACACTACAAAACTGATTGTTTATTCTATTAGTATGCCTATAATGACATGATACAAGGATTCATGGTATTCTTAAAGGCCATGGTAAACATAATGTTTCTAAATATAGCTCTAGGAAACCAACTTCAGTTGCGTTTATTGATTGTGGTCGTTCATTCAAATGAAATGAAAGCTTTCATCCTGATACGATACATCGACTATAGTAGAAAACTACTTTTATTGCATAAAAGCTGATATTCCATTTAATTTGAATTAACTTCAAAGCTTCCACAGTCTAAATAATGAACTATTCTGTCCTGTTCACAAAATTTAATTCAACACTAGTTTCTGAAAGATATACATGTTCTCAAATCATATTGCCATCAAAAATCTGCTTTCATTTGTTCAAATAGAATAGAAAAATCCAGAAATAAATCAGTTGAAATTTACCAGTATTGGATTCCATTTATGACTTTATTGCGAGAATGGATAGACTTCTTATTGTTCTTACCATCAGAGTTATAATAGCAAGAATGCTTTATAACCGTTTAGCATCTGAAATAAGAGTAGATATTATTATCCAATTTTTTTCTCAGAACCGAGAATTTGAATTGTCAACCCACGTTGAGCTAAACGAATGGGAGTTAATCAAAAGGCAACTTCTCCAATTACGCTCACAAAACCAAGCCCCTGGCGAGAAGAGTCAAATAGACGAGAAACGAATAAGGACGGGAGTGAAGAGACGAAAAATTGTCTCGTTTCATTGTTGACATTCACTTCGACTTCAGAAACAATGAGGGATCCATTGTTTTTGAATTCATCTTTTCCAGTAATTGAAAAGTAGTAGTTGATTTGGAAATTCATCTACTCAGTAAGGTCAGAAAGGTTTTTCATAAAAATACTGAACTATACAACGCTGATGAACAATACCGGTACTCAGAATATCATTCGAGAATTCGACTGTCAATTAAATTCGATTAGTATCGCAATGGAATATCATATTCTCATATTTTTATATTCAAAATACTAGGGGGTGTCGTAGCTGAGTGGGTTAAGTACTGGGCCCAAAGGACCCAAAGGTCCCGGGTTTAACCCTAGGTGAGACCAGGATTTTTTCTCAGGCCGCTTTCCCGTGGACACATAAGCTGTCGGTCCCGGCTGCCTACAAACAGTCGTTAAGTCATGTCAGAGGCCCTGAAATTTATCAGGAGCAATCTGAGAGCTCTGTCATTAGACCTGAGCCAGCCATGTTATACGAATATTATTATTATTATTATATTCTTACATTTCACGTTATTATATTGAAAGTATAATAATATACGTGTATGGATGTATTTTGGTGAAGACCATCTCAAAATAGTTATTTGTGTAACTAGTGCGTAAAGTGAAGGATTGCTGCACGAGTGAAACAGTTTTTTTTACGAGTCGAAGGCGAGTGAAAAACGTTTTTCAAGTGCAGCAATAACACTTTATGCTCGAGTTACACATTAAATTTTTCCTACAGTTACCATTGGGCCTGTGTGAAAAGTAGGAAAAAGTTTCAAATGTGTTTTTAGTGTAATTTCAAGTATTTTTTATTGCAATCTCAATTTATTTTGCCTTTGAAATCAATATAAGAATCATGTAAAGTACCATCATCTCACAATTTTTACAAATCCAAGATGGCGGAAATCTTGAGTTGGAACTTTCAATTTTAGAAGCCTACAATGTCCAATGTCATCTATTATCAAATAATTACTTTTATTTGAGTTATATGAAGTAATATAATTCAAACATTTCATCTATTCTATGTATCACAGTGACTATAGAATAATAAATTATTGTACTCACTGTACTTAATGGCTTTTGGGCTGGTATTGGACGGGCTGGGGCCGTTTTCCCGTCATGCCAGGGTGTCTTCTTGGCTTGGACGGGCTGTATAGTAGAGTGAATTTGAAATTGGCAACCAGCTGGTAGGCCTAGGCCCTTCATGGGCTGTTTAGCCAGACATACATACATTCTCACTGTAATATTTACCAGTAAGTTATGAGCTAAAATCAGTATAAACTACTTTTTGAGACCTTGAAATATTCTGGGTAACTGATAAGGGTAAAACGCCCCTTCATACTTTGAATAATCATATTTACTAGAATTCAGCGCAAATTAGACTTTTCAAACACTATTTAATGTGACTGGAAGGGATTTAGAATCTTCTAGTTCACAATTAATCGAACTCATGGTTTTATTTTCATTGAAATGATAGCCTATATAACTTAATAGTGCTATGAATAACATACTTTCATGTAAAGTACTGTATATTATTCTTTCTGGAAAAATTTTGTTGCTTCATATCACTTGAGACAAAATATCTCATCAGTTCCAGCAGGTAGGCTTTTGATTGATGCAACCCGCGAGTGATTAGGCTATCTACAGGATAAGATAGAAGCTAAGCATAGAAGCTAACTGCTTCTGTGTTAAAATTATGCAAGGTTACAATCATATTGCTTATGATTCTCAGGACTTTATCATGCTTTTATGCAAAATTGTTTAGTCATCGGCTGTCACCTGCATTGAATAACAGAATCCTACTTTATGAATTAAGTGCAAGGTTCAAAGCTGAACCAGCCAACAATGAGACTGAATTGAACTGAAGCTGTAATTTAATGATAGTATTGAATTAGAATGTTGCATTTACTATGAATTCTATATCATGCATTCAACCACTTTCATTATACTGTATATTAACTTACATATATGGTAGTTAAAGTAGTCAGATCAAGTAAATGTGATCTGAGTTCATTTCATTTTAGCCTACGGTATTTTCAAAATCTCAGTAATTATGGTGCCAGAGTCTTCTTCAAAGTTGTTTGTATTAAAGTATTAAGTTACTTTCACATTAAAAAATCATAATAATGTATTTCGCCACTGAATTCTGATTGCCTAAATTGAGTCAACTACTGTATGAAATGAACCAAATTCAAGATCAACAAATGACAATCATCTTACTGTATTCAAACAATTCAAGCCCAGGTTTTATAACCAACAATAATGAACGGTATTCATAACATAAATCCCTGATCTCATAATTATTATAAAAGCTCTGAGAATAAATAGAACTTTCATCCCGTAACTTACTCACGGTATTGATATAAACAATAAAATAACCTAAAAAATTTAGACGGACGGTCTCGCTCGGTCTGACCGGGGTACTACCTTTTGGTCGCAATTCCAACTTGCCGCTACCAGCTGATCGACTCCCGTTTGGTCGTCAGCCAGGGCTGCCGCCTTAATTTTGAATTCTAAATACGGAACATCCATTTGATACACTTACTATTTCGTGTTGTTAGGCTGCAAATCTGGAGTGTGTAGAAATTTTTAGGCACGCTAATTTTTACTTTACGCACGCTAATTATTACTAGTTCAAGAATGGACCGTTTTACACATGATTTTCAGTGCGAAAACTGCAATTTTACGGATATCTGTAGGAAAAATAAATTATCAATGCATGCATGTTTTATTGTGTCGTGATCACTGATAGAGAAGCTTAAATAATAATAATTCATTCTTACTCATGCCATATAATATTTTGTGTTCTGTCTAAATATAGTTCAACACAAGTAACATAAATATTGAAATTGAGTATAATCATAGTCTTCTTTGAGGTGGTGGAGCAGGAAGTGCGACAAAATACAACATTACAACAAGAGTATTGATGGATAGTTCATTCTGCAGGCAGTTTAAAAATGTTATGAGAAGTAGTGGTGGAATAATAATCATGATAATAGTGGTGGCTTCATTTTTTTTCTAAACTGTATAAGCTTATGATTATTTTTTAAAACGTTACAATGTCCCTATAGTCCAAAACCACGTAGGCATATAGTAAATTATTCTCAATAGTTAAACCGTAACAATGAAAGTTACGGTCTAAATCAGTGTCAGCTTTCCACGAAATTAGCCGCCCAATTACGTACTTCCATTAATGTTTTGGATGTTCTGTTTCTGTTTCATCCATAATGTATCGTAAAAATAAATGAGTCTCAAATAAATGAATGAATGAATGAATATGTCCCAACAATTTCACAGTCATTTTACAATAGCTCCTTCCACTCCATACCCCCTGGAGAGACCAATTCATTGTTACAGTAGTTTCTAACAATAGAGGAAACAGCCGAATCAGCGATTGAGATTATAGGCCGCTTCGATGTGAACCATTTTCAAATGTGTCGTCGATACGATCTGTTAGGATCTGTTTGCTTCCTTGGTACTTGAAGTGTAACATAGTCGAGTGGTATAGGAATCTAAGTGAACCCTTCGGAAGATCGTTGATATCAAGCAACAGTTTTCATGTGAGGACGATGGAATGCGAGAAGTTTTGCTATGTGCATTGCGGATGGAGCGAGATGGAGATAGGAGACTGAGTCCGTTCTGACGCCTGCTATCGATTGGGAGGGAGATACGAGGTCGGCGGATTGTGGGGGCGGGGTGTAGGGAGGGCGCCCTAGGCTACGAGGGCGTCAGGCAAGCAGGACCTGGCAAACGAAGCGAATTGTAAATTGCACTAAGTCGGCGATAACAGTTAATGGGTAGAATGTAGCTATGCCACCGACCAAGGCGAATAACACTTGACCCTGCTTTGAGTAGAGTCGAGCACGAGAGCTCTCTGTTCTTCCCTCTCAATAAATTGTTCAACGCTCAAAGAGAATGCACAATTTTCCTGAACGGGTCTTATTATATTGAGTCACTCAAGAAGACAGGGACATTCAGAATCGTTACCATCTATAAAGGCTTCAAATAGCAATTGAATTGCCAACGTTATTGCTACAACTGAATCGGAATCCATGAACAGTGAAATTTTAGATTGAAGTTTGATGCAATACTCTCAATATCCAGATATTTCAAGAGGAATATATGTGATTTTAAAATGATAGTGGCCATCCTCAGGATTTGGCATTCCAAATTGATCACAGATAAGCCTCAAAGCATTGAAATTTTGAATGTTTCTTGCTCCTGTAATATTTCTCAACTGAATTAGTCTCTTCCTTGGCGATCAAGATTCCCAAGCGACACCTCGCCGCTGCTTGAACTGCTTGGCTCTAGCTGCGCTGCCTTGGCATTACAACCTATTCACATAACTATTACGGTATTATGAATTTCCACTTGGTTATTAAGTATACTAATGTGTAATAAATCAATGAACAGTGAAATTCACCCTTTTAAAGTCATTTCAAGTAGAATTCACAATTTATCGATTTATTATACATTAGTAGCCTCAATGTCCAAGTGAAAATTTATGATGCAGTTATGTGAATAGAGTTGTAATGGCTGGATAGTGTAGCTAGAGTCAAGCAGCGCAGCTAAAGCCGCGACAGCTTAAGCCGCCTGGGAATGGTACCTCTAGGATGATCACATAATATGTGATCAATTCTTTTCAAAATTCTTTTCGCAAAAGATATTATCTTTTGATAGCGAAAAGAATTCTTTGTTATAGGGAGAATAATGGAACATTAATGGATCTGACAACTTTGGTTGAGTACCGATTCTTCAGAAAGTGATTTTCATATTCAAAATTCAACATTTCATCGAGAGTGGCGGACACACTTGTCTGATTTCAAACCCTAATTGAATAATTATAATTGGAAAGTGATTGATCACCAACACAAAGTATACTCTCTTGGAGCCCACATATCATATTAATCCAGAAGGAACTTATCAATTCACTTTCCTAATGACTTTCACCCACTGGCAGCTGGTACCCTCGAAACATGTAAACAACGTGAAGTGCCCGTATCTTTCACTGTACAGCACTTCACCTATTTCGTGGGCACGAGCCACCACTGCATTCACCATCAGCTCCTTGTTACTTCAACAATAATTGAATAAATATCGATAATTGGAGCCTTATTTTCTAATAGAAAAAATTTACGTGGAATATGTTCTCAGAAATCTCATCCAAAGACTTGAGTAAGCATTATTTTGAAATTTTGCACTAGTGTGCTGCTCTCAGAGGAATCAAGCGATGCAGCAGACATTGTTTCAATGCAAATGCAGCCGATTATCAGTCACGAGCCGTAGTTGATGCCGAACCCATCAACGGCGCATTAACACAGCTCTCAACGCATCAGTTGGCAAATTGTTGTCAGCCTATGCCCCGGGCACATAATATTCTATCAAATCGAAGTAGACCTTTCAACGGGTGCTTTGGCTTGGATTCAAACGGTGTCTGATGGCCACAATTCAGATGGCAGCATTGATTTTAGTCCATACAATATGTGACCTGCACTATTCGCCAACTCCTTTCAGCCTCCGACACACATACGAGTATTCTCCCCCTTTCAGAAACAGCAAAAACTTCCTGTTATCCATCAGCTTGCTAGCAGTTAGAACAACTCAGTTACTCCATGAAAGCCACGTGAACTAAACGCTTGAATGGAGTGAAACTTGTTCATAAAAAATGATAATTAATAATAATTGTGAAGTTTTGAGTTGAATGAGAAGATGAAAGCAGATTTGAATAGCCTAAATTAACAGCTTCTCACCTCACAGATATTGTCATGGCTCCAGAAGGAAGGTGAACATACTACAATAGTATAACCTATTCACAAAGTCTTAATAATTCTATCAATCAAATTCAATGTTATCAATCGTGACTCCTTTGAGAGACATTCATCGATTGTAACTTGAATACCCATTGCTATGAGCTTTGCTAAGTGAAGGTTATATGATAAACTTGGTACTCCAGGGTTGCTCAAAACCTCCTCGAAAACTTCCCCCAAACCAATGCGCGTGATCGGATCCGGCTGGTAGTCGGTCGTTGTCAAACGCATGGTCAAACGCATGTAGGAAAACGGTCCTATCATTTACCGCGCAGTCCGACATCGCACACGACCGACCGTCGTTACGCCGTTCCTCTCACAGAGGAGAGCCTACCTTTATTGAAAAATTGAATAGATGACTGAATTTATAGATGTAAACAAATGAGCCATGATGAATTCACGGAATTCATGTAATTTCAAAAAAATGAGAATTTCAAAAGTTGTTACACAGTAAGTTACAGTTTTCTTATTATTTAATAGAATCGTATTTTCATGTAAATGACACTGGTTCACTTAAACTCTGTAGTAGGGTTGAGTGTTGTTGATATGGAGACCTTATCCTTCTTCATTCCAATCAGTTTTCCCCGCAATGCTTGTAATAAAGTCAGCATTTCTTCACATTTGTATGGTACACTGTAACTTCATAGAATGACATTCTTTGATTATCACATGATGATAATAGTCTAGGACCCTGCCTGTGGTGATGTGAACGTGCGTGGACTTGAAACACGAGTCCACCACATTCCGCATAAAAAACTGTGTCTGGCCTGGAGCTCCACCACGCATCACCGATAAAAATCGTGTTGTATGAGGGTGAACTGCGTAACGATCTGGCCCACACAATAACCAAAACAAAGGGTTGCTCGTCTGTCTGATGCATCCTCTACTACTGTATCCTGCACTCTTTCTTGCTTTGCCGCTCTCTTCAGTCAGTGTCACCGGCATCATTGCTCTCTCGTTTGCTCGCGGCTGTTGATATTGATTCCCAGGGTGCCAGAACCTCCCCCTTCCTCTCGCACTGACCCCCCCCCCCTCACCAACTGTTCCAATTTGCACACTTCAACTGAATAGTCGTTGTCGTCGCAATCTTACCACTGAAGCCATTCCTCATCAATTCACTCAGGCTAAGAGAGTGGCTTCCGTCTCCAATTTCTCACTAACGATCCTTAAAATTACTCAGAAACTTGAATGCGGGCGGCCCCTCCTATTGTTATTCTATCGGTAGCATCTCATTGATCAAATTATTACTTGGAAGACAAACTTTCCAATCGATAATGTAAATGACAAGTGATACGCCGGTGAGTCGACGAGATGAGACCAGTCAACCTCTTGAACTGATAGGGAATTGCGATGGAATAATAAGTTGATGGAGATTTCGAGAAGGTATCTCGAATTTTTGAAGATGTTCGCTGACTAGTTTCTTCAGAGATGAGTCCTATTGAATTGCTGATCACAACAAAACATCTGAATGAAACATTTTAATGAATTCAGTTTGAAGGAAGGCACTCTTCTCTCTAATTTCTAATCTGGAGGATTCAACTTCGTCCCTACAATTTTTTTTACATTTTCATCTCATCCCATTATTTTTTGAAGATCGGTCGAATGAGACTGATAATGAAAAGTCACCTGGAATTGAACCAGTCAATTCTTGTTCATGAGATAGACTTTTTTTGTCATTTCATGTATAACTAAATTGAATTATCAGGTATTGTAGTATACTTGTGATTTGTAAAGTTGCAAAAATAAGAATAATTACCTTAACAATAAATTATCCTATTAAGTCATGAACTCAATAGTTTCATTCAATTCGGAAAGAGATGGATAAAAATGTTTTTCAAGCTGAAAAAGTAGATACAGTGATGTTCACCAGCGTTCAGAAGCATACAATTTACATTCAGCGTACAGTTTCATTCTCAGCGTGAAATTTTTCCATTCAAAGAGAAATAATAATACTATAGGGAGAAAATACGCTCTGTAATGTGTCCATATTTTTACCCTGTAAGTGTTATTGTAGTCTATATTGGATGAATGAATAGTTTCTATATTACTATGTTGATTAATAATTATGATGGATATTCATTCAAGCTCTAAATCATACAATGGTGAAATTGGGTTCGAATAGAAAGTTCCTTTTCAGTTTGAATTGACAAAACAAGCATTGTGTCTCTTAACAAATCGAAAAACTTTCCACAAAACACAGAAATACTTCAGAACTGGAAGTAGTGTACTTTAGAAAGAATTTGACGCTCGGTTTTTATTTCCAAGTATAAGTTTCAATCGCCTCTGACATCTTTCCAGTTAGAGAAGTTACAGAGCTGCTAAAGTTACTGAACGGCGCTGCCTATGAAGTCCCATGGGAGACCGGTGTCATGTTAGCGGATCATAGGATTTTCCAATTTCCATTGTTCGCTGTGTATTCCGCGTTTGATTACGAGCTGCGAGTATTTATTACTCGTAAATCCTCGTGAGACTTATGAACGAATATCATCCATTAGCCGAAATTAATCTAACTTTGTTAGAGGAAATGGAACAAGCACTACAACAACTGTTGTAGTGTACGAGTATTATTCAATTGCACAAGTATGGAATGTTTGAGTGTTCAATTCAGAGCATATCAAACACACATTTCTCAATTCCAGAATAAACTAGCTACAACTTGCGTTATTGGATTTACCGAGCTGACAAGAAATAATAAAGCAAACACTCTAAAATTATTCTGAAAATCCACGTTGCATCTTCAACAGAAAATCAATTCGGTAGTCTAGATGAGTTTTTCAAGCTGGACTTTGATGTTCTATCTTGATCGGATTTTATTCATTGATGGTTTTACAAAGCGAATTGATGAAATTCATGATAAAATCAATCTCATGTGATTGAAATAATGTCACCATCTACGTATGTCAGTACACGAATAAAATTTATTTCCGCGGAGGGGTTTTAATCATTTCCAATTAGCAAATAGGTGACCTCCATGATAATGTCAGATAATAATAAGATAGTAGAACTCCGAAACATGGAGTACTTCAGTTTTCGAGTCAGCTATAGAGTCACCTTCCAGTTAACGTACAAACTTGGAATTTTGAACACAGATTTTGATCATACTAAGAATTATTTTTGACATACCTACTTTTGTTGAGAAATTCTATCTTATCAATAAATTTTAATTTTCATCGATCTCAATCCATTTAACGTACAAACGTTTCTTAAGTTGACTAACATTCCTATTTACTACGCCCTGGTCATTCATTATTAGTTACTATCAGCACAGAGGATGTGAATACAGGTTGCTGATGGAAGCCGTGAGAGCCATAGTTCCTGATCACATTCAGATGCTGCGCTGACATCGCTCCATGACAAATACATTGCTTGATGCCAAATTCAATATCAATAATACGCTCTTATTGCTACTCCATGCACGTTTTTCAGGGATATTCAGGGATAGATAGGTGGATCAAATTGCCGAGATGATTCTATACAGGAGTTGCCACCAAAACCATTTTCAATGTAAATCATAAGTATCTATTTTTGTCTTGAGCTCATGTATGTTGGTGAATAGGGAAAAAAAGCACAGTACGCTTTTCATTAGTTGTTTATATTTGAACACAATTGAGAATGCCTGTAAAGAATGGAAAACATGTTGTTCCCATATAAAAAGACTAGAACAAGAAGGGTGCAGTGATTTCAATTTTTATTCACTGAAATAATGAATATAATTATTATATTGCTGTATATGGCATGAAATTACTATTTTATAAAAACTATCTATCAATCTGAATATTGTTTGACAGTTGAATTAACAAGGCTACACTGATTTATTCAGGCACTATTTTTTTTGAAGGAGATCAACTACGACTCTCCGCGCGGAGGCGTGAGCGTGATTACCGAGAAAGGAGACATGACGACCAGCTACTTGCTGATTCAGCGCGCTCAGGCGGCCGACTCCGGCAAGTACACCTGCAACCCGTCCAACGCCAACTCCAAGACTGTCGTCGTGCACGTGCTCAATGGTAAGAGATTACGATTCCTATAATCATGCTCTCCAAACAATAATTTAATAGTAGTTTCAGCCGTTAACTGAATAATAATCCTGCGGAATGAGCAGAGCAGTGCTCTGCAGTTTGCTGTGTTACTCGAATCTTAAGTGGTTATTGATGTTCTGCAGTGCTGGAATGACGGAATGTACAATAAACATTGCCATTTATGTTGTGTAGGCCTACTAGCAAATTATAATGATTCGTGATACGTAGAATGTGTAATATCTATTATATTGATTTATAAAATTACGTATCAGCAGAGACTGGGTTTTTGAGGATAATTTTCTGTAACTGTTCAAATTTATCAGATTTGAGTCAGAGTTGTTTTCTATCAATCAACCAATCACAATCCATAAATAATAACATCGATGTGATAAGATGATTTTGAAAACCCTAGTTAACCAGTCAGCCTCTATCAAGCTGTAAAGTATGAAGAATATTATCATTGTTCATTATCATTGGAGATATTCAGAGCCGGTTACTGTCTTATTATTCCACGACTTTATTGTCATCTAGTGAACCAATCAATCATCGTAGACAATCATTTGAGTTTGAAATTCTATCACTCTCTTAGACACAGAAACTAATGCTGTAATCTTGTAAACCACCATTGGTTAGAATTGAAGCCTTGTTCTCCGCGAAACAAAGCATGGGAGACTGTGGCGCTACTCTGAATTAGCGATGAACTTGCAATCCGCATTAACATTGAGCTGCACTTCTAGTTGCAGAATACCAATCAATAGGGATTTTGATCTTCCATCCAATTAAACGCAAGTAATCTTCTTGAGAACTGGATTATTATAAAATTGACGTTCCCAGCATTATTCTTAATATTTTTTGTTGAACAAGAGTCTTGACTTTTCAAGAAGTTATGAAAAAGCAGTCAAAGGTTATTTGATCCTCATTTTGAAGAGAGAATTCCAATACTATATTGATCGTGAAGCAATATCAATTTTTCTAATGCTCGCGGTTTTTTTCATTCATCATACCACGTCGTTATTGAACGAATGTGTTATCACGGCTTTCCACCACAATATAAATAAGTAGACAAAATAAGTTCAGCATGATCTATTAATATCATCCTAAGTATAATTTGCATAAGATTATAAACTCAATTATTATTAAGCATTACACAAATTGACTATGAACAAAGTGAAAATATGAAAACGAAATTCCATGTATGGAATATGTGAAATGAAAACTGTCATTCTGAAGGAGGAGAGCTCATCGGATTTCTGAGAATGTACCAGGTGTTTGCAGATGTATATAGGAAAACTCTTTATACTATAATTATCAATCCTATTCTGTTAAGCGAGTAATTTCTGTATGTATGTATGTGGAACCACGGATCAAGAAGACGGCTCTAACGATTTCCTCTAAATTTGAAATGTAATATAACCGAGAAGGAAAAATAAGTTCCACCAGGTCTCATTCCGGGAAAACTCTCTGGCAGGATTAATAAAAGAATTAAATATTCCTCCAGGAATAATCCCAAGTACTGCGTATAATGGCTGTTATCATTAGCTAATCAACGCTATCCAGTTGGAGTAAATTGAGTTACATTGAAGTCTATAACACATGTTAATGACCAAAAAATGTCAGAGATCATCATATCAATTTAGTTGAATTTATTTTTTACAATAACATATTTATGTAATTCAACAGTTCGGCCGCAGCTTCAGAGCGAAGCACAGTACCAGATATTGTTAAACTTACGCGCTTAAAAACTTATAAGTCTCCTAAACTATTACATGTATCAAATGGTATAGCATGATAAAATATTAGAGAACCGGTATTGAATTTGTTAAACAACAAAACTATGAAAAGACTATAAGGCCTGAGGCCAAGTTTTTTTCCTGAAGGTTAATAGGTTCGTCTTTAGTGTTCCGACCGTTAAAATAGCAGCACTGGCCGTGAATATGATCAAGCTTCACTATATACTATTTACTATTCATGATCGTCTCACCCATGGCATGTAAAGCCACTCCATTCATGACAGGACTATGCCCATTATTATTATTAAGATCACTACCTGCATGTAAATTTCATGTGATTTTTCATTTTTCAAACCTGATGGATAATGACATGATCATTCGCTAATAATATGGAGCGTTGAAAATTCTAAGGTAAAAGCACCAGTAGTGGCCATGTTGAAGGATTTTTTTATAGTTTATGCCGAATTGTGAGACCATGTTATCAGCTATCTCATCCAAAACTCAAAAATAATGTAGCACAGATCCTTCCTGATTGATCTATTCCTTGAAATGGCGAATATTTCAATTCAAAAATGAATTATTAAATTTTTCGTGGAACTCAATTTTGATTCTAAAGTGGCCACTATGATTCAATAGTGGCCAGGCACTGATTCTATAGTGGCCACATGATGTTTTATGCTCATTAACAAGTCAATTTCTCAAGCTTCTTGTTGCAATTATTCAAGTAAGATAATTTTTCATTTCAGACACTGATTATAACGCCAGAAATAATAGTAGGTTATATTGAAATGAGTTGAATTGGTAATGCATTGTTGTTGGTTACAAGCCACTAGAAAAGTGAGGTTAAACCAGAAAATAGATATTGAAAAGTTATTTTTCCTCTGTAACCTATTTGGAACAGTCTAAGGAGAACATAAATTCAAATTACGCAACTTCTACAACAATTTCTATTGGGTGGCACTACTAGATTGTTCACGGTTTCTTGCTCTAGTAGTGGCCAGACTGCTTTTACGCCGAAATATCATCTGTATTTGTCTAGAAACCTTCTAAATATCATCTAGACATTCTAGGGAATGATTACAACACCAGAAATAGCAAAATTTACAGACTTTCTAGTCATATTACAAGAATTTGTATACATGCCTTCTTACTGAAACTGCTAAGAGGAAACTGAACTTCTTACTGAAACCACGTTTTCGAGTGATGTAGCGACAATGAATCTATCTCAAAAATCTCTAATGATGCTCTGCCAGCTCCTACTTGTACTATTTAGTTGCTAAATAGTATAAGCTAAGTCTATAGTAGGTTTAGAACTCATTTGAAGGTATCAAATTCGTTTTTTAAAGGAAAAACCATTCAAGTGGCCACTACTGAAACAGTGGCCACTACTGGTGCTTTTCCCTTATACTGTATTCATTCGTGAAAACCTGGTACTATCACTGTTTCCGAGAATGAGTATGAGGTACTAAAGTCTACTGTTGTGGCTCATTGATTGATGACATTCAAAACATTCACGAATTTTTTCTTAAAATATTATCACACAGCACAGAATCCCAAATTTGCATGATATAAGAAAATATTCTGTCAGCTTGCAAAAGCTCTATACCGTACTTAACCCTAGTTGGATGTTGCATGAAGACCTTCAATTTCATTATTATTGTTTATCAATGAATGTAGAAAATATCTATTCTCAATGAAATGGTGAACAAGCTCAAACTCGGAACCGTCCCTATTGCAATAAGGGTTGGTTAAGTTCACTATCCTGACTACTTATCCTAACAACCAACATGTCACTTACAAAGTAGTTGTAACTAGAATCATGAAAGGTCTTTCTAAATGAGTAGCTCCAATATCTCTTTGGTAGCGTCACTGGTCAGTAATCTCTCAAATGTATAAGGTTAACATAGCAGAAAGAATTGCGTTCTAAATTATTCATAATTTAATTTGTGGAAGCCATAGATAAAGAGTCCGCAATGTGAACGCTTTTAGGAAAATGAAGCAAGCTGTGAAATCCACAACTACTCATGCTAACTGATTCGAATCTCGAGAGACGTGTCAGTTGCATGCCATTCGTGTTTGATGCTCGGGAGGATGAGGAATGACAGAACTGTGCCATGATCTATACATCAGTTCACTGCAAAATATACAGTTGAGTGACGAAAAATGCCGAGCCATGGCGCAGTCAGCAATGTTGTTAAATTACCAACAACTGCCTGCAGTTTAAAAAACGTGTCACCTCTTGAAGGCAACCGACACAGCTGGGCCAATTGCCACGCAATGACGATCATTTGTCATGCTAGTCGTCTCCATGCATCAACAAATTACTCTTTTTTCTAAGTCTGTTGAGACCAGAAAAACAAACACATATTGCAAACTCTGCAACATTTGATCACAACACGTTGTTGTTTACTGCTAGTTCGATATCGAGGTACAGAATGCGTCTGAATTACAAGAGCTATAATAGAGTTCCGTTCTACCTCAATAACATCGGATATTTGGGAAATAGGATACAGTATTTCTAGGAAAGCTGATGCTCACTCTAAATTCCTATAATATGTTATTTGTTACTGACTTATATGTTATAATAGCGCTCTATTATTAATATTATTATTATCTATTCACCAGGGGCGAATACATGGAAAGAAGTGTACGTTGTAGTGTTCATGGAAAACAGACTCACCCCATCACCACTGATAGCTTACCTGGAATTTCAAGAATGAACACCCCCTTCCAATATATCCATCCCTTCTGTATATACGTACATGTATCAACTACTGGTAGAGAAAACAAAGCTCCAATTGCCTGGAGCAGAGTTATTAATGACCAATTAACTGCTATTAATTTTGATTGTTTCAAATATTCAAATCTATTTTCTAATTTGACTTCTAAAAATAATGACTTCAAATTCACTTTTTTGAATAATTAATTTATTTTTGGTCATGACTAAAGTGATGCTCTCCACTGTCAATGTGGCTATGAAATCTTATTTTGGTTTTACTGCGATAACAAATTTTATAGAGAGTTCTAAAAGCAACAGTTTACTTACTTTTTTCTGATCGCGATCTAAAAAGACAGGCCTACTCTAATAAAATTCGGCTACGAGGCTTGGAATATGGAATCATTTTACTTGGTTACCATTGTCCACGAGCACATGGGAATTAACTAATGAACTTGCTTTACAATAGCGGATGCTTTAGTAGCAGCACATATAGGCTACTTGTGTTATTGTACGATGTACAACATAGTAATTTAACAATAAACAAGTAACTTAATGTTTAAAACATAACTTTCGCCTACAATCCTTGAAAAACTACAACTTTCATAATAAGATACGAAAGTTCATGAGCAGAATACTTTTTCATATTTATTCAATTACATGTATTATTTCTACTGAATGGTTGGTTAGATTGAGATGCCGTTGTCTTTAGATTTTTGCCTCTGTTCCAGGAGAACACCCAGCAGCAATGCAGCATGGTGGCCAGCTTCGTTTGCAGAATCCGATGAGCGTTTTCCTCATCAGTGCCACAGTGATACTTTTAGGCTCGTGAGTGTAATGCTCACAAAATTGGAATGAGTGTGAATTGTTACTTACTCTGTAAATACTGGAAGAATGCTGTTTTCTAGAGACAAAATTAATGGAGCTGATAAAATATGTCGATATTATCTCTTTGTACTACTTCGTATAATCGTTGTAAATAGTTTGGCCATGTTTCAGTTTTCTCAACTTTCATAAGTGTAGATTTTAAAGAAAATAATGATCATCATGAAGGAAATTATTTGAAAGAATCAAACCTGAGAAATACCTTCCACCTAATACCCGAACTGCATTAGATACCAAGTCTAAAGAAGTCGTCATTTAATCATCCTCCACGGAAATCAATTTAATGCTATTCAGTTATATTGGTCAGATATCCAATCAATCATTATGAAGAAATTTGCCATATTTTGAAGAGATTTATCACAAAGATAAAATCATCAAAGTTTTATTATTTTGTTCTTCATCCAACAATAATGAATTGTATTGAAAGTTCGTGCCAGATGAGAAGACTTACTTGTACAAGTACATTGTTAAAATACCTTGTATAGCTGTACGGCTTATCGTCTCAGCTTGTGTGAACTATATCAGTTCAACAATGAATATTAAAATTAACAAATATGTAGCTGTTTTTCGATTCAAATGATTGATTCATATCTATTGATTTTTATCAATATTCAAGTAGTAAATCCAATTGATTATTCTGATATCCATCCCAGTATTGCATACAGTAGATTTCGAAGTCAGATAAGAATATTTATTTTGTAAAGTGATATTTTTCTTTCTTCCACTCGAATTATCTATGATTATAGAGACTGTATTATCATACAGTCTCTATAGCTATGATCATAGATGAATATGTGATTTCTGGATTAGATATCTCATAAAAGTTAATATTGCATATTGATTTCAATGTTGGATATGCATAAAAGTGGAGGTAATCGTATTTTAAAATGTCTTATTATCATAATAGATGCAATAGTAGACATGTACTATATTATACACAATTTGAAGCTCATGATTAATGTTATGTGACTTTGAAAGCTCTCATACTATTCGAATACCTGTACCATGTAAATATTGAAAAGACCTAGAGATAAAACTTCAATAAAATTATGTAAAAGAATCTGTATTTTGATGGAAGTGGATGAACTTTTATTGTATTACGTTGAATAGAAATTTACCTTGAACTCAAATATCTAAAAAGTGATTCTCTATTGTTAATGTTCCCTTTCCAAATAAAAATTATTATTTGTTTTTCTTGTTGAAGATTATTACCAGTCTATCATCCAACTTGGTTTCCAAAAGATTAACAAACTATGTTATAAAATAAGTTTGTCATAAAATCTATACTACAGAATATAACTTACTCACAAATTCTATGTTCAGAATCTATTAATGTTATGCAAATCAATAAAAACTTTCCTCCAACATCATTCGAGAACAAATTGTTGAAGGCATGAAAAGTATGATAATCAGTGAAAAAAGCTTCTTGTATGCTCTTCCGTTTACGAATTTTCTGTATTAATTTGTGTTCGGTGGCGAATTGAAAACCCATTTCAGACTTCAAAAGGGAATAGATGCAGATCTCAAAAGGGAATGAGATCCTTGATCTCGAGCCATTCATGCTAAAATAATGGTATATAATCACTATAACTTTAATCACTAAAATAGCAGTGATCGATTCGAATAAACGATGTACCACTACTTATCGTAAGCCACACGGAAGATTGATTTCACTGACTCTCTTGAGATAAGATGCTGAGAGACGATAAGACGCTAAAATAATTAATCAACAATGGTTCAATTAGGAGCTTGGATAATAGCTCTTCAAAGTGGGTCTCACTGGTGTGGTGGGGAAGAAGAGAAACCAATATTTCAAGACTTACTTTGTAGTAAGTAACATTGGTATGGTGACCATTGATCAGGAATTAATTGAACGTTTCCTATTGAACCTAATTCAATGTATAGTGCTGAGTCCGCACTGCCGGTGGGTGGATAGGCTAGATGGTCTGGACAGTGTTCAGCCGTCATCTTGAAATTCTGAAATATGGACAATATAACCTTAAAAATCAGTATGACGTCATACCATTCATACGATGTATCACTATGGATGGTGTGTATGTTCTATAGATTTACCATCTACCCTCCACACGCCATGCTTTACCCACCGGTAGTGCGGCCTGAGCACTAGAGATACTGTAATGCACTGATTGTACTGACTGTAATGACTGTAATGACTGTAATTGACTGTAATGTGTAGGAGACATATTTGGGCAAACCTTTTGTCTCAATTTTTAATGAATAAATACTGAATAGCAATCAAAGGAGAGTAGATGAGTTCAAATTTTTGATACTTCCAAATGAATAATAGAAACAATACTAACAACAATAGGATCTTGATAATCCTGTTACTGAATAATATTGCTGAAGGTTTGATGATATCATGATGTTAATAGTCGGTCTACAGAGTAGATCTCAAATTTATCATTTATGTAGAGGAATGAAAGAGTAATATTATTGGATAAGTGATATTATTGAAAGTAAACACTCGAAGAGATAGAAAAGCTTTTATGGTTTCAAACTCAATAATCGCGGTATCGAGTTCCGCTCTGCTGGATGATTTCATAGTGATTAGATGGTAAATGATTATAAATATTTTATGTTTCGAACATTATTATTGAATTTTAATTACTATTTATTTTCATGTTTATCCACACTCTACGGTCCGCAAACATTCAGCAGTGCGGTCAAAGCTCAAGAGAGGGCGGCAGTATGAAGGATTTTCTAGGGTTGTACCCAGACTTTATTTTCAATTGGAATAGAATTTTGAAGATTAATATTGAAAGAGTTCAATAATTATTTATTGTTGGAAAATTCAGAATTGAAGTGATTCAATGCTGAGGGAAGTGACTGTAATTGCACTGATAACGCTATCAGATTTTCCTTGACCAGCATAATAATTAATAAATTCATTCCTCTCTAACCGGAAAATAATAAAGATAAAGTTAGATGGAAATTCTATTGTCCAAGAATACGATCCCTCTATTAAATCCAGTAATAAAACCAAGAAGCGGAAAAGTTTCTGCTGACCTAGTCATTGTTCTATTGACACTCTCTCTGACAAAGAAAAAGGAGAGATATCCTTAAAGAATAAAGTGGAAAATCGTCCTGCTTTAAGAAGGTTGAACAATAAACTTTCTATTCAACGCTGAAAATATGAAAGCAATCTCGTTCAAAATGTATGCAAATCATCAGAGTTACGACTGGTTCAGCAGAAATTGGCGATGTTTCATGAATATTTATTTTTTTAATTTATAAGAAAAACGATATGGTAATATCTTGAACGTAGACCAATATTATTCAATACTGGATTCGATTTTCATCTAAGTAATTAAATTTTGAATTTAAGATTCGGAAAGAATGAACACTTGAGTTGAATTTGCACATTATTGGTGATGTTGTGAGCAGGAATCTCTAGGCTTTTTTTCAAATTAAGTCACTCTTCTACTTCTTTGAATTTGGAACGTGATCTTCATGTAAAGGTTGAGGCTGACATGAAAAGTTCTCCTAGAATCAATTTCGGAAGCCTCAAATTGATTTTTTTCATGTTTTTACTAGTAAATATTCACTATAGATATTCATGAAATAAGTGTATTTTCGTCGAAGCATCCCAAAATAAAGAGTAGAATATTCAAAATGGAAATTCAACTTAGGCTAGCTTATTGAACTCCTTTTCTTTGGAGTTATTTTTGATGAAAGTGGTTCTTAGAATATATCCATTTTTAACCAAATATAATATAACTTAATACTGTATACAGTGAATACAATAGATCCCAAACTATGAGAATGGGAAAAGAATGAGGATACTCTACTAATAAGGATAAGTTTGTATACACTGGTTACCCAGTTAACACAAGTAAGTGAAACTTGTTATAATGTGGATTCAGTAGTTCATCTGATTACATTATGAGGGAATTTATTCATGAATCTCACTCATTCGATAATATCATTATATAATATCCTCTCGTGCTAGGGACTCGAATTTTGAGCTGTCGTTATTCATTGGAAATAGAATTTGAAATACACGAAGAAACAATAAATTTTAATTGAAACTCGAAACCTGTAAAACCTTTGAAATACACAGAGAAAGTATAAACAACAAAAATTTGAATTGAAACTCGAAACCTGTAAAACCTATAATAATTGTTTCATTATTAAATCACTATGTAGGGCATAGTCTCTCAGTCAATGATTTGTAATAAATTATAAAGCTCTTCTAATAATACAGTATTATAAGTAGTTGATGTCAACCACTCCCAGATGAAATCTCAGGAATACTGTGTTCAATTAGAAAGACAATTGTCAAAATTTCATCAATAACTTTTATCTTCAACGTCGAATGGAAGGAGCTGAATTTCTCCCAAGGGTTCTAAGGTGACAGCTATTGCAGGGGAAAAACAAAATTGTACTAACAAAGCTTTCTGTTTCCAAGAAACCGCTCTCTATTGCTTATTCAACGAAAAAAGGTGATAAAAGACCCTTTACAGGAGTTATTACCGAAGTAAATTCTATTCGAATAATAATAATATTGATAGAATTATCAAAATATTGATACAAATGATAATAGTTGATGGAGTTTAATCCATTGAAATAAAGAAACAACTAATCATATCCCATTTTTTCCCTTCTTATTTTCAACATGTTTTTAAAGATTATCTCACTGTTCTATTATACACTCGTAGATTAATTATATTCCATCTAATACTTTCTTATATTCTTGATAACCGCAACATCCCTGTTGAAACAAGCAGCATGAAATCATGATTACATTTCAATGATTGCAACATTTTTGTGATTAATTATGTGAACTCAGATCTCATCCAAGTGTTGATGGAAATGATATTCAAATTTTTCCCCAAGAATGTAGCCTACATTTCCATGTCCAAATTTCACTGTTCCATTAAGATAGTCTAATACACATTGAGTACGATTGTAAGGAAGAAACATATTGTTTGAAAAGTATTTCTATATTGTTGCTTTCATGTGAAACCCTTTCTTTTGAATAATTATGAAGGTTTTAACTTATGAAATTATTGAATAATAAGTTTCACTTGAAATATTATAATATTATTGCTATCTTGGAACAAAACATATAATAATTTGTTGTTATCTAAATGAATAATGGAATCCAACCAAATTCAATCTCCCTTCATTTCAGGAAATTTCTTTTGATTTTACCGTGAAAATTTAATTTACTCTTCCAACAAACTGCCTCAATTGGGTTAAGTGGATGTGGGTGGGTTAACTGCCTGTGGGTTAAGTGGAAGAGGGGGCTTGCATGCCTCAACTTCGCCCACAAACTCTTGTAAATTTTTACAAAGTGTAAAATAAAGTCATTTTATCTATCTATCTATCAATTGATTAACCTCTATTACATCCTGTAAGTTGTATACAAGTGAAAGTGAAAATCTATGAATGCTCGATTTAAAAACCCAGCCTGGCTTGAGGTAGCCGAGCAATATTTAATGCAGCTCAATTTATTACACAAATACACACTGTGTATAATATCACATCAATATCATGAAAAATATTGATAAAAATTACAGAAGAAAGTGACTGGAAACGCTTTCGGACTTGAGAGCAATCTGTTTTCCTTGACTGTTCGCTGTATCCCTACAAAGTAGGCAATACTTGTCTACGTCTACGACTACGCCTACCCAAGCATCGCATGATGGAATGGCTGCAAAAGTTGTCAATTCCGGTCTCGCTTGGGAAAAGTGCTTTTGAGAAACTTCATCTTGTCGGGATAAGCGTGTAGAGCATCTTGGAATTTCACTCGGAGATGTAGCCGTAAACAGGTCAATACTATTCGGAAGCACTCTGTTTACGATTCAGCTAGGGAACATTAAGGGCTCAGCTCCATTCCTTTATTCGTCTCCAGAGAAGTGGGGAATGCTCACTGGGGCAATATGCGGTGGAGTGAGCAGAGCAAGGCCTGACCTAACAAAATCTATCTTGCATTGCAGACTCTAACTTTCATATTTCATAACATTCATGAAACAAGAAGGGATAAAGTTGCTTGAGCGCTTTGATGAGAGTTATAGACTGATGTATTTTATTCTTCTATTATTCTTATATAAAATCGGGATTTCCACAAGTGAAAATTGTTCTGAGAAGATAAGAACGTCTCACATTCCTCCACAATGATAGGTATCATGATATTTCAAATTAATTTTATAATTCCTTTTCTTACTTCATAGATGACTAGTTTCCCACGGATAATATATTTTTATTGCGAGCTACAATAATTCTCTGTCATGGAGAAAAATTAAAAAGGCCAAGTACCGTGGCTCAAACCCAAAGTATTAGTGAAAACATTATTGAAGAAAAAAACGTTTAATAATTTTTCAAAACAGCCTATTTTCAACCGGAGGTAGTTAACTTCCTAATGGTAAAAACATACTCCTGCTACTCCCGTTGGGAGAGTAACCGATTGAGCGAGGCCATCACCGCTAGTTATCATTCATTAGGATCAAAATCACTTTGAAAGTTCAATCATCTCGAATAATTATCTCTGCCTTTACCAGCACACAAACAAAGCCCCTTCCAACACTAGGATTTTTGGACAACCGGCTTTTTGTTTATAACCAAATGGTGAGGGCTCTGCCTGTTTTTTCTCATACCCATAATTCTAATGATTGTGCATTATGAATACATTATAAATGATATGATATTAAGAATTTTACTAAGCTTAAAAACTTAGTAGATACTAGGATGAAGACAAAAGAAGAAATTTTACTAAATTGAACAGAACTTGACAAATACATTTTGTGTCTCTGCGTCGAACATGAAGTTTGCTATGATTTATTCGATCGATAAAAATACATGAAGAAGACAGAAAACCGGTCTAAAATGTCTAAAAATCGTTGTGGCTGGAACGGGACTTATGAAGAGGCTATTATATGGGTATCACAATACCAAGAAGTCTGGCATTGGAAATGGTTGAACAATCAAATGATTGTATGGAGCAATGAGATAGTGTGAAATGGGAGTAATGAGCAGTTGACAATGTTTAGTAATAACGGATACTTGATTAGGCCCACAGAGTCAATGCAAAATTCCGGTAGTTTGGTACACAGTGATTACATCAGTATAATAGAATTGGTGTGTTCAGAAGCAATAGGCACAATGGAGCAACAAAGCACATCGGACAATAAGGGAGTTCATTCATGAATAATTCCAGCGGCTATTAATCACGTTCTGCTTATCCTCTGACAACTCAGCCACTTGATGGAATACCGCTATTTGGGGAAACGAACAAACAAGTCCCTGTTTTATTATTTTGACGGTGCGGCTGCTGCAGTCAAAGCCAGCAGCGCAGTCACCACCAATAAATTAACCACATCATCCTTCAGTCTCAGACATTTTTATGCTCATTTCAAGCGTTGCTCTCCCAGCCAGATTTGTATGCGGTGCCAATAAATTTCACCCTGTGAAAATTTATATTTTTGAATATCAGTTATTATGTGAAGCATGTGTTGGAGAATACGAATCTCCATTTATGAGATCATTCCTAAAAAAAGTGTGCCAAAATCAGTCAATTTTGATTATTTTTTTCTTGGATTAATTTACCTGAAAAATGAGAATGTACATCCAATTGAACAACCAATTATGCAATTGTGATAATTTCAGTTACTGGAAATATTTGATATTTCAATTTTGTATAACTTATACTTAACTTGAGACTACCAAATTTTATAAGAGAATGTTCAGCTATTGAGGAGATATGATGAAAATTTAATATAAAATTCGGCATTATTCCGATAGTAAATTTTCTGTTTTGTAAGCTTATTGGAGAATATTTTGATGGTTTTGTAATCAGTACTTTTTGGCACACACTATTAGCCTAGCCTATATTCAGACTCAAAATCAGAGATCTACAACAGATTTATTAGCTTCTAACTCTGCATTTTACAGTTAGCATTCCATTCCTTGAAACATAGGTCCATTATCAGACTGAATTCACCTGAAATAACGGAATCAATGTGACTTTGAATATTGCTTGCATAATACAGCTACTTTTTCTGGGAAATTACATTGGGTGCAATCGTTGGTATCGAGCAGCCTATTGCAGGAAAATATTCATATAGATTCGCTGAGTCCGAGTTCAGGAAAATTGGTAGTGGGGAATGGGATTTGGCCAGAAGCATATTATGAAATATCAACAAACGAGATTCAAAGCAAATCCAATCCGTTGTTTTTCCCTGCAGTTGGACTTCAGTAGCCTACACGCTCCCATTTTTGGAACCAATCATGCGGCTTAACATCCAGTTCGTGTTACAGAGGCGAACTAATTGGAAACCTTGCTTGGAAAAAGTGCAGATGAAAAATTTTGAATATCCAGTTCGGTTTGCACGATTCCCTTCTAATTTATGATCTCTTTTCTTCATGAAACAAAGCTTTAAGAGATGTTTGTTTGTTTCTTTCAACTCAAGAGCTCGATCAAACGTTGATATTATTGTGCTTCAACAAGCTAGGATGCAATGAACCCTACATAAAGGTTGAACTGTAATTCAATTTGGAACCTTTTATAGTTGGTGATAAAAAAACTGGCGCTTGGGAAACGATGTTGTTCCAATAATAATCGAAAAGAAGATACAGATAGTGTTTGAGAAAAAGGAAGATAGAGAACGACAAAAGGTTCTATTGGTCAGCTGCTTCATTCATCAGTTATTTGTCAGCAACTGTATACTCTATGATCCATAACTCATTCACAATGACTTGAGACTAAATAAACAAAATTTTTGCATGTGTGTGTGTGCGTGTGAGTATGGGTTGCCACTTCAGATTCGATAAAACATAGCCAATAAACGACAAAACATATACATATCATAGCATTGGCAATGCGTATAATGTGTATGAGTCTGCTATTTTCTTTTTTTGTCGGGTCTGTCATATTGTGGCTATGGTTTATCATCGCAACAGAAGCCACTGTATAGACTTTTATAAACAAAAAGAAAAACTGAGAGATAATAAATTGCAAAATAATAAAAAGAATGCAGGAAGCAAAGAATATATTTGTATGCCATACAACACACCACTTAATAAAGCTATTGGGAAAACTTTTGCAAAAAATAAGTTCATTATAGGTTATAGGACTGATAAAAATGCTTTTGAATTAATAAATAAGAAATCAAATCCAAAATTATAGCAGGATAAATTTAAAAAATCTAGAATTTATAAACTTGAGTGCAACAACTGTGAGAGGTTTTATATTGGTCTGACGGGGAGAAATTTTCACACAAGATTTCGGGAACATATTCAAGTGTTTAAATCAAAAAACATGACACAAAAATCAGCATTTGCTGAACATCTAATAAATTCAGGCCATAACATCACAGACATGAACTCAAACATGAAAATTTTGAATTATGGAAATAAAAGTAAAAAGTTAGATGTGAAAGAAGAATTTCACATTTATACAGCAGCAAAAGCAAACAAAGAGAAAATAATAAATTTAATTCAGTTTGAATCAAACAACCCAATTTTTGATAAAATTTCACTAATTTGAAGGTTAATAAAAAATGCAGTAGTTGTATTAGATCCCTAGATATTTGACAGATTTATGCACACATTGAAAATAAAATCATACAAAATTTATGCTGAAATCAAACATATATTTAATTAGATTAGGTATGAATGCAATAGGTTTAATTTTGTTCACTGTTATTATTTACACTTGAAAATGGCAAATTAGCCGAAACATGTTGTGTGTGAAATAAAAAAATATTTTTTAAAGGGTACTCTGATTTTAATCATTTTTAAAGTTTAAAAAAAAATACAGTGGCCCTAGAAGAAAATAAGTATTAGAAGCCACTCTATTTGTTTAGTTTGTGAGTTTTTTTATTCCGCCTCAAGTCATTGTGTTTGAGGTATAGTTAACAAAACCATTCCTTTTCAACTTTTGCTCAGCTATAGCCTACTAGCCGGCAGGCTTGCTTCGCTTGCCTTCTCCGGCCAGCCAGAGGGCTCCGCCCCCTGGACCCCCGACTGTATTGGCAGTGTAAGTGAGACAAACAGGCTCGCTTCGCTCGCCTGCAAATTCCGTTCAGAAGAGGGTTGAAATTTATTGAACACAGCATTTTTGGACCTGATCTGGACCTATTTACCAAACTTAAAATTTTTCTGCCAATTGGTTCTTGAAAGATGTGAGAAAAACTCCAAAAAATAGTTGAACGTTCATATTAAGCGTAACCTTGGGAAGTATATCGAACATAGTTTGAAACTTGATTCAATATCTTCTGAATTAGTTCATCTATGATCTCGCTGAACCATTGATTTTACATAAAGGATTGGTCTTCTCAAGGCGGAAGATATGCAGCCCGCAATACATTTACAATATTGAAAAAGTGATTACTGGTGTACTCTTGAACGGATTTCGAAAATATTTTAACACAACATTTCTAGACCTTATATGAACCTTCTCACCAAATATAACCATTTTCTACCGATTGAATCTCGAAAAAATTGAGAAAACGCTGAAAAACTTTAATATTTGGCATATCCTTATGAAGTTTCAAAAGTCCTTTCTTAGCGCGCGTCTAAACGTCCAACTTAACATGCCTGCCAAATTTGAACGCATTTGGTTCAGTAGATTTTTAGTTCTGGTGATGAATGAATGAATGAATGAATCAGTCAGTCAGTTTATAGATATAGATTTAATTACTTGAACAAAAATTTATTCCAGTTCATTCATTTTGGAAAATCATTGCAAAAATTAAACCTTTTATAATATTACTTCAATAAATCCATTGCACTTATTAAAATAGCTATATTAATGGCCTGTACCATGAAGAAGATGATATTTAAGACAAAATAAACAAACATTTTGCACAGACATATGTGTATGTGTAATATGAAATTTATAACTATAAGGCTCAGGCCACACTGCTGGTGGGTAGAGCGTGGAGGGTGGAGGGTAGTTGGTAAATCTATAGAAAATACACACCATCCAAAGTAATACATCGTTGAAGTAATACACAGTAATACTCTGGAAGTTGAAACATCAAAATTCAATATTTATCCTATCAGTTCAGCACAGAATACAGCATATTATAGCATAACCACCAATTGCTGGAATGAATAATTATATATGTATGTCTTGCTCAACAGCCCATGAAGGCCCTAGGCCTACCAGCTGGTTGCCAGTTTAAAATTCACTCTAAGTATTCCAAGTATTTTAAGCAAAAGATGAATGAGTGATGATGAATGATGATGATGAAGGTTTAAGATGTAGGTTATTATGTCTATCCACTATACAGCCCATCCAAGCCGAGAAGACACCCCAGCAAGATGGGAAAATGACCTAAGCCCAGCCAATACCGGCCCAAAAGCCATAAATTCTCAATCAGAACTCACAATCCCCAAACCAACACTGGCCGAGCCAAAGCTGCCTCTCCACCCTGTCAGAATCCCCCCCCCCCCGGGCAGACAGACCATACAGCAAGCAAATAATCATCAGCCAGGATAGAGGTAACATGTGGTTAGGACATTGATCCTCTCAAGCATAAGCCAGTCTCCGCAACCAATTGGCGGCGCAGAACACCTCTGAATAACATGCAGTTAACCAGTTAGGGTGTAATGCAACAATTACTTTTTCTCCAGAGACGGGAAACAACTGACTGTCTTTACTAACTACAGCCAATCTCCCAAAGGAGGGAATGAAATTATACACTTATTAATTAGATTTTAATCAGTTGACAATTGGGATCGGTCAAAACAGAATAAAGTGACTTGAAAGATATCACTCACCAGACAGGACTTGAATAACAAGGTTCAAACGTATTAAGATCTTGCTCATCTTTAGTTGCATGTCTCTAGGTTTGAAAATGCACACTTCAGGATCCAAGATATTCACATTTGATCACCATAATCACTGTTCCCCAACCTAACGATCAGTTTGAGATGAAAAAGTTTCACAAACCGTACTTCACTTTCACTGTAATACCATCTCCAATGTTGAAAAAAAAATGAATCAACTCCATTGACACTTCTTGAAACAAAATCTACCATATGTCTTAATCAACGCCTTGTTTCGATTATCTGCTTGCTTCAAGAGTTTGTCATTGTCTGACTGGGAAGCATTCAATGGACACTGGAGAGAGATATGCCCGGTTTTTCCAAGCACACTCAAATTTGAGGGACCCTCAAGTCTACTAAAGTTTACTACATTTCCCATACTCACCATATTTATATGTCAGATGTTCATCCAAATTTGAGGGTCCCTCAAGTTTGAGTGTGCTTGGAAAAACACAGCAATAGTCTCCTGATAGGAAAACCGCATAGATTGTAGTACTTTTCAACAAGAATACACTGTTCTGTGCAGAATTGATATTTTCAAACATAGATGTAAATATTTTTCAAAAATATTCATCTCATAATAAATTATAGCCTCCTATGGGTGAATTTTGAAATGTAAAATTTTAAAAATTCATATTGAACATCAGTCACGCCATAGAGTCCAGAGTCCAACATTGTACCCTGATAATAAGATTACCAAATTCATCCCAAATTGAAAAAAAATTCATTATCCCCAGGTGCACACCAACACCATTTTGTTGTGAAGGTTTGTTGCGGTGCAAATTCAATTCTAAGAACTTGTTGTGTATGAACTAGCGCAGACCAATGCATTGCAAAATATTTGGTTTGCAAATATTTGCAGCAAATGCTGCATGCAGCATTTGTCGCGCCTTTTGCATGCAAATAATGTGGCTCATTCAGGAACTAACTCTAGTTTTCGTCTGCAAGTAAACAGACATAACCAAAAAGGAAGAAAGTCAACTCTTGGCACATTGGAAATCAACACTGGGCAATTGTTAGAGATTATTTTCAAATACCAAATATGGTGATTTGATATTATACCATATATTATGTATGATTTAGATCACAAAGATTACAAGAATATAAGAGAAAAATACAAGATTTGGTGTGATATTGGAAAAGCTGTCCATGTTCCAGGTAAGTTTCAGTTTACTTTAATAGGCTAATTGAGCTTTTGAGCAGTTATTAGGCACCTTATTAAGGTAACTGTACCAATAGCTGACCCTGTTCTAGTACCTGACCCCTCACTATTCTTTGGCTATATTAAGACTTGAAGTCAATTTCATTTCAATCTCTTTGCACCATAGAGATCAGAAAAATGTTTTGAATTTAGTGACGTCAAATTGGCAATACTACTCATCTTTGTTGTTTAGTCGTCCTTGGTTTTCAATGACAGCAACAGTGTTCTGGTTTTCATCTCCTGAATTTTCTTCATTTTGCTAAGAGGTGAGTTGGTTTCCATTAGGGTATTACAAAATTATCATTGTAATAACTTGTAATTTTATTGTTCTAAAAGAATATTTTTCAAAGCTATTCTATGTTTCATCAATAAAATTTTTTTTCACTTTTTAATGTGATAGGGGTCAACTATAGGAACAAGAATTTTTCAAATGTTCTAGTACCTGACCCCTGGGTCAGGCTTAGATACATTCAAGTTTTTTGTATTCTTTGTGAAATTTGACTCTAAATGACATTAAAAAAAGGCTAGAATTGATTTCAAACTGATGAATATATTTTGACCTATAGCTGACCCCGCTGGTCAACTTCAGGAGCATTGCTCTGATCAAATGTACCTTGACCTGACACCTAACCAATTTTATACAAATCAAGATACATTCTGTCATTTTTAAGGGAAGTATTGTAACATATTATCAAATGTTACAATATTTACTTCAATATTATTATTATAATATTATATAGTAGCTTTATTACAATATTCACAGTATTTACTTTATCATCAAATGGACAAATTTAATCCAATAACCAAAAGGGCCAGGTTGAATTTGTATATTGTAATTCAGTTTGTTATAGGTAACTTAATTTATATAAATTAATAGGTAATTATACAGGGTGTTTCAGGAGGAATGTGCAATACTTCTCAGGCTGATTCCTTACACCAAGTAGACAAAAAAGTTCCATGGGACCAACCCCCAAAAACGCATTGTTACTGAGATAACAATGGCGGAAAATTGAGATTTTTCAAAATATATTAATTTTTCTAATTTTTTAGAGGCTTTAGAGAGGTTCTAAAATGGTCAATTCCTATGTAAAATTAGCTGAGGAATTCAATGAAACCAGTTCCAAGCTTGTAACTCTAACGGTTATTAAGATAATGTGAAAAATATGCTATGAAACGCCATTTTTTCAACAATAAAGGTTATAACTGGATAAGGAATCATAAAATTGTATTTTTCATTAATGGAAGTTGAAGAGAGTCGGATTCTAAAGAAAAAGTTAAATGGCGGCGATTGTGTAAATCTCACCCAAATCTCAGTGATGGCGATCAAAAATCGCAAAATTGAGAAAACATTGGACAAGTGATGAATTTGTGTTTAGTAGCAATTCTGCGTTTTTTGATCGCCATTACTGAGATTTGGGTAAGATTTACACAATCGCCGCCATTTAACTTTTTCTTCAGAATACGACTCTCTTCAACTTCCTTTAATAAAAAATACAATTTCATGATTCCTTATCCAGTTATAACCCTTATTGTTGAAAAAATGGCGTTTCATAGCATATTTTTCACATTATCTCAATAACCGTTGAAGTTACAAACTTGAAACTGGTTTCATTGAATTCCTCAGCTAATTTTACATAGGAATTGACCATTTTAGAACCTCTCTAAAGCCTCTAAAAAATTAGAAAAATTAATATATTTTCAAAAATCTCAATTTTCCGCTATTGTTATCTCAGTAATAATGCGTTTTTGGGGGTTGGTCCCATGGAACTTTTTTGTCTACTTGGTGTAAGGAATCAGCCTGAGAAGTATTGCACATTCCTCCTGAAACACCCTGTAGGTAACTTATTTTGTATGAAATAATATTTTATATTGTAACTCAGTTTGTTACAGGCTATGGCTTCTACAAAGAAGATTCTGAAGTATCCAGAAGAAGACATGGAAGCAGCCATCATTGCTATCAGAGAAGGCGGGCTAGGCATAAAAAAAGCAGCAAAGCAGTACAAGGTTCCTACAACTACACTGAGGTATAAAGTTAGAGGCATCCACCCAGAAACAAGAAAGATGGGTCCTGAAACCCTATTTTCAAAACACAAGGAGGAACTTCTAGTGAAATGGGTTTCGGAAATGGCAAAGGCTGGATTTCCAATTTCCAAAGAGGCATTTTTTATTAGTGTCTCACGACTCTCTAAAGAATTGAATGAAGAATTTAAAAAAGACATTCCTGGACAAAAATGGTATTAAGGTTTTTTAAGGAGACATCCAAACATCAGTTTGAGAACTTCTCAAAATCCAACAAAAAGTCGTAGTGAAGTGAACGGTGAAAAGTTGTTGAACTGGTTCAAAGGAGTGGAAAACTATCTGGAGCAGTCAGAAAATCACGCAATTCTAAGTGACCTAACAAGAGTGTTCAATATGGACAAGTCTGCTTTCTTCCTGAATCCTAAAGGATCGAAAGTGTTTGCTAAAAAAGGTGACAGAACAATTTATTGTACAATCAACAACAATGAGAAAGAGTGTCTTACAGTATTGCTCTTTGGAAGTGCTGCTGGTGTTGTTGCGCCCCCAATGGTACTATTTTGCTATAAACGTATTCCATCTCACATTTGTGACAGCATTCCAAAGGATTGGGGTGTTGGCTGCTTGGACAGTGGTTGGATGACATGTGATACCTTCTACAGTTACATAGCTAATATCTTCTATCCTTAGGCCAAAGACAATGTCCAATTCCCCTTATTGTATTTGTAGATGGTCACAGCTCACACCTATCATATCATTTGAGTGAATTTTGTAAAAATGTTGGAAACATTCTCATAACCTTGTATCCCAATGCAACCCACTTGCTAAAGCCCATGGATGTTGCTGTCTTCAGAACATTGAAATCAAGTTGGAAAGATCATGTTTTGTCATGGAGAGTGGAAAATCAAACCAAGGTGTTGAAAAGACGCAATTTTGCCCCTCTTCTTAAAAGTGCAATATCAAAAGCAGTCACACCTATAATTTTGCAAAATGGATTTTGCAAGTGTGGCCTTTTCCCATGGGATCCATTGGCAGTAAAAACCTCTTTGGAGAAGGATTCAGATCTTTCACAAACAGCTACATCCATAGGTTGTAGCAAGTGGATTGCAAGAGATGGACCAGTTTCTACAGAATCAAGCATAATAAAAAGACAGAATGAGGATCATCTCCTGTACTTTGAGAGTTTTATTGGAAAGGACAAACTAGAGCTTTTCAAATCAGCTTCAGGACAAGAATGGGCTAGCCATTGGCTTAATGCAACTTGTTACTTTTTGGTGTTTGGAATAAAATGCAGTTGAAAGTAAGAGGCTCTCAGCATTCAGATAGAATCCCAATCACATTTGACTTTTCACTCTTGGAATTAGGATTCACTGAAGAAGAAGTGGCTGACACAAGCAGTGTAATATTGAATGAGTTGATCTTGGATACATTGTCTGCCATTCAATCAAAGGATCAGCCCATTGAGCCCATGTCAGATCATGAACAAATTGAAATATCCTCTCCTCCTTCAATTGGTCAACTACCTTCAACCACCAAAGACACAACAATTGATCTTAATAAAACTTCCTCTGCAACTTCTTCACCAAAGAGTAAACAGAATCAAACAATTCCATCACCTTTCAAGAAGGAACTTTTTTGGCCAGAGCCAAAGGAACAACAGATTACAAAAAGAAATAAGGAGAAGAGACCCTCTGTTGTCACATCAGAGCAGTGGCAGATATATAACAGGAAAAAATTGGAAGAAAAAGAGAATAAATTGAAAGAGAAAGAAGAAAGAGAGAAAAAGAGGGAATTAAATAGTCAAAACAGAATTGACAAGAAGGAAAAAACATTAAAGATGAAGAGAGTAAAACAAAAAATTATCATTGACATGGAATCAACAGATCAGAGTGACATAGATAGAAACAACAATGAAGCTGATTGTGAAATGAAAAATAAGGAAGATCAATCATTTGATGTCAATGACTTTGTTATTGAAGAGTATGAAGCAGAGCTATTTCCAGGGCAGATACAAGAGAAAAGGATACAAGATGATGAAACTGAATATTTCATATCTACCATGTCAATGAGTGGACCATCTGCATGGCGATGGCCAGGAAAAGAAGACATGCTGTGGTATAAATGTGGTAATGTCTTGGGCAAATTCAGCCCTCCAACAGTTGCCAACTCCAGAGGAATCTATCTAGTTCCAGAAATTAGGAAATTCAAAGTAAAAGTTCTCAATAAAAATGTTTAAACTAATTTAAAAATATGACTAAATTCTACAAACATAAAAACCATAAGTTTGTCAACCATTTTGAAATGAGGAATGAGGGTAAATTTAAAGCTGCAAGTTCAGCATGAAAATTTACTATTATTATATTTCATTTCATCTTTATTTAGTGTGAGTTGTAACCATTTACTATTCTATCTTTATTTCATGCCCCATATATTTTCCATTCACTCCTTTCTTCTCACTTGTATCTTTGTATTTTTTCTGTATAGTGTTGAATGTGTATTTTGAAATCAAGTTTATTAGATTTTGAAAAAATCCACATTGATGGATATAATTGAGCTTATAAATTCAGTTTTCTTTGATTAATTTGTATGTTTTCAATTTGCCAACAATTTTGAAATGAGGGTCAATTGAAAGCTGCGAGTTGCAGCATAGAAATTTACTATTTTTATATTTCATTTCATCTTTATTTTGTATTGTTATACATTTACCCATTTACTATTCTATCTTTATTTTATGCCCCATATATTTGCGTGCAATTATTTGAATAAAAAGGCAGAATTTTATTTTAAGTAACTTACTTAGTTTCCTTACTTGCATCCCTATTGAATCCTAACCAAGGTTTTCCGTGCAACAACTAGAAAAGTCCAATGAAATATGTTATACCATCTGAAATATCTATCAAGTTACTTAGTCAGTTATTAAACTATTCTCCAAACTATTTTTCCTCATTCAATTTGCCTATTTGACTTATTTTATTCATATTCACTATGATGGATCTACTCTGATATTCTGAGGGGTCATCAGGGGTCAGGTTTAGAATCTCACCAATATTTGGGGGTCAGGATTAGGAGCATATTGAACATTATTTGGAATTATTAAAAGAATATATAAGATCAGATCAAGTAGTAAAAGAAAATACTATTTGAATAAAATACTATTGAAATTATAAGGAATACAAATTACAGTTAGAAAGGAGCAACTTGGACTTCTGAAAAAAATATTTGAAGGAAATGAATTCTTAAGGGGGTCAGCTACCAGTAAAGTTACCTTAGTAGGTTATATCATAACTCAGGATATTATTATTGTATTACAGCATCATTATCATAGTTAATTTCAGTATCTCTTCTACCCTACTATTGAAACATTAGGTTGGTTAGGTTAGATACTCAAATACTCCTGTGCTCTAAGTTACAATTATTTTGCTTCAGTGTGTGGGCCCCAGCATTACAAATATTTTGCACCAAAACATTTGTCTTGAAATTGGAGTCCAAATTCTTGGAACCACCGCAACAAATTTGCAACACATTGGTCTTAAACCTTTCAATAAAGAAACCAATCACAGTCATAAATACATGAATCCATGACTTGCAATGAGAAATGTTTTGTTAAATTAGCCAGTCTTCAATAGCTTCTCTAATGAAGACAAAATATAACCAAGAACAGATAAATTTAACCCCTTGCGTGACTCTGACATATATATCTGACACCAGCTGGTGGCAAAAAAGTGCCCATGATGTGTATATCCATTGCTCACTTATGACAAGTTTACCAAGTTTAAAACGTTCTCTGTCTGATATATCCATCAGATATGAATGCCTTAGTGATCTTTAGATCATATATTGACTTTTAGAGTGCCTATAGGCACTCTATCCAGCTGTTTATGAGGTATTTCTATGAGGTTTACCATCATAGTTCAATTCTACATCATAGTTTGATAGTTCTTGTTGCTAGGCTATGGCTTGTTATGATTTGATTTGTATGATTTGTGTGATTGTGAAAACAATGATTTCAATTTAGTTTCAAGTGAGTAATCGTTTTTCTATTTCTTTCAAATAAATTTCAAAACTAAAAGTGTTTATTTTGTGGCTATGGCAAGTTCTTCACGTGGAAATTGTGAGTACAATGCTGAAGATGATGATATTGTTCAACTACTGAGTGATCTAAAAAGTGAGGACTCTGACAGTGACAGTGACTTTTCAGGCTATAGTGAAGATGAAGATGAAGATGAAGATGAAGATGAAGATGAAGATGAGAATGAAAATATTCCTGCACCAGTTTATGCCAGACAACAAGGTGTTCCAGTGAATGTTCAACAAGGTGTTCCTGGCAATTTTCAACAAGGTATTCCTGCAAATGTTCAACAAGCTGCAGATGTGAAGTGGTCATCATAGGATGAAGCAACCTATTATTGTCAATCAGGCAACCTATATTATTGTAATTTTACAGGCAATCCAGGACTGAAAGTTCATATAAATGACCCCATGGATGTTCTTGAAATTTTTCAACTCTTTGTGACTGATGAACTCATTGATCTGATAGTGGAACAAACAAATAAATACGCCAAATATTTTCTAAAGTATAAGGTACTGAAACAGTTCTCCAGGTTCCATCAGTGGAAAGCAACTACTTGGGATGAAATATTTCTTCTTTTTGCAATCTATCTAATGACTGGAATAATTTTGAAGCCACACTTTGACAACTACTACACTACAAAACCACTGTTTTCAACACCAGGTTTTTCTGCTATTCTTTCAAATAAACAATTGAAGCTGCTTTCACGTTTTCTTCATTTTGCTGACAATGAATAACTACCAAGGCACAACAAGAAACTGTATAAAATGAACCCAGTAGTGGACTATTTGGTGGATAGATTCACCAAAGTTTATACCCCAGAAAAAGAGGTTGCTATTGATGAAAGTCTATTATTGTGGAAGGGACGCTTGAGTTTTATGCAATTCATAAGGATAAAACGTGCACGTTTTGGAATAAAATCATATATACTATCTGAATCGAAAACCAGCTACATTCACATAATCATTGTGTACACAGGAGCAGAAACAGAAATCTCTAATGATCCGCGACTTGGGCATGCAACAAATGTGGTTCTGACCCTGATGAAAGATCTACTAAATATGGGATACTGTGTTTACACCGACAATTTCTATTGTAGCCCTTAACTGGCCCTTGCTATGATAATTATGAGTACAGACTTAGTGGGAACTGTGAGGAAAAATAGGAAAGGTGTACCAAAAAGACTTTGCAAACAAGAAGTTGACTAGAGGAGAAATCTCTGCATTGTGTGAGGAAGAAGGCAACATGATCCTTCTAAAATGGCAGGACAAGCATGATGTGGTGTGCTTGTCCACTCATCACCAGTTGGGGCTTGTTGATGTTGCAAGAAGAGGGAAGGAGGTACAAGTACCAAATATAGTTCATAATTACAACATTTTTATGGGTGGAGTAGATAGAGTCGACCAAATGCTGAGTGCCTACCCAATAGAGAGGAAAAGGCAAAAAATTTGGTACAAGAAACAATTCAGGCATTTGCTCAACATGTGTATTCACAATGCTCATGTTATCCATGGAAAATGTGGGGACAATCTCAGTCCCCTCCAATTCAGAGAGAAACTGATTGAGGAGATTGTTGAGAAACATTTTATTGAGAAACCAAAGAAAGGCCGACCGTCTTCAGAAGAGGATCCCCTCTGTCTGAAAAGAGAGGCATTTCCCTGACTTTGTAACAGCTACAGAGAAGAAAGCTCACGCTTCAAGGAGATGTACGGTATGCTCTTAAAAAGGAAAGAAACAAGGAACCAGTGCACCCCTTGTGGTGTGGGACTGTGTGTGGTACCTTGCTTCAAGGACTTCCATACAAAAAAGAAGTTTCAAAGTTTTCAAATGTAAATAAGTGTATATAGTGTAAATAAGTGCATTAAAAGTGTTTCATTCGATAAATGGTGACTAAAACAAATAATAATAATGTATTTTTCTTATTCCATATAATTTATTTACATATCTTATCCACTGATGGAATGAATTTTCAAAGTAAATACCCATTTATAGTCTAGTTGTGCAAAAAATTCACTTGGGCAAGATGGGAAAATGACTCAAGCTTGGTCAATACTTGTTCAAAAACAATAAACTTGGTCTAAAATGTTGGTGCAGAATATTTTCTACAATTCAAAACCAAATTCGCAATCTTTGAATCAACAATGACTGAGCTGGAGTCACTTTTCTATCTTGCCCGGGCAACCTCTATGCACACAACCCAACTGGAACATGACATCCTATTTTTTGATGTACTGAGCTAACTGGACTGTCAAATAACAAAATAATCACATTTTCTTCCATACAAAATAATGGGGAACAATATTCTGTGAAAAAATGGGCACAATAGGATAGTTTTTGATGAAAAAAATGAACCGTTAAGGGGTTAAGAGAAAATATTTATTAAGAGAGCTCAAGACAAACTATTGCACAATCATTGATTATATAATCACTGAACTGAAGTTGAACTCTGAGAGAATCCTAGAGAACAATCTACAATGAATAAGTCAGTAATTTCAAATCAGTCTGGATTAAAAATCATAATCAGCTTTGACATTAATAACTACAAACTGAATTGGAACCAAAATCTTCTTAGTCTTTAGATTCTTAAAACATGAATAGGGTAATCAGACTACTATTTAGTTTATCTGAGAAGCAGAAAAATTAAACCTAGAAAATTTAACATTAGTACCATTAGAAAATTTAAAGAATTGAATCTTTAAATTTGGTTTGAATTTATTAATAACTAGCCGGCAGGCTAGCTTCACTCGCCTTCTCTGCCCCCTGGACCCCCGACATTATCAGCAGTGCACTGACATGTCAGTGAGTCAAACAGGCTTGCTTTGCTCGCCTGCATGACCTCTGTCAGTGTGAACTGAGACAAACAGGCTTGCTTTGCTTGCCTGCAAATTCCGTTCAGAAGGGATTCAAAACTTCTAGCATTTCTAGGCCAAATTTGGACCTGTTCACCAAATTTCTACATTTTCTACCAATTTATTCTCGAAAAATCCAAGAAAAACTCTGAAAATTCCGAAAACTAGTAGAACGCTGATATTAGGCATAACCTTGGGAACTATATTGGACATAGTTTGAAACTTGATTCAATATCTTCCAAATTAGTTTATCTATAATCTCACTGAACTATTGAATTTACAGTAAGAATTGGTTGTATTCAAGGTGGACAATACGAGGGTTTAGAATGAAAAAGCCGTATCTCCAAAAATGGCTGTTTTGAGTTACGGCATGCTTGAGAATCACGGAATGAACATTATTCTAGTGTAAAAACGTCGTATCTCTAACATTAACCGTTAGGGAGATGAGGCTCTGTTGTATCTACATACAACTTATTTTGTTTAGTATGAAAAAACAGTATGTAAACTTAAGTTAGTTTCATTCTTGAGTTGAAGATACCACCTGAGAATGAAAAAGCCGTAACTCTACATAAGGCATTTTCATACTAAATCATATGTTGCCGCCATGTTGTTTGACAATGACTTACAGTACGTTTCCGTTTCCTCTTTTCGTCTGCTGTTATGTTTCTGCTGTGCTCTAAGCTGTGCGATGTTTACCTACTGAGATTTATATCCATTTTATAATTATGAATCGTGGCCTTCTTTTATTGGAATTAGCTGTAAATAATAACTCAGATAATGAACCCAGTACTTCTGCGGATTTTCGCTATGAAAATATTTTTGTTGAGTATGAAAATCAACTTTTGGAAAACAACAACCACAACATGGAAACTAACGAGCAGGAACTTGGTTCACAATTACATGTAAGTATCTTTTCCATTGAATCAGTGTTTAATTTCAATTATATCAATTAATAGTAATTATTGTAGCTATATCATTTTGGCTGCAATTCCTTATATACCAGGAACATCATTACAGCAAAATCATCGATGTCTCACATGCAGCTGTTGGATTAACTTATTCGGTACGGTACTTGAGTATTAATAATGTTTGAAAGTGTCTATTATCAATTTAAAGTTCCAATAAATTGATAATTCAACATAAATAATCTGAATGGATAAACGATTATCATTAGCTGCAGTGGCATTCAACTACACTATTATGAATAGGAATATTTTTATAGCCTAATTGATTATTAACTCATTATTTTCGCAATGCCTCTCTTAGTTCATATCATATTGTTTTGGGAACATCAATTTATTAGACTAATTATTATTATTATTATTAGCCTATTATCATTTTTGTTTGCAAGATTGGTAAAATTCCAATAAATTGTAATCCTTTATCCAATAATATCAAGTTGGACCAGTAACTTTTGTTGGACTCATTTATCACCAGTTCCTGGTGATATTTTGTTTAAAATATGTGAAATAAGTCTAGCTTGCATACCAGATGTTACAGATATTAGGTTTCCAGAAATTTTAACTGTTGATAAATCAATATTATACTTGTAAGCCATTAATAAAAATAATGTTTTCTTTTTCAGACATTGACAAGTGATGCAACAGTTCATGATTCTGCTGGGTCTGAAGAAGGAGATTTTGTTGGATTCAATGATGAGAACAGAAACCCTGATTCTGCTGGGTCTGATGAAGACAATGTCGTTGGATTCAATGATGATGATAGAGATCCTGATTATATACAAATCGAAAATGATGAACTTTCCTTATCAGATTCATCAATGACCATCACAGAGGAGGTGAGAAGTAATTTTTTATTGTCAACTTGTGAATGTACAGGGTTTATAGTGGATGGATTGAAGACCATGTATATATGAGACTCAAATTGGATAAATAATATTGTATCATTGATATGGGAAAGATCAAAAACTCATGAATGAAGGATTTAGAAATTTCACTTTACATGAAGCAACTACAAGCTGCTATAAAAATGCCACATAATAATATTGAAAACTCATTACCTTTGGTTGTAATGTTTTCCCAATATCACAAGAAGGTTGGTTAGACATTTTATTGTGAAGCTTCAAATCAACCTTCATAGCATAGTTTCTAACAATATTACATTAATGTGGATCTCAGATGACTTTATTTGATGAAGTTGCTAGTGGATATTAAATCACTGTTAGATGTTAGATTAAATTCATGTTTTGAAGAGTGGATTTCCCTTTTCCAGTATTTGTTACAGTACATGATTTAGTTTGTGAGTGTTTCATTTCATACAATTTTACTGCACAGTTCCAAGTTGAACAAATAACTTACTCTTAAATCAATATTATGCCCGGTTTTTTAGACTAGACTTGAGTTAATGACACGTACTCAACTTAATGGACCTACTTAACCCACAATATAGGTTGAGTAGGTCCATTAAGTTTAGTACCTACATTACATAATCTTTATTTGACAGAAATTTTTCTTGTCTACTTTTGGAATCTCAGATTCTGTAATTAAAACAATTTTGAAGAAGAGGAGTGATTGTAATATTGTACAATCAGACATGAGAGGGAAGCATAGTCCAGCAATCAAGAAATCAGACAATATTAGAAAATCTGTAATAGAACACATCAATAGTTTCCCTCAAGTGCCATCACATTATTGTAGGAAGGATTCGAAGAAAGAATATCTAACAAGTGATCTGAATATATCAAAAATGTATCAGATGTATGTGGAGAATTGTAAATCAAGCAATATAATTCCAGAGAAAGAGTCGTTCTACAGAAATATCCTAGCAAGAGAATTCAATATAGGCTTTCATATTCCAAGGAAGGATCAATGCAACAAGTGCTATGTTTTTGAAAGATTGAATGCTGAAGATCAAGATAAAAATAGAGAGGAGCACAGCAATCACCTTGAAAGAAAAAATCAAGCTCGCTCTCTAAGAGACAGCTTCAAAGAGAAGGCTAAAAGAGGAGAATGCCATTTCATCCAGTTTGATTTGGAAGCAGTCAGGTATTGCCCAGCAAATCTTAATACGAAAAAATTCTATTATAAAAGAAGGTTGGCTGTTTACAACCTAACAATGTACAATGTGGCCACCACCAAAGCCGAGAATTATATGTGACATGAAGGGATTGGAGGACGCGGTTCAAATGAAATCGCTTCATGTATTTTTAAATATTTGAAACAGTTCAACTTGCAGGGCAATGTGGAATGGACCTTCATGTCAGACACATGTGGAGGGCAGAACCAAAACGTGAATGTGGTTGCCATGTTTATGTACTCAATCAATATTTTCAATGATATTCCCATTATCAATCACATTTTTTTCAAGCCTGGCCATAGCCAGATGGAATGTGACAGTGTCCATGCTCAAATTCAGTCCAGTACTGCTAAGATTGAAATCTACGACCCTTCTGCATGGTATACTGCTATAAGATGTGCAGTAAAAGGTGACAAATATCCAGTAACTGAGATTGACCAAGAGGAGATATTTGATTTCAAAAAAATGGCCAAGCAATTGATAACCAACAGGAAGATTGACACTGATGGAAATGTGGTGAGGTGGCTGTACATTTGCTGGCTACAGTTTCGCAAAACGTCAACAGATGAAGTATTCTTCAAGTATAATAAGAAAGAAGACTTCAAGTCTTTCAAATTGACAAGAAGAGGACGAAGAAGCTTTCCCAGAGCTTCAAACTTGACATTGGAATCTGCATACTCCGAACCACTATCTATCCAGCAGGATAAACTAAATGACCTCATTGGAATGTGCACTGATGGAACTATTAAACAACAATATCACTCCTTCTATCACAATCTGAAAGGTAGTTCAACGAGAGAAGAGAGTGAAGAAGATGAAGATTAGAAATAAGATTGAAAGATGCAATAGGCTGGCACTCTTTCCAATATATTTTTCAGTTAGAATGTTTTAATTTAGTTTTTTCTACAATATTCATATTCATTTCAGTATAAAATAATACAATTCCAGTGGAAATAAGAAACAATCCACAGCCCAAAACTTTTCAAATTCGTAAATTTAATTGAATTAAAATAATTATGGTCCAAAATTTTCATGTAGGCCCTATGTAAAAATTTAACTTTCAGACAAAGGTTTCCACTCCAATATTGTTGTTTTTTTATTATGTACATGTTTTTCAAGTAAAATGAGTTATTTTAAATTATATCAATGCTTGTTTTTGTCTTATTGGTATGACCTGGCACTATTTGGAGATTATTGATTGAATGTATGTACTCAGCCTGTTAGTAACAAAAAGTCGTAAGTCATGCAGTGATATGGAAAAACGGTATTTTTAAAAGTAATATTCTTATTACTTCGGAATAAACCATGTAAACAAGTCTGGAAAGACTGTGGCTGAATGAAAAAAACACATTTAACAGTTGAGTTGCAATCAACTGGGAATTATGAAGACATTTCTTGAAGTAGGAGGATACTTTTTGCTCTCTTGAAAAATATGGGTTTTGGAGATACGGCTTTTTCACTCTAAACCCTCGAATATGCAACTCACAAAACATCTACAATTTTGAAAAACCTGATTACTGGCGTAATCTTGAACGGAATTCAAAAATATCTTAACACAACATTTCTAGACCTTATCTGAACCTGCCCACCAAATATCAACATTTTCTACCGATTGGTTCTTGAAAAAATTGAGAAAACGCCCAAAAAAAACTATAGAAAAACTTAGATATTTGGCATATCCTTTAAAAGTTCCTAAAATCCGTTCTTAGCGCGCGTATAAACATGCAACTGAACATACCTGCCAAATTTGAACGCATTTGGTTCAGTAGATTTTCAGTTCTGGTGATGAATCAGTGAGTCAGTGCCATTTTATAGACATAGACATTTTGCTTTTATAGATATAGATTCATCCTTTTGGATTGAAATCAGGTCACTGAGGATACACAGTCATTGATCAATCCAAGAGGATGAATTACTAATAATTTTAAACCAAATTTAAAGATTCAATTCTTTAAATTTTCCAAGGTTTCATTGTTAAATTTTCAAGGTTCCATTGTTAAATTTTCAAAGTTTCATTTTCATGCTTCTCAGAAAAACTACATCCTCAAAAAGTACTACTATAGAAACTACTACTTCTCAAAAAGGAGCCTGATTACCCAATTCATGTTTTAAGAATCTAAAGACTAAGAAGATTTCATTTCCAATTCAGTTAGTAGCCTACTAATGTAGTTATTAATGTCAAAGCTTATTATGGTTTTTTTATCCAGACTAATTTGGAATTATTGATTTATTCATTGTAGATTGTTCTCCTCTAGGATTCTCCCAGAGTTTAGGATTAGAGTGGAGTGCATTCCTAATAGTATAACAAAATGAGGCCTTTTTGTATAAGTTGACTAGACCATTGGGCTTAACTGCCTGGCGTGATGGAACCTCTCTGCCAAGAGTACCAACATTCTGAGTCAACTTATGCTTGAAATTTTTACTCAGAAGCGAAAAAATCACAAGGTACATTCAACAATTGAAGGGACTTGCCTTGAAAAGTGCTATTACATCGTTGTAATATGACTTAAATGGAATGAATAAAGATTTTCTGTATATGACAAACAGAAAGAACATTATGTTTGAAAAATACATTGAAAAATACTTTTCAAGGCAGGCCCCTTTGATTGTCGAATGTATTTGATGTCATCACTTCAAGAATCAGAAATAATAATGAATGAGTAATTCATAATTCTGACTTTTGACTAATGAAAAAACTAGACTACCGTAGTCATTGTTCAGAAATGTCCATCCTCAATTTCTGAATGCTGCCAGTCAACACTTCCTTTAGGTGAATTATAATAGTCTTTCAACTCCTCTCTTATCATATATAACTCATCACTTATTCTAATATCATTATTCTTCAAAGGTAAAAGCTGATTTTCATTTTCAAATGGTAGCTCAAACACATAGATTTCGTCACTTTCCTCAGAGCTTGAAAGAGTCTTGGCTCTCAAATAATTGTGTATGACACAGCAGGACATTATAATTGTTTCAACAGTCCCCAGTTTGCATTTGAAAGGTTTTTTGAAAACTTGAAATTTGTTTGATAGAATTCCAAATGCACATTCAACAGTCTGTTGGGCCTGATTCAATCTACAATTAAAAACTTTTTTATCATAACTAAGTACTTGTTCTGTATTCTTAATTGGATAGGCACGCATCAAATTGTTAATCAGTGGAATGGTTTCATCAGCTACAAACATGTATGGAATCAATAGTTCATCATCAGGCAATGCCTTTGGATGGGGGAACTTTGATATATCACATAGGTGCTTTCCAAAAAGTGTATTATGGAACTTACTTTCATCACTAAATCTTCCTGTTGTTAGAATGTCTATGAAAGTGAAGCGGAAATGAGCATCAACTGCTGCAATCAGGATCACATAAGGTGATTCCTTTTCAGATGGGACACTCAAACCAGCCTTCTGGAAGGTCATAATCCGTTTACCTCCAACTGCACCAAGACAGTTGTAGAAAAAACACTTGTTCTCATATTCTGATGCAATATCTTTCCAAAGTTCAACACTAGGTTCTGGCATGTAGATGGGCTGTAACAGTGTCCATATTGCACCACAAACTTCATTCACAATATTAGAAACAGTTCTGTCTCCAATTCTGAAGGTCAGTGCTATAGACTTATACCGGTCTCCTGTGGCTAAGTATCTGGAAAGAAATGTATAATGAATTATTATTAGCCTTATCAACCCAGAGATAGATTATTTTATTCCACTTATCAATTGATTTATTCATAAGAAGCCAATTACAGTAGAACACATGAAAGTAGTTCAATGAGAGTTGATTGAATCACTAAAAATTGATTGAAATGTAAGTATGGGTGCCAATGAGGGTAACCTTTTTTGTGGTATGTTGTTGGTTTTTTTATTGATTGTAATAGATTTTGATGTGTAGATTCCTAATCCAAGTGATGCCAAGCTGTAAAAGTTGAGCATTTTTTGTAATTCAAGATGGTGGCCAACATTTTTGTTCCATTTCTAGTCTACCACAATTTCTGTCAAAATGGAGTATTGAACATAAAAATCATTCATATACATTTTTTGGTGAATTGAATTTCCAAGACAATGGTATCAGATTCTTGTCACTATCTTTTTCAGGAACTGAGTTATGATTTTTCAAAAAAGAGGCCAAATTTCAAGGAAAACAAGAATTTGAGTATTTTTAATTTTTTCATGCTTAGATCTTCTCACATATTCATTTGGATCATGTGAATCAAAACCTACTTATAGTCCACTCAATAAAGCCTATCCATATGGGTATAGAGTGTATGAAATATGCCCCAATTTTTGACCTTGGGAATTTGCTTAGACTAGTTGGGAGGTTAACATACTAAAAGTCCTTGGACCTGGGGGGTGAGCATTAGTCGGGAAGGGGGTAGAAGGTACAATTTTTAGTTTTTCAAATATCACCCAAAAACGGTTGATCCTATAGAAAAGTGCTCTGAATAGAATATAAGAGGACTAAAATCTGCGTCAATTGAAAAAAGAAAACAAAAATTGACTGAATAGAATTTTTTTACATATTTGATCAAAACTACCATTTTTTTTAAATCCCAAAAAATTGTCTCAACTGCTTTTAAATGTGATGTAAATACATAAAATAACAATAAATCCACTACCCCCTCTCCCTGAATATGGTCGAGCATGAGAAGTAGAGTACAAATAACACATCAATATTGGTACTTGACTTATTTTTGGAAGTTCAACAATCACTTTTCCAAGAATGGAATTCCTCCAAATTCAGCTACAGGTGTTTTTGTCAATATTTTGATACTAAAATATACATACTACAAAATAATAAAAATATTCAAAGTGGTTTCTAGTAGTCTATATTGATCATTCCTTATCACAATACCTATTTTACTGCTCAAAATCTGAACTATTTGCAGTAGAAAGGACCCTTCAAGGATAATAATCTGAAAACATCTCTAACTTTTGTAAAAGTAAAGGGATCTTACAACTATAGCTCATTGTTTTCAGCTTCAAAAGGCGGTTCTATTTCATATACTATATGTTCAATTTGGACAAAATTAAAGAATTTCATTAACCTAAGTTCTTTGAGCTTATTCCTATATACCGGAAAAGCACCTATTTTTGTGTTAAAATGCATCTATCTTGGAAATCATTTGTGGTAGGAAGTCGCATTTGGGCTCAAATTATAGATCATAGTCTCCTCTATCGTTTGATATATAAAAATCTTGAGTTCTAACTTCTAAAGTCAATTTTATTGACACAAACAAAAAATGAAAAACATTTTTTAGTTTTTCCTTACTATTTTGATCTTAGAAATTTGATTCTAAATTGTGAAAGATTCAAGCAATAAATACAACTTCGAGCTCAAATTGTATAGAATTGGATTCTCTACGATATCATTTGACTTCAATAACTCTTGAATCCCATATTTAATCAGAAAAATGGCATAAGAAGTATAAAGATAAATAATTCTGATGGTTTTTGAATTTACAAAATCGAACATAGTTACTCTTAGAATAGATTAATTCATAATTATATTGGATGCAAATAAAAGGGAAGATTATGTTCTATAATTTAAGCATAAATGCAACTTTCCACCACAATTAATTTCCAAGACAGACGCATTTCAACACAAAAAATTGGTGTTTCTCCAGTATACAGGATGTTTCAGGAGGAATGTGCAATACTTCTCAGGCTGATTCCTTACACCAAGTAGACAAAAAATTTCCATGGGATCAACCCCCAAAAACGCTTTGTTACCGAGATAACAATGGCAGAAAATTAAGATTTTTCAAAGTATATCAATTTTTCTAATTTTTTAGATGCTTTAGTGAGGTTCTAAAATAATCAATTCCTATGTAAAAGTAGCTGAGGCATTCAATGAAACCAGTTCAAAGATTGTAACTCCAACGGTTATTGAGATAATTGGAAAAATATGCAAAAAAACGTAATTTTTCAACAATAAGGGTTATAACCCTTTATAAATTTATAAGTAAGGAATCATAAATTTGTATTTTTTATTAATGGAAGTTGAAGAGTCGGATTCTGAAGAAAAAGTTGGGTGGCGGCAATTGTGTAAATCCCACCCAAATCTCAGAAATAGCGATTGAAAATCAAAAAATTGCTACTATACACAAATTTATCACTAGTGTTGTGTTTTGTCAATTTTTGGATTTTCAATTGCTACACAATTTACACAATCGCCGTCATTTAACTTTTTCTTGCAAATCCAACTCTCTTCAACTCCCATTAATAAAAAATACAAATTTATGATTCCTTATTTATTTATAACCCTTATTGTTGAAAAATGAAGTTTTTTTAGCATATTTTTCCAATTATCTCAATAACCGTTGAAGTTACAAATTTGGAACTGGTTTCATTGAATTCCTCAGCTGATTTTACATAGGAATTCATTATTTTAGAACCTCACTGAAGCCTCTAAAAAATTAGAAAAATTAATATATTTTGAAAAATCTCAATTTTCCACCATTGTTATCTTGGTAACAAAGCGTATTTGGGGGTTGGTCCCATGGAACGTTTTTGTCTACTTGGTGTAAGGAATCAGCCTGAGAAGTATGGACATTCCTCCTGAAACACTCTGTATAGGAATAAGCTCAAAGAACTTAGGTTAATGAACTTTTTCAATTTTGTCTGAATTGAACATATAGTATATGGAATGGAACCGCCTTTTGAAGCTGAAAACAATGAGCTATAGTTTGTCTGTTGTAAGATCCATTAAGTGAGTTGTAAGAGAAAAACAAGTGATTTAGATTGCAGATTCACTAATAAAATGTTCCATTTAGAATGCTCCAGACTTTGGAAAGAATCACAAGTTGAAAACAATCAACACTAATTTGTATAATTTTGGATGCTGAAAATAATTCAATGTTGACAAAAAGTAAAGAAATGACTGACTTCAAGTTTCCATATTTTTTATTTGTTCTGTAGGTTATATTATTCTTGCAACAAAAAAATAATTCCAATTCAAACCCTACCATTGAATAATCTAATATAATCTGAAATATTCAATATTTATATTGATAATGAATTATTTCTAGTGACATTATGGCCGGTTTCTCCAAGTTAGATTGAACCAAATTTTGGATTAATGTTTGATTGGTGTGACCTTGCTTACTGCTATCAAGAAAGTGAAATTCAAATAGATCATATTTTTGTACTTTTCTGTACCAAGAAGGAAAATCTTTGTACCACCACCCTAAAAGAGATAATAGTAATTCTGCAGTAAGAAAACAAGTTGACACTCTTTCCCTGCATATTTCATGAAATTATGCAACATTTAAATACACCCCATTATTGTTATATTCTTGTACTTCTTTGTACCACTCAAATAAAATTTTGTACTATCTCATTTGGGTTCAAATTCAATTGAATTTGGCTCATGTCAGGTTCCAACCCCCAACTTTCTAATTGCTAGAACCCAAAAATAAGAGGAGTACAAAAAGTTTTCCTGGTGGTACAAAATGTCATGGAATTAATAATGTTATGGCATAGTTTCCATTCAAATTTGGACAGGTCGGGGTACAGGTTTATGCTGCTGGTGTAAGTAATGGAAAATTCCCATTCCCATTTCAAATTTTGTTTGGTTGAATGAATTTCAATGGAATTTGGCAGAATTGGTTTAATCAATTGGGATTGGAAGATTAAATTTCAAGATAATCCATCAGCTGAATGATGGAAATAAAACTCTCAAAAATGAAAATAATAGCAGCTGGTTGACTTGTGACTCTGTGAATGTAGGATAACCAACCTTACCACTATAAAGATGGGTCAACATGCAAGATCCAGAGCATATTTTTCCAAATAAAATAAATATTTATGCACTAATTGCACAATTATCAAATTGATTATTCATTTTGAATTATTATAATTGACTAATTTGATTATACTATTACACTTTTACTCTTTTTATTCAAATATTGGATTTTTTATGCTGGTAAAATGTGTAATGGTGCAAACCCCAAAATTAATTTCTAATGTCAGATTGGCTACCAATCAAGAAGAGTTGCTGTTATCTCAGTTAGTGGAATGGTACAAAAAATTTCCTTTGTGGTACAAAAAGACACAAAAGTAGCACAAAATATGATCTATTTGATTTTCACTTTCTTGATATCAGTAAGCAAGGACACACCAATCAAATGTTAATCCAAAATTTGGTTTAATCCAACTTGGAGAAACTGGCCCTTTCAGACTACTTTGGGGTCTATCTTGGAGTTTATTGGTTTTCATGTTGTAGCAATTAGCCAGCTGAAATTGTGTAATTTCCAAATTATGGGAAATGTTTATTAGACATAAATGTGTGTGAATGTCATGATTTATAAGTAGTCTTATATTGTAAATTGCAAATGTATGAGACATAGCACTGACATGATCTATTCCAATTAAAGGATCCAACAAACCAAGGAGTAAACAAATGATTCAATTGCAGTCAACTTCAAATGATATTGTAGAAGATATTAGGTATAACCTCAGGTTATTACACTCTATGTTTTTGCATTTGAAAATGACTCTAAGTAGTCAAAACATGCAATGCATGAATAAAAAATAATAGAAAAAGGTACTGTGATTATTATTTTAAAAAATCAGTGATGAAAGTGGCCCTTAGATGAAGGAAACACATATTACACTCAACTACAAGATCAATTCTTACTCTGGGAAATTAATTAATTTGTTATTATGAAGTTATGACAATATGAATCAGTATAACTGTAAGTATTGTTACATACAGGACACAGATACAGAGCAGGTCACAGTTGATAAAAGTTGGAAAATTACAGTAGGCCTAGAAACTCTCACAATTGAAGTCAGTCTAGGTTGATCTGACTAGTAGAATAATAAACTTACTGCTTCATATTTTAAATTGATTATTACAGTAGGCCTACTGAATGAATCTGTAGAATATAAAATCACTAGAACTTCTTTCAACTAAATCCTAGCAAATTTATACTCCACTCATTCAACAAGTTGTCTGATGAACATGTTATTGAATGAATAACAATAATATAATCATCAGTGGAAGACTTTCGTACTTATTTTTTATTGAATAATGATGATAGTGTGAGTGATAAAACAGACATTCATTAAGGATTGTTGAGAATGCATAAGACTCTGAAAAAAATATCATGGAATCATGCAACATAACTTATAGATTATTTATTGAAAAATTTATTCATTTTTTGATAATTATGAATGTTTTATTCAATTTGAGGATGTAAGACCATTAGAATCAAATATTATTTTGCTTGGATGGAAAAATGGACAACATTCAAATCATTATAGATTGGGACTATTGATTCAATGTACCTTTGAAATTCATTTTCAAATTAATAAACTTGAGCCCAATTGATTGCAAAAATTCATCATTGTATTTTCAACAAAGAAGATAGGAAGTCATGATATCTGTTGTTGGTCTTGTGAATTTTTTTCCATTTGATAATCAGTTCAGTATATTGGAAACTTAAAACAAATTTAAATTGAGCACTTTTTTATTTGTATTGATTTTTTTCCATTGTTAGGCTACAATTAATTTATAATACTAGCCTAATAGTACATAAATATGGACAAGTTTTATTTTCCATACATATTCGCCTTACATCTTTATTTATAGTTGAGTCATTCTAGCTCAAAACAGGGGTCAACCTGGAAGTTATTGCAACAAAGTTGTTTTATGGTAGAAATGGTAGCTGAAACCCTCCTATTAAACATGTAAAAACTCCCACTCTCAACTCGTGTCAGAAAGTTGTTTTTTTGGCCGCCATATTGGAAAATGTTGCTCATTTTTTTGTTTTCTTGGAATAACATCAAAACAAAGTGTGAGACAAAAAAACTTACTTAACCTTTTTTTTTAGTAAATAAAATTTGCAAGAGAATAGTGGTAGAATCATCTCTTTATCTTTACTAGAAACCGAGTTAGGATTTTTCAAAAATTAGGTTTATTTTCAAGAAAAACTGTAATTGAATATTTTCAGTTTTTGTTTGCTCAGATCTTTTGACATATTCCTTTGAGCTGTTCAATTCAAATCCCTCTGGGGATAATTTTGTCCTCTACAATTTGAGACCAAGTAGACCTTTCTTCCTTGTATAGTTTTTGAACTGGAGCAATTGAAAGATATCCTTGTATTTAAAAAAACACTGTTTTGGGAGGAAATGGTCTCCTAAAAAATTTATACCGTGCTTGTATTGATATTTTCTCTGATAATAATGTTTTTCAGATCAATTTCTAGCAGATGAACTACTCACCGACCTGAATTTAGGTTATGTTCAATATTAAGGACCCTTCAAGGATCTCAATCTAAGGATACCTCTAACTATTGTAAAAGTCTTCAGATCTCAACAAACCATATTTCATTCTTTCCAGCTCATCAAGGCGGTCTGAATTCATAAAGCATATGTTAAATTTGGTCAGAATTGTGGAAAATAACTCCTGAGAGAATATTGACTTTTCCATCATATACAAAAAAAAATTTAGTTTTTTGCTTACAAATGAGTATATCTTCAAAGTCCTTCTTGATAAAAAAATGAAAATACATTGAAAATGTAGCAAAATTCTTACTCTTTGATTTCCTATGAATAAGGTTTATGACATCACGCATTCAGAATAGTTACATCAACTTAAATAAATGGTGAAATTCAATACATCTATTTTTTTAATGATTTGTCAGACAATCAATAGCCTCTAAATCAAGAATGGAGCAAGATTAAGTCTCGTATTTGGGCTCAAATTGTAGAGAAAGATTAGTTCTACATGCTCGATTGTCTCATTGACCTTTTGAATCACTTTGTTCAATTACAATATGATTGTAAAGTGAAATGAGTAGAATTATGGACCATTCTTTACCTCATAAGAAGTAATATTTTCTCCTCTTATTAAACAGATAATTGTAGTAATATTATATGCAAATGAGAGATAAAATTGTGTTCTACAATTACAGACTAATTACAATTCTTCATCAACAAGGACTTTGAAGATATACTCATTTGTAAGCAAAAAACTAAATTTTTTTTGTATATGATGGAAAAGTCAATATTCTCTCAGGAGTTATTTTCCACAATTTTGACCAAATTTGACATATGGTATATGAATTCAGACCGCCTTGATGAGCTGGAAAGAATGAAATATGGTTTGTTGAGATCCGATGACTTTTACAATAGTTAGAGGTATCCTTAGATTGAGATCCTTGAAGGGTCCTTGATATTGAACATAACCTAAATTCAGGTTGGTGAGTAGCTTATCTGCTAGGAATTGATCTGAAAAACATTATTATCAGAGAAAATATCAATACAAGCACGGTATAAATTTTTTTGGAGACCATTTCCCCCCAAAATAGTGTCTTTTTAAATACAAGAATATCTTTTAATTGCTCCAGTTCAAAAACTATACAAGGAAGAAAGGTCTACTTGGTCTCAAATTGTAGAGGACAAAATTATCCCCAGAGGGATTTTGAATTGAACAGCTCAAAGGAATATGTCAAAAGATCTGAGCAAACAAAAACTGAAAATAGTCAATTACAGTTTTTCTTGAAAATAAACCTATTTTTTGATAAATCCTAACTCGGTTTCTAGTAGAGATAAAGAGATGATTCTACCACCATTCTCTTGCAAATTTTATTTACTAAAAAAAAGGTTAGTAAGTTTTTTGTCCGACGCTTCGTTTTGACGTTATTTGAAGAAAACAAAAAAATGAGCAAAATTTTCCAATATGGTGGCCAAAAAAACAACTTTCTGATACATGTTGAGAGTGGAATTTTTTACACGTTAAATAGGAGGGTGTCAGCTACCATTTCCACCATAAAACATCTTTGTTGCAATTAGTTTCACCTCCAACCCTAGAATGACTTGACTATTAGTTTTTGCTCATAGAATCAAATTCAAAACTCAATTTTTAGTTTTAAGATAAGATAACATAGGTAGTTTTTGTTTTAATTTATTGCAACTGAATAATTAACCTTCTATTGCACTAAAAACCTTTTTTACTGCATTTCTTTTTTTCATAATTAATTACTAAGGAGCAAATAATTATAAAAAATAATCTTCCTTGTTTGGACAGATTTTCAAGAAGAAGATCTAGGCTACTTCTATATTGACCAATCTTCACCATATCCTCTCATGAAATTAATTGATTTTGAATCAAATTCCAGACATTGTCATCAGTGCTATCATGATTATGATAATATAATGTGAAGGCTTCTTGTAATTTTTGTTATGTTTTTAATATTTTGAAATTATGTTCTGAATTTTAATAATTGATATTGGAAGTTCTGAATTGAATTGGACTTTATAATGATAAGAAGTTAAATTAATCCAGACTTTTTGATTCAGACTCTTATAAGTGGTATATTTTAGCAAATTAGTGGCAATAAAGATTAGTATTAAGTTTGACAGTCAAGTCTGGTAAATGATTCTAAGTGAATAATAAGACAAGATGAGTGAATAATTGTTTATGCTGAAGTTATGATATCTCATTAAATTATGCTTTCACCAACAAAACTTGTAGATATTTAGGTACTAGTATATTGGAAGGCAATAATAGAAAAAAGGAATCCACAAATATTGGATATTGCTTGTACATTTCTAAAAAAACCCAAATTGTCTTGTTGAAAAATAGTTATTGAGCATTGCATTGTGAATAGCCTATCACATGTAGGCACATATTATTATAAAGAGAAACCTTTGATTTACTCAATAGGAAGCTAACATAATGTGACTGCATGAAATAGCAGCTATGATTTAAATATCAATCAGTAAATAAAAGTGAGAAATAGTTTAGAATATTGAAAAGACTGTGCATCACTTCAATAGGTAACTTAGGCTCAACTACTCAAATGGAATTCAAATACTCGACCAGAATAAAAAAAAAGGGCCCACTCACCTGAGACAAACTGCTAGCTTCTTTTCAGTAGGAATTGGACTCATAGCATTCGATTCATTACCTCTAATTTTATCCTTAATCAATTCATGAATCTCATGGAACTGTTCTCGTGTTAGTCTATAGATTTCTTTGAAGTCATCATCAGAAACTCTACTCAAAAATGATAACTCGCAGGAACTGTCCTTGTACTTCAAGAAATCACTAGTTTTACCTCGCTTTCTCCTACTAGATATCAAAGATGACAAACATTTCAGTGCAACCTCTTCATCTGATTCTGATTCAAGATCCAGCAAAAGTAAAGAAGCTTGAGCTTCCATTGCTTGCTTTCAACTCAAACAACTAGCTTTTAGGTTAGCTTGAGTTTGTTGTGGAACGGAGCTACAGAGTTTAGAGCGCAAGCCGTATAGAGGGGCGAATAGGTACTGTGCTACTATCAGGTTATCAGCCGGCTACACGACTTGCTTCAGGCACTGTTGCCAACCTTCCGGCTTGATCAAGTGTTCGCTCGCTCTTGCTTGCACTCCCAATTATGCTCACTTCTTTACATCACTTCTTACTTCACTTCTTTACTCTATTCACAGTTTTCCTTGCGCCTTTTCCTATTTGCAGCTTTTTTTTCTTCAGATTTTATGTGATCTTCTATATGGGAGCATTCATAGGGTTTAAAAAGATGAAGATGAAGTTCATTTACTGATAATAGACAAACTTCCATTTATTTTGTTGTGTTTAAAATTATCAACGTTGATTCATGAACTGGATACCATCTTTATTGGCATCTGAATTTCTTTTAATAATGAACATTATTATAATTTAAGAATTGATCTTTTTTTTCTTTTAATAGACTCAATCACTCAAGTTTTTTTAACAACTAAATGCATCATTGAAGTCATTCCACCTGCATCAAAAATGTTTCAACTTTTTTTTTTTCTCAATTGTGATAATAAAATAAGTTAATGGTAAGTTTTGGTCAAGACAATATAGGCGTAATACTTGGGAGTCAACTATATCAACTATATTTTGCGTGAGCAAATTCGAAATTCAAATTGATTATATCATAATTCCTTTCTTACTACTAATTTGACATTTTTCTCCTAAATATTATCAATTGGGTGAGCAAATTCGAAGTTCAAATTGATTGTATCACACAATTCCTTTCTTACATCTAAGTTACTTCTTTTTTCTTTCGTTTTTTTTTCTCTACCTCTAGAGTCATTTCATAGACTTACTTGCACTTCATGGCTCATTTCACAAGCGAAATAATGAAGGAAAGGGTTCCTTTTAGAGGAGAGAGCGAGTACAAAAATGAATTGTTAGCGAGATAATGATTATGATTGTATGGCAGAAAATTGCATATTTACCTCTAAATCTATGATTTATGATTTTTTTCCAAGAGTAAGGCCCACATAAGCTCATATCATTATGCTTGAGCGTGGGTAATAAGATGGGTGTTAATAATGAGACAGGACGATTGGATTTTTTTCTGCTTATTGTCTCCTTCAAAAGATGGGACTGTGTATCTGTAAGATTGTGAATTGTTCCCCGGTCAAGAATCGAACTTGGGTCCTTTTAGTTATCAAACCGGCGCTTTATCACTTACTCCAATGAGCCATCTCATCTGTAGAGTACTGACTGTAATGTAGGCTACTGTACTGAGTATGATTCTGCCTCATGAGAGTAGGCTACTTAAATGATAAAATGTTTCCGGAATAAAAATAAATACATTCAATTGATTATTTACAATCAAATTTAAATTCTAAACGAATCCGGTGCGACTGTCACCTGTAGAATTACGCATTACATGATAAATTGCATAGAGACCTCTCGAGTCGGGACCGGACACATTTTAGAGACGCAGGCCATAACTTTGAACGCCGTTTGTTGGATAGTCACTGCTTTCAATGGAAAACACACAGAGCAGTCGTCCTTCGGGTGCCAATAGGGCGCAGAAGGGACGGTGGGAAAATCAACACCACCTTACATTAATACTAACAGTCGCTGGTTCGAATTTACGGCTATTGTCCTGGGGTTGCCTCCGGAATAAAATATGCAAACGCTAAGGGAAGCTGTTATAAATAAAAGGTATAAAGGAGAAAGAAAGTAAACGAGGCAGAAAGACAATTCAGTTTGCAGCGACAACATGGTATCGGGCTATAAATAAGAAGGCAATCTACATGCTTGGCCAGGGACTCGCGTTTAAACAGGTCGCCTGTATTTTATCCCCTCTCTACTGTAGTGTGTGTGCCGCGGCTTTGCTTTGCCACAAGAAATGCGAGCTTCGCAAAGACAACGTCCCTTCTACTTTGCTCTGCATGCGTTTAACCAGCAGTGTTGTATTCCTATACAAATTCGGATGGCTTCACCAAGGAGGAGAAGAAGAGTCAGTTTAGCTCAAGCAAACTGGTCGTACATGAACTGATATTATATGCCACTATTTGTTGCCAAAGCCGAATTTCATAGCACACAGTATCAGTATGCAGCTTTTATTCAAATCATAGCTTCGCTTGAGGTTATTAATATGTAACCCAAGCTACAGAATATATAATGGAAATGTCTGAAAGTTTGAAAAAAACACAGTTGAGATCCTGTTATAATTTTCATATCTCCCCCATTGCTGCAAATTCCTTTGCTAATCATTTCTCGATTTCATGATTTAAGTATCGATCATCAATATAGATCTTTAAATAAACTATTCGATTATATTCAGCCATTTCCATGGTAAGAATATAAAAAGTAGAGTAGGATTATAATATAATAGGTAGGAGTAATGATAATAATAATACTCCGAGTAGGAGTGATAATAATAATAATAGGCTTTATAAGTAGTTCCCTATAATAGTTCCCTGAGATAATTACATACTTTTAATACCTGTTATCTATAATCTGTATGGAATCGATGTTGTTTTTATGATACCGTTTTCTCTGAACTATCAATATTGATGGGTAATGTAACTAGAATAATATTCTTGATAGTATAGAGAAGAGATAATAAACGATACGTCATATCAATACAATATTATATTGAACTCTACTTTCATAAGATTAATTAAAATCTTGAATTTGAGTCATGAAATAAATTGGAATCAAAATCATTGTAAAGTTCATGAACGATCGAAAGAATGCTCGAACCATTTTTTTTAGATTTTTCAATAATGTTTTTCAGAGCAGAGAAAGTAAAGAATCATTTGTTTAATGCAATAAAAATTAGAAAATCGTCTTTATTAATCAGCGAACCTCCATAATTCAGGCTAGCATTCATGGGCGTACGCAGGCAGGGGCAGGGGGGGGGGAGCTGTCCCCCCCTAGAAGTTGACATATTTTTTTCTTTACAATAAGGTAAAAAATAAAATTAATTAAATGAAAAAAATGAATATTATAAAATAAATAAAAATAAAATTTATTTATTTTAATTCTTATCATAAAATAAAATAACTTAACAACTCAATTGTAAATATTACGAGGTCACAGACTCAATTGTAAATATTACGAGGTCACAGACTGCTCACAGGGGTAAAACTTCCATCTGAGTCTCCAATTTAATACTGGAGAAGATCATTAATAATTCCTTATTTCCTTAACAGTCATTGGAAGTCAGATTTCCAAATGAGAATACTCTTGTTTTCTTCCTGTCACTTCTCCATCCTTTGTAGGGTTAGCCAATGGTACGGTAAAATTTGAATAAGTCATCAAAATGGAAAAAATGCAGCCATTTACTGTACAATAAGAGAAATATAGTATTTTTTCTATAAATCAATTGTATAATTCTAAACATCAATTTCTCATGTTTTAGAGCTTTCACCTCATCACGCATCAGGCATCACCTCATTTACAGACGTGTAAGTTGAACAATCTTGAGCAAACTAGAGAAATCTCTAAAAAACGAGATGAGAGTGCAAAAACCTTCGAACCCTTGAAAAAATTTTTTTTTGTTCAACAGACAAAACTCCAAAATGCACGCAAATCTGTCCAACAAAATATGCTCTATGCCTTGGAATGGAAGACGATTCGCGAATTTTATATTCAGAAATAATTAATCTTTTCAATTATTGTCCAATAGAATACATTAAGCACTTGAAGTACATTTTCCGTTATATTCATGACTAATAAATGATGGAATTGATTTTCTTGACAAGTTGGTGACTTATTCAAATCTTTCCGTTTTACTGGTATGCTCAAGTTTAGGTAGCTCCAGAGAATAAAAAAAAAACATTTTGAATCTTCAATGTAGTTTCATGAGCTAGAATCCATTACTGCAAAGTTAGAGCTGTGGTATAATGTATTTGAATGGAAGAAAAAATGAAGATTTGGAGGTGATTGGAGCAGCTAAATCTTTTGCAAATATTTTTCCAAGTATACTAGGCATGCATTGCTCATTTCAAATGCTTTCTTACCAATCTCAGCAACTGCAGCAGAGAAAGAATTATTCTGAAGGCCTACTCTTCGTATTCTAACGACAGCTCAGCGAGCAGTGGAGCACAATGGTACAAAAAAGATTGACGGGATTTCACTTAAGTGGTGTCCATCGTAAATTTTAAAAAAAACAAGGACCAGATTGAAAAGAGTGTATGGGATATGTTATTCGCAAATCTAAGAAGAATTATGTTATTGTAGTTCAAATACCTATTTATTTTTATCTTCATCAAGCTATGAACTAATTTACCTTGGATTTTGAATTTCCTGGAAATACAGAGCTGAATAGTCATACAATAGTGTTCCAGAACTCCCTACCAATATTCTAGGCCATTGTTCCTGGGTGAGAAACATCTGTAGTATCTTAATATTTTCAAAGTTTCTTATCTTAATATTTCTGAAGTTTAGGATAGGTACCTTATTGTTGACTGGTACTGTATTTCGAATCAATCAATATTGTAGAGAATTAAATTTTTATAAATCATCTCAGTTACCGTTTCTTCTAGAACGCACCCAAACCTCACAAATCAGGATCAGGATTTCAAGCAGACAAAACAGACAATGAAGCAGATTTGAACCGATTGCTTGTCTTTTAAAGAATGGCTTAATTGTTTGTCTCCTTCAAATCCTTATTTGTGAGGTTTGGGTACGTTTTAGACGAAAAAATCACTGAATATTTCTTCTGAAATAAATCGAATTCAAGCTATTTGTGAGAATAATCAGGACTTCCAAAAATTAAGCCAGGAGAGAGACAATTTGAAATTTTATAAAGTGATGGCCAATATCAGATCTCCTATATGTCTCTAAAACCTGGGTACCGAGAAATAAAGCAGGATACAAGTGGCTGAAATGCTGCTGTAAGCAGTGGCTGAGAGCAATAAAGGGAAATTTCCGAGAAAAGATAGAATCCGGAATGTTGAAATAAGACAGGAGCTCAACTTAATTATTCTTCATGAGGCAGAATATCGGAGACAACAAACAGACCTGGAAAGATCATGTTGAATGGATGGAACCAGTCGACAATAAACACCTAAAAGATTGAATTTGCTTTGAACACTCAGTGAACAGAGAAATTGAATCATGATCAAACGTTGTGATTATTTTGAAACAAAATGTGTTTTGTTAGCACCAAATACCTTATCACATATAACTTCATGGAAAACTAATAATTCCAATCACAAATCATTCATATTAAATCATCAACAATATTATGGTTAATTTATTTTCTTTTTAAATTTTCATGATAGAATGTATTGAACTGAACAATATTATGACTGACCCCCCCCCTCTTTCTTTGAGGGGGCTTAAAAGATGGGTGGGGGTGGTCAACGTGAACAGGAACATGGCTTGCCCACCCCCCCTAGAAAAAATCCTGCTTACGCCCTTGCTAGCATTCACGGCGCGTAGACCGGGACTCATCTTACACTAGAAAGGATGTAGCTTGGAAAAGTCGATTAAAAAATATAGTTTTAGAGTACCTATAATTTTACAAAAAAAAAATATCCCGACGGGGGATATTCTTCAGTCTATCATCTTCGTTAACAATATCTGTTTATGATGGTGATACAAAGAATGAAAGTGTATATGAAAGACTCTTCGAAGGATAATAATTAGGCTATTAAAAACTTTTGAAATCCACCCCCAAAAAAATCATTTCTGGGTCCACCCCTGCCTACATTAGGCATATATCATCATTGTGTTGATGAGAGATTGGCTTGATAGCAAAGATATCATACTTCATTCAAACATATTTTTCTTCAAAAGTAGCCTACTTGAAAACCTTATGATGAAGGGTTTCTGAAAAATGTACGAAGAGAGCTTTCCAACCGCTTGATTCAAACTTTTCTGCTTCTACTTGTGAACATGCCAGTTCATTTGTCATTCAATATTCATTCTCAAAAAAATTACTTTTTTGGAATAATTATTCCATGAAAACCTCTCCCACTTCATGCATTCTGAAGATAAGAAGACCGGAATAATGTGATGCAATAGATTTAACGACAAATAAACATTATCGAAAATTGTATGTAGAATGTTGAATTGTGATAATTCAATTTGTTTAGAAACCCACATTGATTTATTAGTTACTATTCTGTCTTTGAAGAGAATTTGATGTATCAGACCAATAAATTGGACAAGCCTCTGAACACAAAGGCTTTGCTGTATTGTTGATTCCAGTTAATTAATTCCGGAGAGTGGCAGTGTACTGTCTTGACTGAGGCACAGATACAGATGCATTCACGTAGGATGTCTCTTCTGAGCCGAGACATTATTGCTCTAGCCATATTGCTTTGGTGCAATATCGCTTCACCTGTTCCCTTAGATACATGTTCAGCACACGTACACAAGAATAAGGCCGTGCTTGGCACATACCATTCCAATGCGAACTGCAACACGATCACAGAACGGCAACTGTGTCAAACAGTGATCAATCCAAACAGAATAACCATGTTCATACTGATATCCTCATAGAATATCAACATTGTACTCCTGAAATCATCAATTTTAAGTACCTGATGTAGACTAATAATAATAATAATAAGATAATTGAATAACGTATAATAATTGAATAAGATAATAATGATCATGATACTGGTTTTGTAACTAGGATACTTCTCATTCTACTTCTTCTGCACTTCAAGGATTCTATTGATTAACAAGAGAGTTTGATGAATCAGACAAATAAACTGGACGAGCCTCTGGACACAAAGGCTTTGCTGTATTGTTGGTTCCAGTTAACTTTTTTGAACTTTCTTACCTTGAAGGTACCCTTCTTTTCCTCGGCCTTCCAACATCTCTTTTTCCAGTTGGTGCGTAATATTGAGCTACAAAAGGAAGTCTTCCTGAAGGCATCCTATTCAAATATGAGTGCACCAGTTTCTTCTATTCTGAGTAATTCTCCCATGTAGCCTACATGTGTTACAGACAAAGCTGTTCCTATTTCCTTATCATTTATGATTCTATTTATACTGGTGCAATCGAACACACTCCTTAAAAATCTCATATCAGCAGCTTGTATTTTGCTGTCCACTCTTCGTGGATGAATACAACTTTCACCTCCGTATGGGGGAGTTGGAAACGCAATCGTGTTGAAAATTTTTAATTGTGTGTCTTGCCTTGTTTTATTTTTCAGATCTCTGTGTATATTTACACGTATTCGCATAATAACTTTGATACCTTCATTATAAATATAATGATAGTTCTTTATTTATTCTTTATTCTATATTCATACATCAATACAACTACTTTAATTGGGAGGGAAAAATAGGCATAGCCTGTGCTATTCCTCTCCCAAAAAATTTATAATAAAGTCAATATTCTCCAAAATGAGGTTATATGATATAATAGCACTGAGTAAACAAATAATTTTCAATCCAGGAATAACACTGAAATTTTGAATTAGGAATGTTGATGGCCGGAATTAAATAAATATCATGCACCAAAGAAAACAATATTGAAAATTAGAAAAATATTGCACACATTTGAAAGATTTCAAGCCAAAAAATCACTAAACTACTCACTAAGAGCACAGCTGATACATTGATAATAATAATACTAGCAAATCTGCAATACCACACAATATTATTGTTTATCATGACACTTGACAATGACTCAAATATGGCAACATCGAATATGAACCCTTTTTTTTACAAATCTGATGATACCTCGAAAAATGTCATATTCTATTAATCTATCATGCCTTTCTCTCAATATTGATGAGTTGAGTGGTTTACAAGCAACTTAATTCATCCGTGTACAACAATTATCTATCAAGAGGAAACTTTGTGGGTGTGGTCAAGTTTAATTATTGAACTATATCAATTAAAAATGTGCAATTTTTATTTCCCTGCTCTTAATAATCCATTCCCATTCCTGTATCATAGCGACAACATAGATTGAAAAGTTGTATTTATAACATTTCAAAATATTTTTGTTGAAAATCAGGTTGGTAGTTCTAAAACAATTATGACAATATAAATTGCAAGTGAATTCCTTCCACCCAGCTGCTTTTTCTTGATTATACAGAGTATTTCAGGAGAAATGTGCATTGTGCAATACTTTTTGGGCTGGTTCCTTAAACCAAACAGCTTCTAAGAACATACACCCAAAAACGCTTTGTTACAAATAATAATGGAGGATATTGCAATTTTTTTCTCAAAGAATGCATTATTCTTTCTTTAGCTAATTTTACATAAGAAACGATAAGTTTTTTACCTGCATGAAGCCTCTTGAAATGATAAAGTTTTATATTTTCCTTAAAAAAATTGCCATTTTTTGTCATTATTTTATCTCTGCTGTGACAAAACATTGTAGGGGTACGTCTTAATGTTTTCCACTATTTGGGGTAAGCGTGTAAGGGATCAGCCTGAGAATTATTATTGAATCCTGAAACTCCCTGTTTAAAAGTATTACAGATAAAAAAGTTCTCATAGTTTATCATTATTAAGAAAACAGACTTAAGACAAAATAAGACAATAAGATTGTCTTATTGATCTCTACATAAGAATAATTATAAGAGTAATATCTAAAATGGAGAGCATTGCAGCCTATTTGAATTCATAATTAAATTTATTGTGGTCATAATCGTTTGAGCGTTGGAAGAAGGTTTTTGTAATAAAGAAAGCTTATACTAAGTATTTAATGTTCATTGAAATGGAAGACAATAATTGAAAACTTCGTGCCACTTGGGCAACAACTTTGAGATATCGAGGGTAGTTGCAGAAAGGTTCAATTAGGTTGGCATTTAATCGGATTTCCTTGGAATAGGAACTTCCGCTAAGCAGAGTTGAGAATTCCAAACTTTTAATTTCTTCTAATGTGATCAATTCACAAGTTTTAATACCGGTATCGCAGTTCAAGCGTACTTGGATAAGAATAATAACACCAGAAACTTTTTATTATCCAGCACATTGAATAGAACATCAATTTACTCTAGTAGTACAGTTAATGTGAATATCATTTGAAAATTATCATCTCTAATTAACCTGGTCCATCATCATTATTGTAAATATTTTACTGTGCTGTCCCAGTTTCCTTTGGAATATTTTCATGCGTTCTGTACGGAGGAACTGAGGCTCTATTGATAAAGCTAAGCCTTTTTTAAGCAGCCTCTGATACTTATTAGGCTCTCTGTATATGTGTATAAGCAGATTCCGCCATTTCATTTCGTTAAAAAGCGCCATATTTGAACTCATGATTGGATAAATGAGCAGTCAATCAATCCTAGTTGTGAAAAATTATACACACACCCTTACCACACGCCCATCATGTTGAATTATTAACAGCTGACGCAACAGAATGGCGGATGCTGCGTTTACCTTTTCTTTTTAAAACCCTAGAACTGGAGAGAATAGAACTAAGTATTAATTCTATTCTTTGCCTAGAACAAACAATAGACTATGATAATCGTAATGAATGTTGAATATTATCGTTGACTTTCAATGCTTCATGTCAACAACTTTATCATGTGATATTCCTTATAAATCACTTATAAAATAAGTATAGGTTGAAATACACAATTTATTCCTTATTTTGCCGACTAGTAGTCTTTCCAGTTCAGCTATCCCATTAAAGTTTGCCAGGTGGTCTATCAGACAGTGAAACTATCTGTCGATAATAAGCCCGATGATGAAAATGTTTTCAGAGCATCGATACTGAACTCAGCCAAAGAATATTACTGTATACTTCAATTCTCCATCAGGATTTTCCTTATGTTTGTGAAGATACTATACGGTTTTTCTAGGAAGATTATGCTCGCTGTCTTCAATCTTCAATAAATATCCTGCTTTCCTTTTCCCGAAGTGTATGAACTAATTTTGTGTGTACTTCATCAACTGTTCAACCTAAGAATAAACTTTAATCTGCTCTTCACTACAAATGAGTATAGTGGAGAGTACACAAAGTGAAGAGTATAGAAGCTCACGGAAACTTCTATGATTCTACAAAAAAAATTTCGAGGTCTTCTCCATGTTTTTTAGAACATAGGCCTAGATATACGATCAAACAAAATTAATTATATCTCATCACGATCTTAATATTATAGATGATTCAGAATTTTGTGCTTTTATAGCATATTCATTATTATGAAACCCACTCTATGAAAAAATTATGATTCCTCTCTATTGAAAGCTCTGTAACTTTCTAGCTATCAGTAGCTATCAAGTTCTATAATAGAGCCCCATGATAAACCCACACAAGCTTTCCCACTTCAAGTATTACTTATATTATCAACCATAGATAATCGACTATCAAGTCAAATGAATTCAAATTTGATGCTATTATTAGCAACGGAATAGCGGATGCTGCGTTTACTTAGTTTTAAAGAGTCCCAGTATTTATATTTTATTCAGCTTGGTTTTATGAAATGAGGGGAGAAACGCCTCGTGTTGGCTTGCTTGCAGGTAGAGGACATTTGAAAGTTGAACCTCACATTTGGAAAAATATGAAACTTTGCTGGAGCAGGAGAAGGGTTGCCGTTACTCTGCACTTTCGAACAAAGCTCTCAATACAGCTGGCGTTATTCCAAAGGCATTAGTGAGATTACCTCAACATGAAGTTTGCCACAATAGCTGAAGTTGGTTGTTGGTCGGATGAGGTACATGCTGCAACCCACCGCTCGCCGCCGACTTTCCTCTCTTTAAACTGTTCATAAACACTGTATTGTCCTTTCTGTAATGTGTCAACCTTTATTCGCCTTCCACAAAATTTGGAGAGTGTGGCTATGAGTTACGAATTGAGATGTTTGCAACTCTCACTTCCAGGGAATTTGAATATAGATTCTGCCGGGGAATTCCAACAATTGCCACTCTTCCAATTTTTCTCGCTCACAGTCTATTGTGCCGGGAATGGCTGGATGTTTTTTGCGATAATGAAAAATCCAGGAATTCTCATCGCTGAATGTTGTATGGTAAGCCGAATCCATGAGGATTGAGATTTTCCTAATCTAGAAGAATTTATGTTGAACAGTGAAATATACAGTGTCTACTTTGTAGTAGTATAACTATAATCTTGGAATCAGCCTATCATAATCCTTTTATTTCTCGAATCTACAAATTACCGAGTTTCATAAAATACATTCTTCTCTGGATCATATCGGATAAACTGAATTACTATTACTGTCAATAATCGTTATCATCCTGTTTACAGGCTCGATCCTAAAAACTATGTGGTTAAATTTGCAACACATTTTCCAATCATGAATCCTATGTTTTTTATCAATGTGTCATATTCAATTGTAGCCTAAATTGTTCTTATAATTTAATGTTATTCATTTGTGCATTTTGTGTGTTTTGATGAATCGAATTAAATTTCTGATCATGACCTTATCAAGCATTAGAATGCATTTAATCATAACATTATAAGCTCCATAAATTAGTGATAGATTCATTATAGGTCAAGAAATTCACAATTCCAAATAAACTTGATACCATAGATGGGATTAAATCGTTCTAATTGCATATTTTGCCATCAGACAAATGGATTGGAACAAAAAATGCAGGAATTATTTTAGGGATTGATCAGGATCTAGAATTAAATAGTCTGTTTTGCTAAACAGTCGTTAATTATCATCATATTTAATTACAGGGAAACCGAGTTAAATGCAAGTAATAATCTAATAATTTGAACGTATTTTGCACGCTCAAAAGTATTTTAATGGACATTAACACTGGAAGTCTGATTTAGAAGATAAACGAATATCTCAGGAATTAGCAGAATTTTTCAAAACATCAGCATCATCCTGTAAAATAAGAGTAATGATAAATCCTCAACGAATGATATTATTATTATTCTGTGGCCATTGAATTCATTCCAATGAGAATTTGTGATGTTATGAAATGTCTAGGCCTACTCATTGCATACACAATTACTCGATAAATTTACAATTCATTTGATACGTCTATCCATAATTTATTATCATTATTACAAATAGGCTCGTATTTATAGCCTTATTGACAACTATATTATTTATGCATAATGAGTCTTCCTGTTACGCAAAAGATATCTAACAGACTAGATCATACACTTTTGAAATTTGATAAATAATATTATTCTATTCATATTGAAGCCTAAATGTGTTTCAAGTATGATGAATTGGATTTTGTGAAAGTTACAAGCAAAAATTCGAGACCTAAGTCTTGGTTGTTATTATTGTTGTTGAGGTTATCTCTATTGTTAGAAAGTGCGAGCGAGCTGCGTTATCAGTAGCGGGCATTACAGAAGAGACAAAACGACAATCCAAAAAGAGAGCAAGCACACATTACAGGGAAGATGAAGATGAAAATGAAATAAAAACTAATGATGCTTAACCTAAGTGACTTAATATTCAAAGCCTCTCGATGTAGCGAGTGCATGAAGGATGTATAGATAGTTCGGCTCTCTTCATCATTTAAAACTACACAAGTCAGTTCTATTTTCATTCACACATCCGCAGAACAAGAAGTGATCTTCGGAAGGGATTCGTTGCAGCCCTAAACCAGATGATTTTCGTGAGAGACTGGGATAACAGCAAGTTTTGATAAAGTTCCCAGTTGAACTGCAAGAAAAAAAAGCGAGCAGAAAAAACGGCAGAATACAAGATGAAATTAAGAGACTAGGCCTACTTAACACTTATGGCGTCATTTAGAGTATTCAAATAAATAGACAAGTCATGTTCTTTCAAGATTGGTGGTGCGTATGAACAAAACAATTAAATGTAAAAGGGTTTCAATATTGTAAATATACAATATTTACTCATACTTACTTTTAAGTATCTACTCTTATTACAAAGGCAAGCGTCCGTAACAGTAGAATCACGCATTCATATATATATATATATATATATATATATATATATATATATATATATATATATATATATATATATATATATATATATATATATATATTTTTATATAAACTATAATCTTCAATTTGCCGTGAAGTAGATTGGCGAGATTGATCATTAGAATTGAACAAGATAGTTTTTTGTTAATTACTAATTATATTATCTCCATCACTTAAATAAAAGACATTAAGAAATATTATATTTAAAAATAAAAGTAGTGAGACTCAGACTCAGAGAAGTAATCAATATAAATAATAGAAATCACTGATCGTCATTAATGTCATCGATAATTATTGAAAAGTTATTCTGATCTTCAATAATAATGAACAAAATAATAACTACTGTTACGAATAAAATCTTCATGAATAATTGTCTTTGATGGAGCTGATTTGTTATAAATAATCCTATGATTGCATTTAAAGAGCTTATGTCCAATTTAGAGCCAATTAGAGATTGGCTTTAGCCAATTTAGAGATTCTATTATAATCACCAGTAGTGTTATCGTGTTTGTTATTATAAAAGTAGAGCCGGGATAGTTTACATGATTTAAAACTGATGTAGACATTGATGTATAAGAAGAGTAAAAAATGGAAATAGCGTATTTCATGAATTGATCTTTGAGTTCGATTAGTGTTTTATGATCTTCAAAATAATTCAGGTTCATTGTGAGCAATAATAATATAATTAAACGTTCGTTCGTTGTGGTCCTCTCCACACTCATTTGAACCACTAGTGATACAAGAGTTGAGAAAAATATTACGAATTAGAATTTATAAATCTTAGTTATCCAATTGATATTGCATTATTATTAACAAAAAAGCCATATTTCTGCATGAACAATTGAGAAAATTCCGGTTGGAAGATTGTTTGAATCTTATTGAACTTTCATGATAACAGTATAATAATATAGCTGTGATAATGTGATTACATTCATTCTACTTCTGTAAAACACAATAGATAATCCATGAAATGACTTAGCAACTCTATTATTCATCTTCGGCCGGTCCTTAGGTTTGGTCTCGCCTTGCGGGGGTGACTGGCATCTCCCAACTCGATGCGACCGATTTATGTCTTCAAGTCGGACGTTCAATTTCAAGTTTTCGTTGAAAACTTTCAACGCCATTTGATCAGTGTCCTCATTTTGCTTTTCTGGGATGCCGAATATCCTGAGTGAGTGTCTCCTCCCATACTGCTCCAGATTGTCTATTTTTAAGTCTCAATTAACTTCGAGCTCCTTCATCCTCTCCTTCAATTCGATGTTTTCTTTCCTCACATACTGAATCTCATCCAGGATAGATTTCAGGGCAGAACTCATCGCATCGTGGACAGCTTTTGTTACCTGCTCTCCGATGTGCTTCATAAATTCCTCCGGTATGCCTACAGGAATAGATTCGATCGAAGGCGAGGGTTGGGGTTGACGACCTTGCTGGGCATTGTTTCGCTTAGGTGTTGCAACTTTGGATTTTCCCAGCATCCTGAACGGATTGAGGTCAAGTGGTAAAGGCACTGGCGATAGTCTAACTGGTTTTTTCGATAGTTGAAAACAATTCTTGTTGATAAATAAAAAACGGACGGATTTAAAAGAAAAATAATTAGATAATTGAGTGCTTAAAAAACTGAATACACTAGTGTAGAATAAAAATGAAATCGAGCTATTTGACCCTACGAAATTTATTATAGAAGACGGAGCCGAACTTAGAACATGACTTTCTTTAAAATTTTCATTTTTCCAGAAAATGTGATCAATACATGATAAAACTAAAGGCAAAAACTAAGGCTGAAGACAAAATAAAACAATATTTTTTGTTGAACTGTAAACATTGCTTTTTGATAGCATATTCATTGTGTTTTGTCATCAGATAATTCCTGTTATGAGAATTATAAGAAAAATTAATATTTTAATTCTCTTGTGTGTTGTTTCTCATCCTTACGGCCATTTTCCAACCATTACTGGCGGTTTATCCGCGAATTTTGATCAATCACGATCGGTTGATTTAGTTAATTCTGCGAGATTTTACCGTAATAACTACATTGATAATCCAAGGGCAAAGGCTACTTGAATCAAGAACAATATATCATCAATAACTAAAAAGTTCCCTTCAAGTCCCTTTATCTGGGATATCGCTTTAGAGAATAGAAGAGTATTTTCCTCCATTATTGCTGCTAATAAAAATCAATTAATATCGGTAACATGAATATCAAGAAAGCTCATCTCTATTATTAAAATCAATATTTTAATCTGGTATAATAGCTCCGCTCTGAAGCTGCGGCCGAGCTGTCGAATTACATAGAATGTGTTATTGTTAAAAATAAATTCATAATTGATGAACTCTCACAGTTTTTTGGCATGAACATGTGTTATTGTGTTCTAGACTTGAATGTAACTCCATTTACTCCCGCTAGATAGCGTTGGTCAGCTAACGATAACCGCCGTTATCGTAATGCAGTACCTGGGAATATTCCTGAATGAATATTCAATTCTTTTATTAATCCTGCCAGAGAGTTTTCCTGGACATAAGACCTGGGCCCTGGCTTATAAACATTTTACAATCCACATTACTCATAATTCGTGAATGTTATTGGTGTTTCTGTCTCATAAACGTTTCGCATAATTCGGGAATTTTACAACCTCAGCAAGGCTAGTCATCCGCTCATGCGGATGAGATTTAAACATAATCATAATATTATTATTTACAGCAGGTAAATTCAGATATAAATGTACTATTTATATACAATTAGGACAGGGTAAGGGGTGGGTGACGGTGGGATTGTCTATGCCTTTTGATGATGAATGAGGATGAAAATATTTTCATTGATAGTATTGAGTGTGAGGAATTGGATTCAAATAATTCTTTTGTAAATTTCTTCAAAAATGCCTCTGGTGGCGAGAGTCTCAGTATATTCCAAACAAACATACGTAGTTTGAACAAGAATTTTGATGAATTACTTATTTGCTTGAATGATTTTATTGAACACTTAGATATTATAGTTTTGACTGAGTGCTGGCTGAGTGAGGAGGGGGGTGGGACCCTTTTGGACGGATTTGACTTGTACCAATCAACTAATTACCGGAATCAAAATGATGGTGTCACAATATACATAAGAAAGCGTTTCGCTGCTACTTTATCTCAAATCTCTCTAGGAGACGTGCACGGAATTGAATTGAGTTTTACACACTTGAATAAGAAGTTTAATATACTTGCTGTTTATGGAACGTTTGACAGTGACCCAAACCTTTTTATTGATGAACTTGACAAATATTTAAGTGAACTAGACAGAAATACAATGTTTGTTTTCCTTGGAAATATAAATTTTGATTTATTACATAATAACAGCCTAGTTGATAGATACCTAAATAGTTTAGTGGGTAATGGGTTTATTCAATGCATTGGCAAACCTAGTAGAGAAACCATCATCTCCAAGAGTTGTCTGGATCACATTTTTGTGAAGTGCGACTATTATAATGACTTGAGGTCAGCAGTGATCCAGACGGCCATTACAGACCATTACAGCACCGGCCTAGTTATTGCTAGCAGCGAAACGCCGAATCGAATAAACGACTCTGCAACACATTCCCCACAAACTTACTTGGACAAGACACTACTGACTCACTACTTGACTAATTCAAATTGGGAACCCATTATCAATTGTGACAATGATGTCAATTATTGTTCCAATATGTTTAATAGAATCGTTGTAAATTGTATTTAATCAGCTCAAAAACCAAACAATGACAATTCATCAACAAGACTTGAAAAACTCAAACCTTGGATAACTGTGGACTTCATTAGACAGATTAGATTCAGAGACAAATTACACAAACAGGTAAAAAGGCAACCTTTTAATGTTGAATTAAATAATTTCTATCAAGAACTTAAACAAACGCTCAACAACAACATAAAACAAACCAAACGTAATTATTATAGATTTAAATACAATGAAGCATCTCAGAACCCTAATCAATTTTGGAAAATAATAAACGAACAAGGAGGTAGGTCGAAAAAGAAAGACTCATTTCCAATCTCAAAATTTATTCCAAATTCTGTTTCACAAATTGATAGACCAGCTTTCTGCAAACAAGTAGCAGATGTTTTTAACAATTTCTTCTCAAACGTGGGCAACTTACTGGCTGATGCAATTGATTTTAGTGGTGACCCAGTTTTGAATGACAATGTCTTTAGACATGACTGCACTTTTACATTCAGGACTATTACTAGACAAGACTTGGAACGTTACATTTTCAGTCTCAGAGGTGGGTCAGCACCAGGCTGTGATGGAGTAACAGCTGTTATCATAAAAGAAAATTTTGACATTTTATGCGATCCTTTACAACATATAATTAACTTATCCATCACAACAGGTATTTTTCCGGAATGTTTCAAATTGTCAAAAGTTTTCCCTTTACACAAATCGAAAGATTTCACAGATATAAATAATTTTCGTCCAATATCTTTACTTACAATCTTCACAAAAATCATAGAAAAAGTAGTCAAGGACCAATTGATGCACTTTCCGCAGATAAATGGCATTCTCACTGATAGTCAATACGGATTTCGCCAAGAAAAAAGTATTTCTGATGCTCTATATGATGTGAATAGGGAACTACATAATTCAATATCAAATAAAATGCAGCCAATGCTGATTTTCCTTGACCTGAGAAAAGCCTTCGACTCTGTTGATCGTGCGAAGTTACTGATAAAGCTTGAAGCGATTGGAGTTCGGGGAGCTGCACTATCCTGGTTACATAGCTATCTGTCATACAGGCGCCAATTTGTTTCATTTTCTGATGAGGTTACTAAGAAAGTTTGCTCTAGCGAGTTAATGCCTGTTGACTATGGAGTGATTCAGGGCGGCAACCTAGGTCCAATATCATTCCTTATATACATTAATAACATATCCAAGCTGAATATTCTTAGTTAATTATTCCTTTTTGCAGACAATACCCTAGTTTACGTGCAGGGGTCGTCATGGCATGAGGTCAGAAATAGAGGAATGCATGATCTTATGGTAATCAAAAAATGGCTGGACCAGAACAAACTCTCACTCAATACCTCTAAAACATGTGCGGAGTTAGAAGATATTGCTTGGGGGGCACCGGGGTCTGGGGGTATGGAATACCCCCAGGAGGAGGGGGTCCGGGGGCCCCCGAAAATTTTGGAATTTTTAGTTGGAAAAACGCCGTTTTGAACAAATCCCTGACGTCCAAAATAAATACTACGGCTGTTAATAAATCAACTTTTTCTCTTTTTTTCAATTTATTGTGAAAATAAAATATTTCACAAACTTTTCCCATACATCATTGGAAAGCTAATACATCATCGGATTTTTTATAACTTCAATAATTACCTCATACGCCGCCTTAAACGCATCCTTGAAATTCAAAATAGAAAATAATTACCTACTTTTTTGGAATTTTCTGCACAATGTACACAGTTTCAAGCACATCCTTGATGTCCAACATAAATAAAAAAAATGTTGACTGGTTGAATAAACTTTGAAATTTATTGATATCTTAAAAGCTAATTCAAGAATTGTACAAAAAATGGAAATAGCATTACATTTCAACGACTTAATTCAATTGTTGCAAGAAATTTCTTATTTGCATTGTGATAGAACATATTATTTCATATTTTAGCATAATATTGTTAAAATTATATATTTAGCATAATATTGTTAAAATTATACAAATGAAAATCAAACATATACATTGGAATTTCTTACACGATTTTTATTAAAATATAGTGCACATTTCTTATATATTAGTGATGGTTTTATTTTTTTCTCTAAAATTGTCGTAATTCACAAATATGGTAATATTTAGTATTAAGAAGCTTGAATAAAGTTAATTTAATTGAGAGAAATCGAACAAGTCATTGCATTGAATTGCAATTTAATGGCATTGAAATGTTGAGCTTGAATTGTAATGTAAGTTCCGCCAATAAGATTGAGAAATATTTATACTCCAGAATATGGAAAACAAATCAACAAATTGACCCAAATGAATTGAATAGGCTAGATCACTTTCTTGAAGGATTTTATCTTAGCAACTGTGAAAGCATGAGCCAAGAAATGGCAGCGCGCCTTTGGACAAATAAGGTGTACTAACTTGATGGTTGCAAGTGCAAAAATTCAAATATCTATAAGTTATCTATAAAAGCGAAATGGCACTGACTGACTGACTGACTGACTGACTGATTCATTCATCACCAGAACTAAAAATCCACTGAATAGAATGCGTTCAAATTTGGCAGGCATGTTCAGTTGAACGTTTAGACGGGCGCTAAGAACGGATTTTTGAAACTTTTCAAGGATACGCCCAATATTTGCATTTTTCTATAGTTTCTCTGCGTTTTCTCAAGAACCAAAATTTTCGTGAACCAATCGGCAGAAAATGTTGAAATTTTGTGGAGAGGTTTGCCTAAGGTTTAGAAATGATGTGTTGAAATATTTTTGAAATCCGTTCAAGATTACACCAGTAATCAGGTTTTTCGAAATTGTAGATGTATTGCGGGTTGCATATCTTCCGCGTTCATACAACCAATCCTTACTGTAAATTCAATGGTTCAGCAAGATTATAGATGAACTAATTTAGGAGATATTGAATCAATTTTCAAACTATGACCTATATACTTCCCAAGGTTATGCTCAATATTAGCTTTTAACTATTTTTCGGAGCTTTCCTTGGATTTTTCGAGAACCGATTGACAGAAAATATTGAAATTTGGTAAACATCAGGAGAAGGCGGAGGAGGCTAGGCGGAGAAGGCGAGCGAAGCGAGCCTGCCGGCTAGTATAAAATGAATAACTTTCAGATAGAAATTTGAAAAAAATTGGTCCACTAGACACTGAAACGGTCGAATCTTAGCGGAATACTTCTGGATTAGGTCTAGAAATGCTGTGCTTAATAAATTTCTAATTCTGAGGTTACGCCAGTTATAAGGTTTTTTATTGTTTGGAATTTGCTTATCTGTTTATTTCACGGAAACTAATGAACTAAATACGTTCAAATCATATACCTAAGTTGAGCTTACGTAGGCCTAATAGAACAACTGATTCAGAACAATTTCTTAAAGTATCCCTATCAAGTGATATGATGGTCGAAGAAAATCCTTTTGAATGAAATTTGCAGGCAAGCGAAGGGAGACTGTTTGACTCACACTGCTCATACTGTCGGGGGTCCAGGGGGCGGAGCCCCCTGGTTAGGCAGAGAAGGCGAACGAAGCGAGCGTGCCGGCTAGTATAAAATAAAAAACTTTTAGATAGAAATTTGAAAAAAATTGGTCCACTAGACACTGAAATGGTCGAATCTTAGCGAAATACTGCTACCCCGAGTTAATTGGGGTTTTTGATGTTAGCAGCAGTTTTGAGACGTAGTTTTTCTTACATAATTTTTTTCATTTATTTCATTTTATTTCTTCATTTTTTTCTGGGACGATCTAGGGGGGCACTGTGCCACTACCCCCGATCTAGTGGACCAGACAGTGAAACGGTCGAATCTTAGCGAAATACTGCTACCCCAAGTTAATTGGGGTTTTTATGTTAGCAGTTTTGAGACGTATTTTGTATATAAATGTATTTTTTCTTTTTTCTTTTCTTCCCTTTCTTTTTTTCTCTCTTTTTTCTTTCTTTTTTCTTATTCTCCCTTTCTTTTTTCTCTCTCTCTTTTTTTTTTCTTTCTGGGACGATCTGGGGGGGCACTGCCCCCCCATGTCCCCCCTGAATCCGCCCATGCTCTAAAACAAAATTCATGCCAATTTCCTTAACTAGAAATACAAATTTCAACTTGGATTTTCTGAAAATTCACAGTTGTGGTAATTACCGATGCGACGATTGCGGCTGTGATACAATTGAGCAGGTGGATTCTTTCAAATATTTAGGAATATCGATAGATAGTCAAGTTAAATGGAATACTCATATTGAATATTCGAAAAATAGAATAGGGTAATTTATTTATGCATTTAGACTCATGAGTTCTGTATTAACAAAAAAGAAATGAAGACTGTTTATTTTGCGTATGTCCAGTCACTGTTGTCGTTCGGTATCATTGGTTGGGGAGGAAGTTATAATAATGTTCTTGATACCTTGTTAGTCATCCAAAAAACAATATTGAAGGTTGGCTTCAACAAATCCACTTGACACCCAACTAACGCTTTGTTTCGTGAAATATCCGTCCTCACAGTGAGTCAGTTATTCATTAAAACTCTTATCATCCATAATTACAAAAATTTTAGTAATATTTTCTAGGAAATTACTCACACTCACAACACTAGATATGCGTCTAACATTGGTGTCACAACTCTTCAATTAAACTTTACCTTTTCAACCACTAATTCTTTTTATATATCACAAATTCTGTATCGGAACATATCCAAATTTTACAACCACTTGCTTTTGTTCCAAACTCATTCTGTATCATTATTGAAACAGCAATTGAATAAATGGCTACTCGATACACCGTTATCAGAGGCCAACCTCATTATTAAACCTATATAATTATCAACACCATCGTGAATGATGTAACTTATTGACTGACAGAGCAACTGTTCTTTGACTGACTGACTTATTACTTGTTGAACGACTTACCATCCGTCCAACTAACTGTATTGTAACTGACTCATTGACTAACTGACTTATTAATAAACTGACTAACTGATTGACGACTGACTGACTCGGAATCTCACTCCCCCCACCACTCTCCGGCTCGCAGTTAATTTGTTATAGTTTACACTACAGCTAATCCACCAGGGTATTTGAAGAAATATGAAGTTTGCACTTTTTTCTCCTCTCTAGGGGTTTTATATTTCCAATGTGTAGCCTAGTATCTAGTAACTCCAGCAAACGCACAGACAATTATGTGTCTATGTTTGCTGTAAGTTATTCCTATATTTAGAAATAATATTTACTGTAATAATGAAATATGATTCTTGTAATTTTTTCTATACTTGTACTTATATTCTTCACTTGTACTTTATTATGTGGAATAAACGTGATTTTGAATTTGAATTTGAATTGTGAAATTTGAATAAAAATAATTTTTGTCGCTGAAATAATATCATAGCCTACAAATATGAAACTTTGAAGTCGGCCATTGATGTACTTTCAACGTCTGCAATATTAGGGCAACAGCTGTTTTTTCCAAAATTTGGAACATTGTAAATCAAACGTGTAATTGGTGAATATACAATCTCAATCACTTGTTTCCCTTCAGAAAAACAAGCTGTAAATGTTTATAAGCCAGGGCCCTGGTGCAATCTTATTTTTCCATCACGGTTATATTACTTTTCAAATTTCAAGGGAATCGTTAGAGCCGTTATCTAGATCCGTGGTTGTATAAACATACATTACATAAATAGCTCGCTTAATATAATAGGATATCATATTTGCATTATACTTCTTCTCCAATATTGGAATACATTCAAAGGTATCAACCTTTTTCTACTTCAATCCATGCAAGAATCTATCCTAGCTAATAAATCATAAGTTCTAAACAAATGTAATGTAATGTAGCCTACAAGAGAGTATCCAGAATTGAAATCGGAGAGAGAGAGATGGAGAAGTTGAGTTTGTGAAAAGCCTCCTCAACCTTTATCAAATGATATTTCTCATTTATTCTGGACATAACCTTGCGGAATCGTGCATGAGAGCTGAGAAACAGGAGTTTGACGATGGTTATTGTCAAAGGAACAAGAGAAGGTTTCGTGCAATAAGAGCATTCTGAGATAGTTGCTTGTGGATGCAGTAAAGCGAGCGACGAGCGTCAGATTGATGCCGTTTGCTATTATAGTGATGGTGCTGAGGGGCGGAGGATGTCTTCTGGGTGGGTGAGCGATGTTCACACAAGGCGACACGTTTACCGCTCCTAATTAATTGTTCTCATGCGAGTATGAGATCGGAATTCATAACGAGTGTTTTCCGGCAGTCGACCTTCTCCGAAAGTTTCGGCGTGTGCAGAAGTGAGCAGCACGGCTGCCTTGGGTGAGGGAGGAGGAATAACGAACGTTGCGTGTACTCCCCAGAGATTGCTCGATCCTATACTCGAGGGTTTGTCGAGATACGCACGGATAGCGGAGATGCACATCTCTATCATATACAACCGAGCCTCACTCCATTAATCATTCCAGACTGTATCGACTACCCGAGCAATTGAGTAAGCTCTTCCAAAACCTTCATCTAAGAGCGGATTTGTAAATGCATATCGCAATCCTTCCAACGAAAATGGAGTTTCCAAGTTTTCTCCAGAGCATTGTCCTCCGTCTACTCCATCAGATATCAGCTCTGACGCAGTTTCACTTCAGAGTATTACATGACATGATTATTTGATATTGATGTGATTGAATTGCCACAATCAAAATATGATCAACTGGAATTAGGATGCAACATATTTCATTTAATAGAACATGAACAAGATGAATACTAAAATAAAAAGTACATCGGAACTATAAACTGATAGTCATGGACTATGTCTGTTTGATCGAATGTTATTCCTGGCTAATAAGGGACAATACTTGTCAAAATAATGAGAGAAACACGTGTCAATAACAAAGCGAAAACTCCAGTTCAACCAGTGAATGTGAAGAGAATGAGGATAATATAAATGAAAATATCTCTTTATATTCACTGGTTCAACGTAGGCCTAGGCGTGTTATGATAGCTATCATATTATGGTGTTGTGTTGTTGCTGAGAGATCCTTGTTACGTTAGCTAGGCTATCACACTCGTGACAAAGTGTTATGGAGTGCTGAATTTTGGTGCTCGACACACAACGAGCGCTCTCGTTCATGATTTGAAGTGGTGGCATGCATTATTATTCCGATAACAAAAGTTGTATAGTGTTAGTTATTTCCTGGTTATGATGTGCTTCCATGCCCTCAACGATGAAAATCATGTATGCCAGGTATGTAAAAGGTGATATCGAACACGACCAGTTCATTCCTATAACTAGTTGATAAACCTTATCTCCATTATTCTCAAAAGTTCATTAGCTATAGAAATTTGGGAATGAGTCATCCACAAAAAAATAGAATTATTCAGAGAATTGAAAATTTTCAGAGTGATCTGACAATCTATGATGGAAAAGATTCAAAAAGAAGAATCATGCATTTCACAACTAGAAGATAGCTCTTCTCGTTGAAACTATCTTCGTTTTCAACGCTCGTCTAGAATGGGCCTAATAATAGTTTGTAGCGATGTTCTCCATCCATATGGTTACTGCTCGATTATCTCGATGTATGAAGGAGGTCCTTATAATTATAGACCCTAATCAGGACCTCCTTATATTAAGGATAATAATAATAAGCTTATAATAATAGGACCTCCTAAATACCTCCTAAATATTCAGGAGGTCTTGCCCTGATCCATGCGATTCTCGTGAAGCGTTCATTACAATAGTCACTATAATTTTAAAAGTCTGAATCACTCTTATTCACGTGATCACTCTCCACTCACATGAATCCTTACTCTGTAATAACGAACCGCAACTCGATGAATTACGCTTGTGATAAATTACAACATTCGAGTAAAGAATTTACACAACTCAAATTTTTCAGATGGTTTTTATGCTTCACAAAAGTGCTTGAAATCATTATTGGTATTGGTGTATCGTGTTTTCAAGTCCAATGATGATGTAATTACTTCTCGTAGATTCCTCCATATGGAATCATAGGAATAAGCATTAGATGAACATGGTATTTATTTAGGTTAACCACATATGGTACAGTTGATCCATATTTTCGAGGATTTTCAAATTCTTGAGTATTCAATGGAGGTGAAGCTAAATCGCTGCTCTGGTTTCTCCAGAGTCACTCTTTATCTATAAAGGTGGTGAATACATCTTTGGAACTGAAGTATGTGATACCTCTATTTTATTCTGCCGGGTAGAAGAAGGAGGGCTCAGCTTTTATTGCTGGCTCATTTTTATTTTCAGGAGTCTACTCCTTTACCACAGCCCCTCATCCTACCTATCATTGGTGCAGAATATCAAGGGCTTGCTTGCTTACTTTATCCATACCTCCCATCCATGAACGTTCTTACTGCTGCCTCTGCTGCAAAACTTGGCCTCCCATTAGTCCCTAAACTCTCTGTCTCTCTCACTCATTTTTAAAGAATTATTCAGAAGGCATTGAGGCCGTTATGGATGTGACTATCACACAAATAATACTAGGTCCAATACGATGAAAGAATAGTATTCTCTCCTGAGATCTCGATTTCGTGTCCATAAATGTTAATACTTGTATAATATGATAGCATTTGTAGTATATATAATATCAGTATAATTTATATAATATTGATTCGATATTATACTGGATAACCGATTATCATAAGCATAGTAGGCCTATCTAATAATAGATGAATGGTTATAAATGGTTAGAATCAAATTCACATGAATATATTCCCTCCTAATGGAAAGAAAAATAAAATTGAAAATTACGAGCTCCTATTTCTATTTCATTACAGTCTCAAATATGTTAAGAATTAATAATAATAATAATAATAAGAATTACAATGATGTGATTGATTGAAATATCTCTAATTTTAATTCTATACTCAAATTTGTGATAGATATATTTGAATTTATTGTTCATGATAAAACTATAAATATTCTATTGGAATTTATGATAAAAACTTGCAAACTGTTACAATCTTACAGGTACATTCATTATGAGATATTCATCAATATCTGAACTTTACAGTGTTATAATTCATCATCGACAAATTGTACGCTTCTTTCAAACACATATACTCGTAAATCCAATTCTATTCTCTGTTTTGATTAAAACAATACGAACTCTGTTCCAAGAAACTTGGGTGTAAAATACATCTAGCTGATAGCATTATCATTACTGTTGTATTTCCTCTATGAAAGGAGTCATGGTAATGTTCTACTTATAACATCTTAATAATTTGATACAGTGAAGAGAAAGAACCAACCAGAGAAGGTTTGGAATCATAATATTGAAGTGAGAGCGCCGCAGAATGGTAAGAAGATAAATTGAAGTGTAGCAGTTATGAGATTAGAGATCAAAAGATAAGAACTTTAATTCAAATGAAAAAGAAGGGTGGAGAAGCTCACGATTTGAAAAACGCAGCAAAAATACTTCTCTCATAAACTTTATAAGTCACAGCAAGAAACCGTTTCAGTGTATAAACTTGCATGCTTCGACTTCCACAGGTCCCTGCGCAATTTTCTGATAATCTACAAATTTATGGGGCTCTCATCCTTTGAGGCCAGTAATTGGAAACTCTGAAGCTCTAAACCTCAATGCCAAACATAGCCCACCATAAATGTTATCAAGATAAAAGCGGTATCTCACTTTTTCCACTACAAACTCAAATTCAAGCCATATTTCATGCTTGTCAATCCCTATTTTCCATTACGTCCTACAAAAGTTGAAACTTCTCTTTCACAATGAATATTATCATAGGTATTTTTCATGATTTTTGTAGCATACAAAGTGGAAATTCTGTAATTGTTCTATGTATTCAATAACAGAACATCCCCGAAACAATCAATATTGATAGAAAATTATAAATGTGTACGAAGTATGTACCCATAAAATTCAAAAATATGTCATAATTTATTATCTTCTATGACAATTCTAGTATTTGCACTTTACTCATTATTCCAATCCTATGTGTTTCTCAATATTATTATTATCATATCATTAACCTATTGATAATAGGTTTTTCAGGCGATAGGAAAAACCTATCTAGGCTTTCTTAATATCCAATTATAAATCATAAATATAATCAATGATGAATACGGAACTGCTATTTGTGGCTGAATGATTTTCATTTTCCCTAGATAAGAAAATTACCTAGATTCAGAAAATGTTTCCTTGATGTTTAATTATTGTTAAGCTTAAAATGAAATAAAGTTTTAAATCTTAATTATTTCAGGACGTTCTTGTTTTCTTTACTGGAATTGATTTCTTTAATAAATGAAAAGACAAGATGTTGTCAAACCACTGATTTATTAGAAAATCGAGATACCGGTTTCGGTTGTTACACCATTATCAATCTCGATCATGGTAAACTGTTTGCCAGAGATTGCCAGAGTTTTCCAGAGATAATGGTGTAACAACCAAAACCAGTATCTCGATTTTCTAATAGATCAGTGGTTTGACAACATCTTGTCTTTTCATTTATTATGGATAACTACCACAATATCAACTTCACAACTACTCAAAGATTGATTTTTTTCACTGATCTGATCATTTTTGGTTGAAGATATTCAGGAGTAGATCAACCAAAACAGCTTACTTACATTTTTCATGCTCAGAGGGTAGAAAAATAGAATAATGAGTGAGTGAGTGTGGTAGCTATCAAGCATACAGTAGTAGATTGTATTGATATTTGATCTCTGGTCAGCTATTTTCATGAATACACTTACACATTATATTTATCTTTATCTAATTGATAAAATATTTGAAAATTAAGCATTGAGATCAGAGAACTTTCAACTGGGTTCTAATCGATAACATCTTGTTCGAAGTGGCAGTTTTAGCCAATTCAATAGTGTTAGTTATCTTTCCCTGTTTGTATTCAACTTTACAACAATTCTCAATTTTAATTTATTTATTCCAAATAAGCAAAACAAGGTTCATAATAAATTACAATATAATATATGGAATAGTTATTTCCCCGCATGGACTACTGATCCGTGAGCGGAGAAAGAGTCCACATCTACGGCCGTAATAATGTTGTAAACAACTAAAATAGCTATAAATTAATATTAGGTAAGTAATAAAAATAAATACAAATTGTAATTAATTGAGACAGACAAATCGTCCCACAACACAAGAACCAGATTCAGAATTCTTCATCTTTTATTAAACTATGAAATGACTATTGAATTGGCAACCAGAATAGCTTTTGAAAAAATCTGAAAAAATAGCGAGAAAAAAAGAATATAAAAAATCTAAGAATGGACATGAGGACTCGGACCACAAACTCACAACCACCGCAATGAGTGTATGTGCTGAATTGAAGAAATAATTTTGATTTGATTTTGAATAAATAAATTTGGTTTAAAAATTTTTGTGTCACCTATATGGCGATTGCAGCAGCGCTGCAGCGGCCACCCGGCCAATAGAGCGGAGCCAGATACTCACTCTCTTTCCATAGGCTGCAGGACCAAGTTCCTCTGCATCTATGATTGTTCGCGGTAGGTTACGATGTATCAAATAAGCAAGTAGGAAGAGGTTACTTTTCAAAGAGTCTTTTGAGAGTATTCAAAGATCTCTTTGAAAAGAAGGGTTTATCTGGGAAGATGATATCTGTAACTGATTCGGTGTCTGGTTGGGTAATCGTGCTGTAAATTAGTAAAGATATTAGTTTTATTTGCTTTTATAGTGTGAGAAAAGTTTTTAGGTGACAATGAAGGTTAACAATTTTCAACTAACACCGTGACCTAATGTTCGTATTTAGTTCATCCAGTAAAATGCAAGCCAAGCACGCTACAAAACATTATAACACTTAGGGATGCAATCGAAGTTTTCTACAATCAATTAATGAGCATAGGTTCAATACTGCTCATTGAAAACCCTGTTACAACCTTCCATGTAGAGAAGTTATACATAATTTATCCATTATCGCTCAGTGGATAGACCAGGATTCGAACATTCATCTATTGGAGTTAATGAAGCATCATATTCCTATAGGCTAGCAGGCGTGTGCGTAGCGCCACACAAAGAGATTCAGCACGCCATGATGCTTTGTAAATAACAAATTTCATACATTCAGAATCACGAATTATCGGCAATAGCAGCCTCATTATTCATCTCTCCATTGATTATCGCTAGCTTTCAGAATGATTAACGTCGATGTATTAGAGACGTCACTTTACCGAGCGATTGGGTGGGTACTAGCTAGTTGAATTTGTTGTCTGAACAGGCGAAATCGAACGAATAATGTTTGCTCAAATGCACCTCTGATTGTGCTCACAGCACACAACTTGGATCTGTTGGAAATGGATATATATATTCACAGGTCTTGTCTGTACAACTAATTAATTCAAGTCCTGTCCTATCAAGAAGCTCTGTCCTGATGCACGCACTTCCTCCGCAAAATTTACTGCTTCTGAAGCGATCAATATTGTTTGCAAAGACACCTCGCTAATCCATCACAATCTCCAGTCGGGCTGCTGCTAGGATTTTGAAGTGATCAAACACTGGATGTTGGCTCTGGCGTTGAAGGCCAGTCACTCAAAATCTGCCATCGTCGTCTTGGCTTTCTCTTCGTATTAAGCCTGTTATAAATTCAAACTTATCTACTTTTTTACTACTTGTATTCGCTACTTTTGTCAAAAATCATTTGTTTCTCAGAGATTTCTATAGAGCAAAATTTAACACATTCAAGTTCCAACCTCGAAAGGCTCTGCACGTCTCCAGGGGATTCCTTCTTTCTAATTATTTGATATTTATAATTAGAAGATACAATATTCAAATTCAATGGTTGCTTAGAGCTTAGAAACTCTATTACTAGGGCAACTTTTTTCAACTGCCTATGTTCGATAGAAATAAAACTAGTGGGGGTAATTTAATGAATTTACTATCAAAAGTAAGCTACATAATCATTTACTTCTCAACATAGTCAACGTCCAAATTAATGCATTTTTCATACCTTGGTGCACGCCTCCTTATACCTAGTTCAAAGAAGTTTGCCACCATTGATTAAAGATAGGTCTCATGGCCAAAAACGGGTGAGGTTATAGTGGGAGAGATGCATAATTGCATATGCATAGCCAATTGCCGAGCATTGTTGGCCAATGCTGTTGGCACTGCCACCTAGCGGCACATTCATCTTATTTTTTTTGGATGTAGTCTTCCTGTTATTTAGGAATATCTTAATAACTTGGGAGCAGCTGAAAATAATTATAATATTAATAATGTTTTTTTTTCAATAATAATATCATATAAATCAATATAGTATAATAAATATATATATATAAGCGAGTTAATTTACAGCTCTAGCCGTTTCTCGCATCCCATATGCCATCTTTTTCAGTCTAACCAGTCTCCATCAACAAGATTTCTCTCAGTCATATCATCATGCACTTGTTTATGCCAAAGTTCGGGCGGTCTACCTCTCTTCCTTCTTCCCGGTGGATTCCAATTCAATACTTTCTTTGGCCATCTCTCTTCTCTCATTCTTTGTGTATGTCCAAACCATATAAGGCGCTTTTTCTCTATTTGTTCTATTGTTGTATCTAGTTTTCCGATTCTTTCTCTTATCTCCAAATTTCTTATCCGATCCATTCTTGAAACCCGACAGCTCCTGCTCAAGAAATCCATTTCAACAGCATTAATTCTTTGTTTATCTCTTTTTGTCAATTCCCATGTGTCTGATCCATAGAGCAATATACTTTGCACAATGGAATGATAGATGCGAATTTTTGTTTCATTTTTTATGTATTTGGACCAGAGTATAGAGTTTAATGTTTGGGTTGCCTGCCTGGCCTGTCCAATTCTACTAGTTATTTCTTTCTTGGAATTACTCTCTGATGCTATCACGCTGCCCAGGTATTTGTACTCCTCACATTTTGCTACTGTCTGACCTCCTACTTCTAGGTCTCTTGCTGTCCCTCCTGAAACTGAATATTTAGTCTTTTTGAAATTAATTTTCATTCCATTTTTCTCATAGGTTTCAGCAAGCTTTCTGATCATGTAATGAATATCATGTTCATCTCCAGCCATTATAACTTGATCATCGGCAAATAACAGCGAGTAGATATGATTGTCATGTATTGGTATACCCATATATTCACATTTCTTTTTTCAATCAGTCAGTATATGCTCAAGGTAGATTTTGAACAGGGTCGGAGAAAGGCAACATCCTTGACGCACGCCCTTGTCTGTTCTGAAAGGCGTGGACACTTTGTTTGAAATTTTAATAATATTGGCTTGTTCCTTATAAATTTCATTTATAGCACATAAGTAATGTTTATTGATGGCTGATTTATCCAAAATTTCAAAAAGTTTTTGTATTGGTACAGTATCAAAAGCTTTTTCCAGGTCGATGAATATCAAATGGGTCTCTAAATTTACCAGCTTCCTCTTTTCAATGACTTGTTTTAATGTGAACATATTGTCAATGCATGAACGTCCTGCAGTGAATCCGCTTTGCTCTTCTCCTATATCAATTTCTTTTTCAATCCTTTTTCTTATTATGCGTCCATACAGTCTCCCTATTGTAGCTAATACTGTGATACCTCGATAATTTGCACAGTCATCACGTGGACCCTTTTTGTGAATCAGAGTCAAAAAACCTAGCTTCCAATCTTGGGGAATTTTATCGTGCATGAAAAGGCATCTATTGAATATATAAGCAAGAATTTCAAAAGCTCTGATAGTTGCATGTTTCAAAAGATCAACAGGAATACCTCCAGGACCCGGTGATCTACCATTTTTCATCTCACTCAGACTTTCCTGCACTTCTCTTGCAGTTACCTCTTCTATTCGGCCGAATGGTTCACATTCCATCCAAGGTTCCAAATACTCCTCTCTATTTTCTGTTAATCTGCCAGATTCGTCTTCTTTATTATCAATTCCTGTTGTATGATTTCCCATTCTTTTAACTTGTAGATGCACTTCTATTTTGAGTAGATGATGGTCAGTTCCACATTCTGCACCTCTATACACCCTTATATCATGAACAGATAATTAATCATATTCATGAGTAGATAATAAATATATAATATATTAATATAGTATATAAACTATACATTCATGGACTTTGCTTTTTTCCATTTACATTTTTCTTTGATTTCAAGTTATTTCAAGTCAAACTCAATTCAAGCTTATTATTCTTTGATAGAAGAAAAGAGATCGAGGAATCAAGTTTTGCATAAATGCAAAAATGTTATCGTTCATAGCAGTAAGGTATTTACTTCAGTCACTAAAGATTGAATAGTTCGGCATTTTTGTTTTCTATGGTCTCACGGCACGTTTAAGCCATGCTGTGCGAATATCCGATAGATATCTTTCGTCAACAAAGTCATAAATATAAAATCGGGAAGAATATCCAGTTCGGCTTGTACTCCACCGGATTTTACTCGAGGAAGAATATAGTAGCTCCATTCGTTTGATTTATCCATTCTATGCATCCCCAGAACTTCGCTTTCTACTCAGGCACCAATAACAGGATTGAGTTTTTCACATATCCGGAGACGGAAGCTTTCAAAACTTTCCATTTCTGAAGCAAACGCGTACGCAATCTTAGCATTACATTCGCTCCACTCACCTCTTCAATCTTCTAGTAACAATTTTATTGATAACAGGCTATCCTCCCGACTTTGAACTAGATTTTATCACATAGTGATTTTTGTACTCAGAATTTCCATTAGTAAAAGGGAAAAGTACGACAGTGAGTGATCTTCCTCACTGAAATCCAATACCAAAAACTTCATGCTGCCTTTCTATGCTGTTACAGTAACAAACACCGTCTAATACATGTATTTGTATGTGTTGCAGTATTTATGTAACTCAGCTTCTTTGTTCGTAACGAAATAAAGGAGAGATAAAGGAGAGATTAAGATAAAATAGAAAGAGATGCCTACAATGTAGGCATTGTAGTGTTGAAATTCAACAGAAATTCAAAAACACCTTTATAAGTACCTTCAGAAACGATGAATTATATCTACTCTGTCCTGCTACACGGTATCTTGAACATTACATTAGAGTTTTCAGATAACATTGAGTAATAAGATAATTCCAATGTATACTGATACTCGATAAGTAATTCATCTATCTATATCAGCGAAAATTTTCCTGTAACCGAAGTGGAGAGTACGCTGGAGGAGTAGTTGTTAGCACTAGCTGAGAAGACACGCCGTTACTATACAAATTGCACAGTCAGGCATGTCTTTTCAGCTTGCGAGAATTATAACAGGAAAACTACCTTGTAGTTACTTAATACTGAGTTAGCACTCAGTGAAGCATTCTATGCTCCATGTAATTACTTAGCATCAATGACAGATGTTAACAATAATATTTAATTTGTAATATGACGAGAGTAGCACTGGAGATAGTTTCACGTAGAACGAGCGCCTGTTGACTGAGCTAATTGAGGGATAAAAGTTTTGGAGTTTGAAGAAGTGTTGTTCGCCACTGGCTGCTAGTTGCGTTGCGTTGCGGGGCCTTGAACGTGGGCTTGTCGCAGTCAGCAGCTGTCGCTTATTCAGTGGTTGCCTGTCTTGGAAACTTTGTGACGCTACAGTTTCGCTTGGCTTGCACTGCACCATAGGCCGACTGATCCGGGTTCAAACTTTGCCGATGGTTTGTATCATCGTTCCCGCTCCACCACTCAACAGTCTGCTCTCAGAGAAATTTTTCCGTTGAGATTGTGTGTGTCACATTCATGAGAGCCGCCTGCTTCAAGTTTCCACTGTTATGTGTTTTGATCCCCTAACAAGCATGACAGCTGTTACACAAGTCTGTCGATCGATTTTATTATTATTCTACCATGTACATGCTACGCCAGATACATTGCAAATCGATGATAGCGTTTTGCATTTGAATAAAGATTTCTTGTAGTGGAGGATTGAAGTGAGTATAAAGGGAAATCGGAGATGACTCTCATGTCCTGTCTGATACATGCATATTTGATAGGATTCAGGGGCGAACCCAGGGGGGGATTGAGGGGATATATCCCCCTCCGAAATTGGGGCTCATCTTACACTAAATAGAATGCACTTTGTAGGATACTTAAAATTACCAAATTTTCTACCAATTATAATGCTCAAAACTTCTAAAAATATAGTTTCAGGGTACTTTTTTGAAAAATTTTTCCCCTCACGGGGTAAATTCCTGTAGAGAAGGAAATGATTTGAATTTGAGTCCAAGCAACCCAAGCCTACTTACAGTATTATTTTATTTCTTGCTTGAATGAATGCAATAAGAATGTATTGTCTCATAAAATGTTCCATAGAATGTTACAGATAGGTGCAAAGATTCCTTTTACAATTATCGCATCTTGTGAATGCTCTTTCTCAACACTTTACTTCAGAGAGTAAAATCTTACAGGAGAAGTGCTTTAGGACAGAATCGTTTGAATGTCCAGCCCTACTTATTCACAGTGACATTTCCGTTAACTTTTGGCATGTATTGAATAAACTGTCACAAAATAAACCTTGGCGTCAAGTAGGTTTGATTTTTTATGTTATTCGATATAATTTCAACAATTCCATTTATTCAAGAAAACCTAATATACTTATGGAATGAAAGCATAGATCTATCGAATCCAAAACTTCTTCTTCCTAACAGAATTATCTATTAAAATTTTTGGAATTGAGGTATAATCATCAAATATACTGCATATTAGCAAATCACATCGCAATACTCAGTATCCAGAGCACAGCAATATTCCAATTTAGATTCAATGACAGGAGAAACTTTCAGCACAGCCTGCATTTAAAGAATGCTCAATTCAGAAATTGTCCAATACAATAAAAACAACAACAAAAGACTAATAGCTCTTGTTCAAATCAATTTATTAGAGTAAAGTAATCATGAAAAATCCATTCATCAATTATTGTAGATTAATTGATTTGTACAAGAGCTATTGGCAACAACAAAAGCCATTTCTCAATCTACGAGACGGTAGAAAAATACGATAATGTTTTTTGAGTGAAGTTGAAGGACAAATATAAATACTACATACAAGCAGAAATCATCACACCAAACACACCCCCCCGGAAAAGATTTTCCTGGGTTTGATCCTGATTCCATACCACCCCCTGAAACTAATTCCTGGGTTCGCCCCTGATAGGATTCGACCGTTGACAAAAATAAATCACTCACTGTGAGATGAAACTATCATCAAGTGAATCCCTTGGATGACAGAATCACATGATAACAAGATTGGGAGTAACAACTGTAAAGAACGGGTCACTGAAAAAAGAGTCCAATGTGCGGCAGGTTGCAAAAATGCATGAATCATTTTGCTCTAGGATCATGTCAATAAATGATAGCATTAACTTTTCTGGCCTTTTCTTCACAGTTGAGGAGTGGAGTGCGCCGCGAAATTAGTGCAATAAATTTGGAGCACCTGCAGCCTTCGTTTGTTATTTTGGTACAAAGAAATATTTCAAACTGTTCGCCAGCGTAGCGTTATAACTCAGAGTTTAATGGCATCTCGCAGGAGTTGCTTGAAATAATACAAGAGCCAATGTTGTGCTATAGCAAGAAGCTCTCAGTGACCATCCTCGGCTATAAATCTACATCCAATATCGTTATTTCTCCACTACATAAGCTGAACAGTGTAATGAGAGTCTAAGAATTTCGGCTGTTTCATGGAATGATCAACTTGATTTAATGCTTTGATTCTATAGTCTATAGCGGAGTTTTCATTTACATATAAGATTGTATATTTATGATTGTAGTGCCAATTGATGGAAAATGTGACAATGATATTATGTCAATAATATCACTTCGAAGTAGACTCCACATGAGAATAATGATTGAAAATTAGCGTCTTCACTTGAAGGAGTGTTGCAAATGTAATGTAATGCTACTGCCAATGCAAAAATAAGTAAGAATTATTGAATCATAGTATTTTTATATTATTGAAAATTGAGCTCTATCACATCAATGTATTGCACCAAAGTTTCTTGAGCATGTAACTTTCAAATCTTAAAATAATAACTTATAGTCCCAATCAAAATAGGTAGTTTTGAATGCTTGGATGTGATCAATAGGAAATACCATACAACAAATCAAGATGGAATTGATAATATTGAATTAATTAGATTGAAGTCAAATCAGTTTTCAATCACATCAATATCCCTATAATAACTTCTCATCATATTTCTGTTACAGAAAAACCATGTCGGTCACGTCAAACCTACAAGATTATCATTCGGTTGTTCAATAAATAGCTGATCTTATAAGGCTCAAGAAAATTAAGGTGTTGGGTATTGGAAGGTGTGAGAGCGAGTCTTTCTCTGGTGAAGTGGGTTCTGCTGCTTTTGCTTTTGCTGCTGCTGATTGAGTGACTGTGTTCTTGTGGTCTGAAAGCGAACGGAAGCTGATTGTAGAAGGTGTTGATTGGGTTGTACTAAGAGGTTGCCGCAGACCCCAATGCGATGCGCCTCTGAAAGCTTTTCTCCAATTTATTGGTCAGAGAGCTCTCCCAATCGAGGCTTATCCTCCAAATTGCAATTTTCAACGGTGTTAAGAACACTAAGCTGTTGCTTTGGCGCCAACATACTGTTCTGCGGTTCTGTTCTGCTACCTGTCGCCTGTATTTAAAAGCCGTTTATGAGCACCATCTATCTTGAATCTATTTAACAGTCCGAGCAATATGGGCCTATATGGTTTAGTCAGATGAGTAAGAAGAGGTTGATAATACACCTCTCTCCACTCTTCAGAAAAGCGTTTTCGTAATTCACTTTCTAAATAAAAATACAACTTCCTCTTTGAATGTTGGCTTATAAGGATTATATGAATTGTTGGCTCCTGTGGATTCAGAAGCAGAAAAGAAAATAGGAAGGTTGATAAATGTGAGAAAAATTAATAAAGTAGAGATGTGAAAAAGAAGGTTCTCTCTTTTTCCGCGCTATATTTTTCAATGAAACATTCCTCTTCCTCATCCAACACCTCATAAAATTTAGAATATTTGAGGATTGAAGAAAAGTTCTTTCTTAATGTTGTTTGTTTCCCAAGTGGTGTCCACGAGAATATTATTTTTTAATTGCCGATTATCGGGTAAGCTTACTACCATGCAGGGCCCTGGCTTATATAGATTTACAGCTTGTTTTTCTGATGAAAAACAAGTGATTGGGATTGTAGATTCACCAATAAAACGTTCGATTTACAATGTTCCAAATTTTAGAAAGAATGAGCTGTTGAATCAACGATCAGCCAAAACTCACTAGAAGACCCTAACATTCGAATCCAAATGGCCGCGATGGTTTGAGTGAAATAGGAAGTCTCAAGTGAATTGGTGCAGACGACAAATTCACGATATCAGCTGTTCAAACTCGAACCATCGCGGCCATTTTAGATTACAGGGCTAGGGCAGTGGCGCCGACTTTGGGGGGGCAAGGCACTTTCTGCCCCTCAATAATCACTCAGGGGGCAATGCATGTATTTTGCCCCCAATATTCATAGTTTACTAGAGAAATTTTCATCAATTTTTTGAGTATCAATTATCAATAAGTAGGCCTATTGAAAGAATATTTTTTGCCATCATCAATTCCAAATAGCTCAAATGAAACCAATTTTAAACAATGGTCTAGCTATTTTTATTATATTCCCAACTGGAAACTGGACTATGATAGTGTGGAATGATAAAGGTCTACTATTATTATTTTAAAATACTACTTCCACATTGTCCACAAACCATAGAAATAGACAATCAGTCTCCTGTTTATTATTTGCATTACCCAGCTAGGCGTCTGGGCTTAGATTGTTATAGCCGCATATGAGTTGTTATTGCAAAATTTTACAAGAACTTCATTCTTAATTAATTTTTTAATGTAAAACTCTCCCACTCTTCTTTCTTTGAAAATATAATACAGTCTATATAAATACAAAATCTAGATAAACATAACAAACTACACAATAATGGAACTAACATTCATAGCCAGAATTACTCAGTTTTCATTTCCACTAGTGAGAGTGGTGGTTAGCACATGGCACATCTATTTGTTTTTCATGTATTTCGTGCGATTTTTCTATAACCTTTTATTAACGTTGTGAGTGGAAATTGTCAAAACTCTAATTAAAAACGAACTAGATGTATATTATGTGTAAGTTGGATGTAAATTTTCCTTCAACCTACATATCAGAATAAATTCAGTACCTTAACTATTACCTATATTAATTTTTATTTCTAAATATTTTTTTCGTGTTCAAAATTGGAGGAGAAACGTAATTCATTTACTTCCGAGAATCACGATTATAATGGCCAATTTGAATTAAATTAATGATAGGGTAATAATAATTATAGGGAATTCAAAGTAGTTGAATGGATCAGATTATCTCTACATTACAGAATTCAGCACGAAATCACATGCAAAGATGCAGTCTCACTGCTTGTGTATTTTTGTGTATTCTCACCCAGCCCCCCCCGCCACTCATTAATCTTCAGTTTGCCCCCCCCAATATTTTGATGAAGTCGGCGCCACTGGGCTAGGGTCTTCTGACTTGGTTTCTTATTACGATTTTCTTTGTAGGTTACGATATTATTTTAGCGACAAAAATGATTCCTATTCAAATCTCACTTTAAAAATAATAATCGATATTTATTATTAAATATATTCATAATAATAAATCAATTTATACATCAAAATCATTGAATTAGGATCAAAGTTTTGGTTTTAAAGGAATAACATTGGACTATTCCGAGATTCTATTTACTTGAGGTGAATTGGTTTCATGTCTTTGTTTTAATCAGCTGATACTGTAGAATTTTCTTTTTATTGGAAACGTTTATGAGACAGAAACGCTCATAAAATCCACGAATTATGAGTAATGTGGATTGTAAAATGTTTATAAGCCAGGGCCCAGAATTTAATCATCAAGTCCGTCACTTCATACTGTACTCCTCACATTATCATGATTTTTCGAGTAGCATGATTATTATAATTAAACCTTATCTATTTCATTTTAAGAAAAATATGAATATATTATCTAAAATATTTATAAATTGTATTTCGTCTGATAGAGAATAGCTTTCAAGTGAGCTTAGATCGCGGATTTAGTTATGAATGATGCGCCAAGTATACAGTAATTCCAAACAATTCATTCATGGAGTGGACAATGACTACAATAGGCCTACTGGATAGTAGAGACCATAGAATGCTTCAAGCCAAGCTCCATTGGTCCGAGAATTTGATTGTAGACGTGAGGCTGATTAGCAAGGCCTGATATTCATGTACAATGTAACTCCAGCGCTTGAGTGCAGAGAATTACGTAGTCATGTTGTAACTTATGCATTCATTGCAAACAAGCCGGGAAAGGTGAAACGTGGGCCTATATTCGCATTCGGATACTAAACACTCAGACGCAGAGCAAGTTCAATAAACAGTGCTCCCTCCATGGAATACCAATTTGCTGACCATCGTTTTATATGCTAATGATGTGCAATACAATAGCTCCATAGATACACAGCTATGTTGAACTTGTCCATTTGTTATAGACTGTTGGAGCATTGACATGTAAGTTTTTGTCTGAATCAAGAAATCCTCCAACTCCTACAATACAGTATTCACTCTACTAGCTCATTCTCATAGATAATCCCATCCTGAAGCTGCACATTTATATGGAAAAAAATTAAAAAATCTATCTTGGATGAATATCTATTATTAACTCTTCCATTTAATTAATCATTTATTTGGACATAACCTATGAATACGTTAATTATAGGTAATAAGAGATAGGAAATAGAATTGGAAAAAATAAGATTAAGTTCAATTGTTATTGAAACTGTTTCTTTCTCTTAAATAACTCTGAATAGCATGAGAGATTCAGGTATTAGACTTTGACAACATATTCAGTCATGGAGTTGCTTGAAGATTCAAGATTAAATCAGATACAAAACTTGGCCAGAGTTATCAACTCCACAATTGTCACATTATTGTGATACTGAGTTTATTCTTATTCACTCACATTTCTCATAGTCAGCAGCTGTATATCACTATATTTTATTAAAATCACTAGATATGTTTTATGCCGCTTCATCATCGACTCACGAAATAATTGTGAAATCTACATTTACATTATTTTCAATATTGTTTTATAGAATAATCAACTTCAATACTCTCACAGTTATGAAACATGGTTAATCAGAGTGATCCGTCATGAAAAATTCAAGCAACGAGATCAAAGAACCTAGAAACAATTTGAAACAATGTCGCTTTGCATAAATTCAAGTCATTCAAGCTTCATGCATTCAAACTCGTTTTGTATCTCAAAGACTAGTATTATGAAATCATATAACACACAAATTGCATTAGTTCTTTGTAATATGATTCTCGAAAAATACTCGACATTATCATCTCATCCACAACGAATCGTTTGATCTCGCTTCATAATCTTGAATATTTTCGAGTCTTGATTTTCCCTTCATAATCAAGCTATGTCTCCATACCAAAACCCCACATTACTGTTCAGAGAGAAACATTCCAAAAAAGAACTTTGCTTTGTGAATTGACTGTTTGGACTTTATCATATTAATTTCAATTTGTTATTCGAATGGAAATGGAGAATCAGTTATCAAAGCATCAATACATTCACAATGATAAATAACTTACATTGATCGTACGAAGTTTAAGTATTGTGTCCGATATTGAAATTTGTATTTAACAATACAACTAGCCGGCAGGCTCGCTTCGCTCGCCTTCTCCGCCTAGCCCCTGGACCCCCGACAGTATCAGCAGTGTCAGTGAGTCAAACAGGCTCGCTTCGCTCGCCTGAATAGGCCTAACCTCTGTCAGTGTGAGCTGAGACAAACAGGCTCGCTTCGCTCGCCTGCAGATTCTGTTCAGAAGGGATTCAAAACTTATTGAATACAGCATTTCTAGACCTAATCTGGACCTGTTCACCAAATTTCGACATTTTCTACCATAGTCCAGTCAAATTAAGCAATAAAAGTGAAAGTCGGAGGATCCAGCTGAAAATTTGCAAATATGATCAGAAAAGGGCGCTGAATAACATACTAAAAGTCCCCAAGTTTTTCATCAAATTTGACATATGATATATGAATTTATACCGCCGCAATGAGCTGAAAACGATGGGCTATCACACGATGAAATCCGACGTACCGTTCAAAAGTTATGGATAAATATAAATATTTTAAAATATAGGGGATGCTTTTGACCCAATGCTTTGAATCCTACGATACTTTTGGTCGGATGAACATTGCTAATGACAGCCCAGGGTCTCAAGAACAGTATTCAAGAAGTATAAGCGAATCCCAATTTTTTTAGTAAATTTTTTGTGTTAAAATATGCAATTTTTGGGGTTTTTGGGGGTGTAAGGATTTTCTAAAATCGATGTAGCACAAAAAGTATCAAACATAGGAGTGTGGAATTGGTCTCAAATGAAAGAGAAATAAATTTCGCCGAGAGGGATTTTGAAATACGAATGTACGGGTGCTCAATTTATAGTTACAAACTTTTTAAGTAAGAAAAAATTCAAATTCTCGATCCTATGAAAAAATTGCCGAACTTTTAAAAAAATGTATCTCAAACACGGTTGATGATACAGAGTTGCAATTGGTCTTATTCTTTTTCAAATTTTATTGTCTACAAAAAAGATCTTATGAAATTTTCTCGTCCGACGCTTGGTTCGGCCACAATTCACGAAAAAACAATTCCTAGTAGGTAAATTTTACGGTTTTTTCAAGATGGCGGCCGAAGCTCACAGGGGACCTTTGGGGACTTTCAGTATGTTATTCAGCGCCCTTTTCTGATCAAATTTGCAAATTTTCGGCTGGGTCCTCCAACTTTCACTTTTTTTGCTTAATTTGACTGGACTACCAATTTATTCTCGAAAAATCAAAAAAAAAAAAAAAACTGAAAATTCCGAAAAATAGTAAAACGCTAATATTGAGCTTAACCTCGGGAACTATATCGGACATAGTTTGAAACTTGATTCAATATCTTCCGAATTAGTTCATCTATAATCTCCCTGAACTATTGAATTTACAGTAAGGATTGGTCGTATCAAGGCGGAAGATATGCAACACGCAATACATCTACAATTTTGAAAAACCTGATTACTGGCGTAATCTTGAACGGAATTCAAAAATATCTTAACACAACATTTCTAGACCTTAGCTGAACCTACCTACCAATAACCAACATTTTCTACCGATTGGTTCTCGAAAACATTGAGAAAACGCCGAAAAACTATGGAGAAACTTAAATATTTGGCGTATCCTTGGAAAGTTTTTGAAATCCGTTCTTAGCGCGCGTCCAAACGTCCAAGTGAACATGCCTGCCAAATTTGAACGCATTTGGATCAGTGGATTTTAGTTCTGTTGATGAATGGATGAATGAATCAGTGCTATTTCGCTTTTATTATATAGAGATAATTCCATCAGAAGTTTCTATTGGAAACTAATTAGTTTGATGATTTACCTGAAAATTTTTTCGGATGAAACTTTCATGACGAAGGTGCGGCGTGGATAAACTGGATCGTCATCTCATCTGACAGTCTAGTCTAGTTAGTGAAGAATCATGTTTCTCAACAGAATCAGCTTCAAGAAGTTTGATTCGGAGAATATCTCAAGATGACTTCGAACCTTTCAAGGAACCATCGAAATAATTGTGTAAAATAACTTATGGAAAAGCTCCAGATTTTCAAACTTAGAGAAGTGAGCTCGAACAAAGCAGCCGGATGTATTCTTTGTGTGGTAGTGAATAAGGAAGAGAATGATTGAAGCCAGTCAAAGTGGCAGGCGGAGGCCGGCTTCCTGGTTTGGCGTTGTTTTTGCCTCTAGGGGGAAACAGTGTGGCTTGCGCCTGGTGCCTGCCCCTCAGCCCTTGGCTCGGTAAAATCCTACGGTTAAGTAAACATCGACTTTGCGGAACGTAATTCACAATATCAACAGTCTGCAACCAGGTGATATATTTCCCCGGCTTCCTGCACGCTTGTTTCGTTTATCCTGTAGTTCGCAGTTTGGCTGCCTCGCCTTGTTCGTAACGCCTGTATCGACAAATAGCCGACTCCTTTTCCAAGAAGGGCCAAATGAGATTTTCATACAATACAGCTACAACATTTCCTTGAATTGTTGTGTAGCTCCAGTTCATCACCGACGAGCCAGTCGATGCAGTTCGCTATGCCATTATTACTTCCTCACAAACCTTCCCTCATGCCAGTGAAAATTCAATCTTGAAACAATGAAATCATCATAAACTCAATTTATAGAACACCTTGGATTTATAAGATTTATTCATACACTCGCCTTAGGAAACTTTATTAACCAACGCTTTTACCCTATTAAACTTAGAATTTGAATTGACAAATCCTCAGTACCCCTTTAATACGAGGTCAAGGGAAGCTTGGATATCAAAATAATAGCAATAATTTTGATTTGAGTTGAATGTTTTCTTCAATTTGTTTTGGAGATTCGAATTGATCTATCGGTCATAAATAGCCTACTTCCATAAATCCAATTGAACGAGTAAATACCTTCCTATTCCCATTCTATTTCATTTCTAGCTATAATAAATTGTTCACAGATGAAAAAAGCAGAAATAAAATTCAATTTACTGCGACAAAACAAAGAGAAACAGTACCAAGATCGACGCCACTCTGTTATGACTCACTGATGAAAGACTCAACTGCAGGCAAAATATTAATAGAATAGAAGAACAAAACCTTCACGTGTTTGGAACCAAATTGACTCCGGGGGGTAAATTTCAATAAAATCTCGCTCGTGACAGACCTGAGTGCTTTTTATTCAATTGAGAAAAATATTGAACGCAAAGCGCTTTCTAATGGATTCCATCATATTTATGGAAATATTGTATTCCATTAGAAACTTTCCATTATAATAGAATAATTGGGTGTTACAGGAAACATTAATAAGCCAGAGAGGCTTCTATTCGAAAAATACTAGACAATTCTTTTGGACCGTTTAACCTTTAACATGGCTTTTAAATTGAAACAAACCACATACTTATATTAAAATATGAGGTGAATAACTGATAGCCTTTAAGAGAGACGAAAAATATGAAAACCAACAAAGGAAGAGATATTAAAAAGTTCTTTTCTCGAGTTCTAAATCACCTCAACTTTTAATAACCCGGCTTCAGTCTCAGTTATTGGAGAAATGAGAAAGGATCTAGGAAAAAGTTGCACCAAGGGCACGGGAGTCTTGAATAGCTCTTGTAAACGACAAGGAAAGACAATATCAACATTTAATAGCGACAAATAGGGCGTTGCAAGACACGCTGATGAGTATTTACACTCAATTTCAGTTTTAGTGCCTCACTAATAGAATGGAATGAGCTTTTGAGGAACAGTATCAGTTCACTCGCAAACGAGTAAAAGTGGCTCAATCTGCAACAGAGAGAGCTAATTGAAAAACTGAACGTGCTCACAAGGGGTTGAGAGAGACCTGTTCTCTCACAACGATGTTTTCCTCTTCAATTCTGTTGATTCTAAGTATTCAAAGATTTTGAATATTGTCTTCCGAGAACTGGGTGAACCTGGAATTTGCATGCTTGAGAGGAGCTGTATTGAATCTATTGATAGAAGCTGTTGTACGGGCTGTAACTCATCACTTTCGATCAATTCGAACACAAAAATCTTGAACTTCTCACGGGTATAATTGTATGAAAAATCAACATGAAGTTTTCACTCCACGTAAACAATTTGAGTGAAGTGGACAGCCTATTTTTGGAAATATGAGGGGGAAGTTACTATTGATCGTTAATGTTTTGAACAAAGCAAATGATTCTTAACCCTCCTTATTAATAATAGAATAAATCATTCTTCCTATATAAGTATAATAGCGTATGATTTGTTCTCAGATCACACTTGATTATTGTTGAAGAGTAGCTTACTGCTGAGGCTCAGAACAACAACAACTCATGGAGAGAATTTTATTTTTGGCGAATACTATTAATTTAGAAGAAGCGGCTTCCACGAGAGAGATTAGCTTCATCTAAATCAAACCAACTATATGCTCATATCGATTTGTTATACGAACAATTTTCTCCAGAAATCAATTATTCTCCATAGGTTATACAATTTCATTTTTGATTAATCTGAAGGGGATGGAGCTCGTATAATAGAGATTGAAACACTGTCAAGAAGTACAACATAATGTCGGGTTTGCTCAGACCAGTGACTGATGCAACAAAGCAAAGAAAATAGCTTGGTCGGTTTATGACTGATTTTAACGGTTGCATCATGTTATCAGCGACCCATGAGAAAGCTGACTTGATTTACGACGCTGAAACTTTCAAGGTAGACCGAGCACACATTGCTCTCGTTACAAAGTCTGATACTATGAGCCTCCAGCGCACGCCGCACCACGCAGCGCAAACCAAACTCAGCTCTTTCATTATAAATCAATGGTCGGACTACGGTTTATCGTAGACTGAGATTTATTGGCGGCGAGAATGACGCGAAAGAGTCTACCAGCGCGAGTTCACTCGCTGAAAAGATTCATACGATTCGATTTCTTAGCGCGGCTCCATGTCGCCATCTCTCAGATATAACGTCGCCTTCCCGAATCTTAATACACTATTTATTTGCCGCTAAGACGGTGGTGAGAAGAGACCCACCTGCCTAGAAATTGCTCTGTTATGGGCATCCGATTTCCCATTTCCCCATTCCACCGCTGCCTGCAGTATCTAAATTCCGATTACAACAACGACTTCGCCGCCATTCCGGAATGATGGAGAGCTTTCTCTTATGCAAAAAGGTAGATAGATCATTGAAATTGAGAGTTCATCATCTCCACCTGCACAAGTTGTAGCTTCGCTTAACTAGTTCTCAAAATATCATTAATCTCTACCGGAACGAGCTCTATCGATCCCGAACTACGTTGTATCAACATTTTCGTAAGCTAGAAACTGAATTAATCAACTTTCAGTAAGTTTTTTCCTTCTTTTCGATTAAAAAAATTTACTGCCTCATCGTTTTTTACTTGAATGAGCTGAGCTCTATCGTTTCTAATCACCACTGGTTTATAGATTCGGTGCCCTAGAAACTAGAGTTGAATGTTTGTTTCTAGTCCACTATTGAGAAAAAAATGAATTTTTCAGTGACGAATAGTAATTAAATCGCATCCATAGAGAAGTAGCTCAATGCTAATCAAATTCTCGAGCTGAGAAAGTTTAAGAGCACGTGATTATTGTTCAACATTCAGAAAATATTTTCGATAAGAAGAATTAAAAATTGATCAGGTTAAACCTTGATTGCAACTAATCCCATTTAAAAACAAGAAAAAATAGATAAAGTTATGAACTAACAAAATGATCAACAGGGACTTATATTATATTATGTATTATTGCCTAATAGGAAGAATTCCGTTCGAAGAACTTCCTTTGCAGAGTGCAGAGAACAAACGGCTTTCAATGAAACGACGTGAATGAACTATGATGAATATTATTAATGAAATATAATTATCATTCCCTCGAAATTCATAATTAGTTTTCGAGAACGTACGTTTTTATAAATATTTAATCCATTCTGAAGCCTATTGATTCGAATCTCATTGATTAACAGATTTAGACAAGTACTTTAAGATCTTGTCTTTTGGATGAGGCTTATTTCATCAATAAAATAATTAGAAACTCTCATATCATAATAATCAGTCATACATACCATGTAATGAGTTGAATAGATCATAATCACTAATCAATCGTTGAAATAATAATAATAATAATTATTATTATTATTAATCGTTGAAATAATTACTGCAAAAAGTAAGGAGTTCAGTAGAAGAATTTCATGAAGCATAACAGACAGTGGCGTAACGTACACCCCGCAGCCCCCGCGGCGCATGGGGGCCCGGGGCTCTAGGGGGGCCAAATATAAAATATAGGAAAAAAAATTTCCCAATTCACAACAATGGACTCGGGTAGACAAGGCTCGTTAGCTGTGGTGAAAGCAGCTTGTCTAGGGGAGTAAACCTTATAAAAATCCTGCGAGTCCGGAAGCAGCAAGGTGGCGGCCCCACCACTGGACTTAACCTGCGCAGCGTTCGTACCGCGGCCAGGGGATTCACAAAATTACTGGCAAGCATCAAAATTTAGCCTTGGATCGGGACCGGAATTTAAGGAGAAATATGCAAGGAAAATCAAATCTAACGAATAAATGGATAACGGATACAATAAAAATAGCAACTTGGAACGTAAGAGGATTATTCTCAAAAGAAATGGAACTGGCACAGCTTTTAGAAAACTCCCCGGTATAAAGATTGCCGAAATAACTGAAACAAAAATAAAATCATTAGGCACTAAATATGTTGGAAACTACATACTTTTATACAGCGGAGTAAAGCAGGAAGAGAGAGCTAGTAAGGGAGTGGCAATTTACATATCTAAAGATCTTCAAGTAAAAATAAAAGACTTTGAATTTGTTAGTGAAAGAATAATTACAGTGAAAATAAAACACGACAGAGGACACTTTTCAGTTGTTGGTGTATATGCCCCCGAAAACAGTACAGACCCAAAGAGGAAAGAGGAAACAGAAAGTTTCTACATGCAACTTCAGAAAGTGATTGACAGCATTAACGTAAAAGATGATCTTTTGCTGTTGGGTGGCCTGAATGGAAGAGTAGGGAATCAGTCTGTACCTAAATGCTTCGGTACTTTTGGTGAGGATGTAGTTAACAGGAATGGAGAAAAACTCCGAGATTTTGTCTCCTACAACCAGTTGAAGATTACAAACACATTCTTCAGGACGAAAGACATCCATAAATTCACGTGGTCAGCAAGAGGAAGCAGGTCGATAATCGACAACATAATCGTAAATCAAAGATTACGGTTAGCAAAACAGGTTAGGGATGTCAGGGTTTTCAGAGGCTCTGATATTCACTCTGACCATTTCCAGCTTGTAGGGAAGACTGATATGTTAGCTCGATGGTATCGTCCTTCATCTACGAAAAAAGTGACCGATGAAGAAGTCTTTAAGGTCGGATTATTGCAAGATGAAAGTATTAGACAACTCTATCAAAATCGATTACTAGCACATTTAACTAGAGCAGACTCAAAAGACAATATAGATGACAAATGGAAAAATCTGCAAAATGTTATCAAACAGGCTGCCACTGAAGCTCTAGGGACTAGAAGAAGGCGGCAAAATCGGAGAGGTTTAAATGTTTGGAATGATGAGATAAAGAATGCAATCAGTGTAAAGCAGAAATCCTTCAGGAAGTGGATCAATTACCCTACTGATATTAACAAAGAGATCTATAAACGAGCAAGAAACAATGCTAAGAAAATTACAAGAACAGCCAATCAGCAAGCGTGGGATGTCTTTATATCAAATGTGGAAAATGATTTGTATGGTAGACAGGAATTTGCATATAAGTTTATGAAATCGATGAGCAGAGCACAAAAAGAACATGTGAAAATAGATTGTGTATCACAAAAAGATTGGATAAACACTATAAGAATCTTTGGTTTGATGATTCATTACCTGAAAGAGAAATTGTAAATTGTGCTGAATGCCATGTTGACGACATCACCCTTGATGAGCTGATGCTGGCAATCAAACTGTCAAAAAATAGAAAAGCTTGTGGCTGGATATGGAGCTTATAAAGTATGGAGGAATGTTTCTGCATTTGAGGTTGTTGACTCTGTACAATATGTGTTGGAAATCCCATAGAATACCTGAAGCATGGGCAAGCTCAAAAGTTGTGTCATTATACAAGAAAAACGATAGAACACAGCCTGAGAATTACCGTGGAATAAGCCTTCTCAACAACATCTATAAGTTGTATGCTGACATTCTGAACAGGCGATTGTGGGTAATTGCAGAGAATTTGATAGGCGAAGAACAGATGGGATTTCGCAGAGGACGCTCATGTATGGATGCGGTATTCACATTGAAACAAATTATTGAGAAAAATAGGGAATACAATTGCGAAACTCACATGGCCTTCATAGACTGGCAGAAAGCATTTGACAATGTTTTAAGATCAAAACTATGGAATATAATGCTTCAAAAAGGATATCCTAGACATCTTGTTGCTGCAATTTCGGGTGCATACGCCATTACTGACATTACAATCATGTTCGGCAACAATAAAAAGACAGATAAAATTAGAATTAATAAAGGAGTAAGACAAGGATGTCCTATGTCACCAACTTTGTTTAATATATATACTGACGAGATTCTAAGAATTTGGAATCGATATGTTGACTCAGGCATCAGGCTCTGTAATACTATGTAATATAAATTCTCTACTTTATGCAGACAATACTGTAATTATGTTCAATACTGAAGACAAACTTCAATACGCACTTTTCATGTTGAATAAGATTGGTATGGAATTTGGCATGATAATCTCACCACAAAAATCCAAGGTGTTGGCATTCAAAGGAAAGTGGCCAGTCAGATCTAAAATCATGCTTGCCAATCAAATTTTGGAACAGGTAAGGTGCTTCAATTACTTGGGCTGCCGTATATCATTTGATAAAGATGAAGATGTGTACAAGATTCAGTGCTGTTTGTGGTACAATACGAAGGACTTTAGGAAGAAAAACTCGCCAATTCACCCATTATAACTTATGGAAGCGAGGCATGGGTGTCAGTAAGGAAAAATGAATTTCGTATACAAGCAGCTGAGATGAGGTTTCTTCGATCGGTCAAAGGCTATACGGCTCGGTGCACACATGCGATAGCAGCCTAGCTTGGTCGCTGCTCGATTAAAAAAAATCAAGATTCAGCGTTAGTTTGTTCAATGCACAGTTTAGCGGCTCTCGATTGCGAGTCTCTAGCGGGTCCAATGGATAAATGCTCTCTACAGAAAGTTAAATCTAAAAAAATTGGAGTAGAAGAATTTTGATTCCAGATTCGGAATCAGCGCCCCTCGAATTAGTAATATTCCCTACATGAGTTCAGAAATAATAATAATTTAGTAATTTTTTATTATGAAAGTCGTTTTATAATAGCAGTCTACTTATTTTCTCCCTTTTATTAAATGAAAATTCAATTTATTTTCTCTCTAATAAGAATATTTGGAAGTTCTAGTATTGTTTTTAAAATAATAGTTTCAAGCAGAAATGTTTGCTTTGTAGATTGATTGAATCAGACATCAAAGTGCCAATCTCAACTTGGGTGACTCATTGGTGTAATAATTGAGAATGCGCCGGTTTTATAATCAGAGGTTCTGAATTCAATTCAGTTGCTGTTCCAAAAGAAACGTTCCAATGAGATAAGACAATATTGCTAGAGTGGAAATTTGCTGAACTCAGTTAAATACAATCATAATAAGATAGGCATCAAATCAAGGATTTGAAACTGTGTATTGATGAGTAAGCAATCGTTGTGTCTGTCCAGAAAGTCTTGTTTTGTAAAATTGAATGAAATAATAATAATAATTCTTGTGAATTTCATTCGAGGAAATGCCATTCTAATTTAAAGTGTGTATATCATTGTATTTTATTTGTGTTAATATTACTTTGATCTTTAGGTCGCCTATATTTTCTTTGTCTAGCGGCTCCCCACGAACGGATTCAAAGCCACACATATTTTCGAGACTCAATGCATATTAGCCCAATCAAATAGTACTCTCGACCAAACAAAAATCCTGTTAATTGATTTTATTGTCTTAATCGGTCCATTTGGGTGTTAGTAAGAGTAATCCATGGTTTTCCACCAAAATATCTGGAGGCATAAGTTTTGGGAGCCTAAAAATCACGAAATTTTGGGACTTTTTTCAGTTTTTTCACAATATCTCAGAAACCGATTTTTCTATCGATATTTGTAATCAATACTTTTTTAAAGAGCATAAAATTCCCTACAATTTTCATCCTCTAAACGTTTTTTTATCTTCTAATCGGAAGCGAGTTATAGTTCGTCAAAAATTGCTAATTTTTGTCAACTTTGCGAAAAATCGCTTAATCTAGGTACTTTTCTCTTTTTACTTCTTTTTAAGCCGTCTATCGTATTATTTATCGTGATAAGGGTCTTGACACGATGTTCATACATCAAAAGAGACAACATAGAGGCTTTTAATGGATGAAAAATGAGAAATAGTCATTTGTTGTATTGTAGGCAGTCAGCTTCACCTCAGGGGTTCCAGAGGAGAACGGCACAAAAAGAAAGAGGTGTGTGGTTAGATTAGATTGCTTCATCCAATTACAAATAGATAACATAGTATTTATGCTTGGATTCTTGATTTTAATCATATCAAGTTGAATAAAATTCATTATAGCCCACTATAAATTACACAAGTAAGAAACTTAATTGATTAAATGACTTGTAGTTATTCTATACTGAATGCAGAATGTTGATGAAATGTTTGAAAAATTTATAGCAATAATTACTATGATATTTCAAACAACCGTTTGTGATACACCGTTTGTAATATTAGATTGATATAGCGTATAGATAGATTGGTGAGAAAATTGGTATTTATAACTAAATTTATACACAATACAATTGAATTCATGTAAACATGAATATCTCCTGGCATGTTTAATTCTAAATTGCCCCTAACGGTTTAATTCCTTTAAAAAAGGCCCCTACGGTGCCCCTAAGGTGCTCCATTCCTTTAAAAAAGGGTATCAGACAACAAAGTCCTCTACCTCCTTCAAATTGTACATGAAACAAGTAAAGCTCTTATGAGCAATCCATGGCTTATCAGGTCTATCAGCTCACCCCTTTAATTCAAACACCCATCTCATCATCCATATGTCTAATTTGTTCTTCATTATGTAATTTTTTCTACCCAATTGTTATATTTGAGGGATTTGTATAGAGTATGGAAATGCCTCGCTTGAGGGTCCTGCAAGAATGCATCCCTAGGTATTGTTCTAAAGTATGAAATAATTTTCTTGGGTAGGAGTATTCACTTGATCAGTGGAGTCGAGGTATTTGTTGAACCGAATCAGCTGCCAATTTTTCCAATGTTTGAATATAGCATTAAGGTGTCGTCAAGGATAAATCTCGTTATCATCTCGTTATTGATCTCGTTATCATGACTTATGCCACTACCATTACACAACTTTCTTCAATCTTTAAACCAGAAAGCTTCTAATTTCTATTTTTCTATTTATTTTTGAATGTCCATTTCTCGCACCTAGTTAGTTCACCTTTATTCATGAAACCCATTATCTTCGACTTCTTCTGATTCACATTTCACCCTACATTCGCAGAATAATTCCTGTTCATTAATTAGCATTTACTGGAGCCCCCTATTGGTGGGCTATATCCTATTTACTGGGGCACCCTATTGGTGGTAATCAAAGCTATATCATCAGCGTACAGATACTTATCATCGTTTGCAATAATATAATCATGTTTATCTGAATGAAAAGGCTTGACATGATAAAAATGTGAGGACACAATATAAGTCTATTCTTGGAAAAAGTTGTGTAGTGAACGTTACGTGGGGAAGCACAATAAGAACCCTAAGGTGGCACTTCTAAGCGACGGCTCAAGCTGCGCAGCTCAAGCTGGAGGGCTCTAGCTGCGCGTCTCGAGCCGTCTCAGATCTAGTCTTATAACTACAGATACATAATTTATTTATGTATATGAGCCTATATGATTATTCTACTATATAATCTTGAAGCCATAGACGTGCAGCTTAAAAAGAAGTAAAAAGAGAAAAATACCTAGATTAAGCGATTTTTCGCAAAGTTGACAAAAATTAGCAATTTTTGACGAACTATAACTCGCTTCCCATTAGAAGATAAAAAAAGTTTAGAGGATGAAAATTGTAGGGAATTTTATGCTCTTTAAAAAAGTATTGAATACAAATATCGATAGAAAAATCGGTTTCTGAGATATTGTGAAAAAACTGAAAAAAGTCCCAAAATTTCGTGATTTTTAGGCTCCCAAAACTTATACCTCCAGATATTTTGGTGGAAAACCATGGATTACTCTTACTAACACCCAAATGGACCGATTAAGACAATAAAATCAATTAACAGGATTTTTGTTTGGTCGAGGCACAATTCAATGACAATTTGATTGGGCTAATATGCATTGAGTCATTAAATTATTTAGTCTATGCTGATCATTCGAACAGAATGGACTAGTGAAAGAGCACTTCGTAATTAGTTTCCAACAAGCTACGACTTTTTTGCTAAAGTTTTAAAAAATATCATTAGTACAATAAGTTATTTTCCATTTTCATTATATTATTCTAATTGGTTGTCTCTATTTTGAAAATCATTTGTTTATTGTTAATCCTTATCCTTGTTTATTGTTAATTGTTTACTATATTAATCATAATTTTGGTTTTGTTCCATCCTATTTATTATTTTGTAATAGGTATAAACCTTGTAATATATTTCATGCATTGGCTTCAGCCTGGAAAAAATTGTCATGTAAAAATTGAATATTAATAATACTAAAATTATAGAGTAGTAGCCGAAAATAGGATTGATAATATCATGTGATTAATTCATAATATAATTATATTATACGATACTGCAGATACTTTATTTGTCACTGATTGAATATCACCTTCATATAATCTTCCCATGAATAGTTGAATACTTTGTGACTCCAGTAGAACTGCTGGAAATTCAACTCTAATCTGTAATAATGCTTTCTGTCCAATATGGAGTTGGACTTTCATTCGGTGTTTACATGACAGAGTTACCGAATATTGTAATTATAACAAAAAATCCAATGTTTATTTGTGGTTGAAAAGTAAGCAAATGAAAATATATCAATAGCAATATCAAATTATTATTTCGACATTCTAACTATTCTAATAAGAAATTTCTTTTTTTACACTTGATAGAAAGTTATCAGTTTTGATCAACTTGCCATACATTGAAAACCTCTATTTTCCGGAATAAACAACAACTGATAATAAAATTTGAGCCTTATAGAATTACAAGATGGTAAAAGATCAGCCACTTATAGTCTGTCCAAGCAAAGAAGAGCCTCTGGCAAGATGAGAAAATGACTTCAGCTCGGTCAATATTGGTTCAAAAATTATTGATTTGGTCTCAGATTGTAGGAAACATTCTGATCTACCAAATTGATAATTCTTGAACCAACATTTACCGAGCTGGAGTCATTTTTTTATCTTTGCCAGAGGGTCTTCTTTGCTTGGACAGACTATACCTATTTCACTTTTCTCTGCATCCGATTTTTCCGCTAATAACCTCCTCACATACTGCTTCCCAAGCTGCTCTCTTCCTATTCCTATCGTGATAGAACTGATTGATTACACGTGAATGGCGCTAATAAATAACTCAGTTTCAAACGTTTCCATCGCGAACTGACAATGTTTCTTTTCTAAGTGCCTAGCATAAACTGACTACAAAGTGTACGTGCATGCGCAAACAGATGCGCAGAAAATTTCTGATATAGACCAAAGTCCTAGAAATAATTATAGAAAAAATACTTATTCTATAACAATAATAATGTTGGACCTTGGACGACACATCCAGAGGAGTTTATTTATAAATTCAAAACACTGCATATTTTCAATATAAACTTTTATTCTCAAAATTAAACCTCATTACCTCTCTCTGGTCCATTCCCTGAACTTTTGATCATGACAGTTTCTTTGACAATGCTCAATGTTTTTTTCTAGCTCAGCCAATACTAGGAATTCTATTTTAACTAACCTACTGTCCCAGGGAATCAAGATACTGTAAAGTCAAAACAGTTTGCAGTTTTGTGTAAAATAATAGTGATGACACATAGGCCTACATCTTTGAATTTCTGATATTGCATTGAAATGATGATTTCCTATTGAATTGCTGATCTCGAGGTTCTTATTTCTCTAGTTTCATTTTCCAATTGATTGATCATAGGTCTGAATACGCAAAGTCACGTATTGCGTTTAATTATAATAATGTTACTGTTTCCAAGATGTTCAGCGACTTCTGTGGATTAACTATACATCACTATATAGTCTACTTGAACCAGTCTCACACGCAAAATTCATTGACATAAAACTTTTTCCACTATTAAATCTCACAAAAGATAAAACTTCGAATCATAGAGTTATTGGATAAAAACTCGGGCAGAGTTTACCACCCATGTGGGAGTCTAGTACCCGGTTTTTCCAAGCACACTCAAATTTGAGGGACCCTCAAGTTTACTACACTTTACTAGATTTCCTATACTTATCATAGAAAATGTCAGCTGTTTATCAAAATTTGAGGGTCCCTCAACGTTGAGTGTGCTTGGAAAAACCGGGCATCAGAGTCTTGGGGTAGCTGATAGTATATATGATATACAGCGAATATTTTTAACAAGGCCAGGTCCCCCAGTGACACCGTTTATAGAAAGGATGGAATGAATCTATTTCGCATTAAAGTACACATAACTTTCAAGAATCCATTGTATCCGCACACTACTGTACTTACTTGTCAAAATTATTAAACCAAACAAAAAGATAAGATATCAGGGAAGAGAAGACTGAAGTTTGTATGAAGTAAGAGCTGAACTAAGAAATAAAATTTATTACTCCTTGTTCAACTCAGGGAAAATAATCTTGTTGAAACTTTTATTATAAACCGGAATATTAAATTATTATATTATATCAATATAATACATAGAAGCATACCGTATATAATATTTTCCATAGTAATAGTTGTTATAATGATAGCTCATAGTTTAAATAATAGGCCAACATGATAATGTAATATATGTTAATGATGACTATGATATTGATTAGAAATAACCCAAGTAGATTACTGTATAAAATTGAAAAAAAAACTTTCTTATTTTTCATTATTTTTGAGCAATTACGTGAGTTCTTACTAATTAAATGGCGCTGAATCCAAATCTGAAATCAAAATTTTATTATCTCTATTTTTACGCATTTCAGAATTTTTGTAGAGAAGTGAATTTCTTGGAAAACAACGGCGACCGAAATGCGGTGAGGCAGTACTCGGCGACAGTTTTGGCCCCGCCGCGATCCAGCCATCGCTCGATGATCGCACAGCTGAACTAAGCACCGCTCCATTTGATTGCTAGTACTGCAAAACCGCTGACGGGGTTTCTCAGAGCCCCCGCTGCCGTCAAGCTGAGCCGCTATCGCATATGTGCACCGAGCCTACAAGAATGGATAGAATAAGAAATGAGGTTATAAGAGCCGAACTCAGGGTGGATCCTTTACTACAGATTTCGAAGAAAAGTAGAGAAGACTGGTCCAGTCATTTATTACGTATGCCAGCAAACAGACTCCCAATACAAGCTTGGAATTACAAACCCGATGGGAAAAGAGGTGTTGGAAGACCAATGAAAAAATGGATGCTGGAACAGGCCAATAGAGCCTAATCCATGTATGACGATGATGATGATGACAACAACGGATTTTAAAAACTTTTCAGGGATACCCCAAATATTTGAGTTTTTCTATAGTTTTTCGGCGTTTTCTCAGTTTTTTCGAGAACCAATTGGTGGAAAATATTGATATTTGGTGGGCAGGTTCAAATGAGATCTAGAAATGTTGTGTTTAAATATTTTTTAAATCCGTTCAAGATTACGCCAGTAATCAGGGTTTCAAAATTGTAGATGTATTGCGGGTTGCATATCATCCGCCTTGATACGACCAATCCTTACTGTAAATTCAATGGTTCAGCGAGATTATAGATGAACTAACTTAGAGTATATTGAATCAAGTTTCAAACTATGTCCGATATACTTCCCAAGGTTACGCTTAATATTAGCGTTTTACTATTTTTTGGAATTTTCAGAATTTTTCTTCGATTTTTCTAGAACAAATTGGCATTAAATGTTGATTTTTGGTAAATAGGTCTGGATTAGGTCAATAAATGCTGTGTTCAATGAATTTCGAACCCCCTTCTGAACGGAATTTGCAGGCGAGCGAAGCGAGCCTGCTTTTCTCAACTGACACTGGCAGAGGTTTTGCAGGCGAGCGAAGCGAGCCTGTTTGACTCACTTACACTGCCGATATTGGCGGGGGTCCAGGGGGCGGAGCCCCCCTGCTAGGCGGAGAAGGCGAGCGAAGCGAGCCTGCCGGCTAGTGAGCTTATATTATTATTGCAAAATTAGGAATGTTTTTTGCAAATCTTGAAAATATAGTCATCCGCTGTCCAGACTTAGACTAGACTGTTCAAACAAAAATCATGAAATTGATTGTTCGAGAAGCTCGTTATCTTTCTATTTCTTCCTTTGAGTAAACATTAGAGGGAATATAGTATTTTCCCATTGAATTCCTATTTTTTATCAAACTCAAAATTAAAACCGTAAAAAACATCGTTGAAATTATACTTAGTCAATACATGTTCACCTCCTTTTGGGAGATTGGCTGTCGTTAGTAAAGACAGTCAGTCGTTTCCCGTTCCTGGAGGAATATCAATTGTTGCATTACACTCTAACTGATTACCTGCTTGTTATTCAGAGGTGTTCTGCATCACTTGGTTGTGAAGACTGGCTTATGGCTGAGAGGATCGACGTGCTAACCACATGTTACCTCTATCCTGGTTGATGATTATTCGCCTGCTGTATGGCCTGTCCGGGCTGGGAGAGCATTCTGGCGGGGTGGGGGTGGCTCCGGCTCGGTCGGTATTGGTTCGGGGACTGTGGGTTCTGTTTGAGAATTCATGGCGTTTGGACCGATATTGGCCGGGCTGGGGTCGTTTTCCCGGCTTGCCGGGCAGCCTTCTATGCTTGGGCAGGCTGTATAGTGGAGTGAATATGAAACTGGCAACCAGCTGGTAGGCCTAGGCCCTTCATAGGGCTGTTGCGCCATTGACAAACAAACAAACAATACATGTTCGCAAGGAAACATGTGAGAAATCCCCATTAGGTACCTCGGAGAATGGAGAAAAGGTGCTAACGTGCAATTAATAAAGCATTCGTTACTGATCTTCGAGACCTGTAGAGTGTAGAATAACACTGAATGTTTTTATAAATTATTATCCACATCTTTCTAAACTTCATAATTAAAAAACTTGAGACTTACTATATTCTAAAGTTGAATCCTTAATCTCAACTAGAGGCTTGATCGGCTTGATCCTATTCTCCTTGATTGGAAAATGATCATTTACAATTATGAATATTCTATAATTCAATCGAAATTTTCTCACTACACAGCTAGCATTTCCTACATGTCTTTCGAACATGAAAAATGGAGGCCTACGTTTACATATTTAGGGTTGAGAATAAGGGGGGGGGTATTATTTTAGGGGGTATAAAATTAGGGTGTATTATTTAGGAAAAAGGGGCCCCGATTTTTTTATTAGCGGGGGGCCCGGTTTGGAAACGTTACGCCACTGATAACAGATAGAATAATAAACTCTACTCAGGCAATGCCAACACTTTTTACCTCGTGAGAGAGGCTTTTATTCTCTTAGAGCCATGTCACACTACGCCACTTCAGACGCGCGTTCGTAACAGCGCGTTAGGCTCATCCAATTTTTTTCCTATAGTATCAAATACGAGTGGCGCGTACCCCTGTCACACTACGCCACGCGTTTTTTTGAGACGCGCTGTTGGGTCGACCGTCCGCGTTTCCAAAGCCACTCAGAAGTGGCGAGCCACAGGGTCAGCAGCTGTAACGTTATGAGAACGCGCCCAACCTGTCACACTATGCCACTTCAGCGCCACTCGCAATGAAAAATCTTATCACTCCACCAAATCTAAATCACGTGATTTTGAAGATAGAGGAATTCTGATTTCAGATTCGGATTCAGCGTTCTCTAATTAGTAAGATTCCCCACGTGGAATTAAAAATATTGAAAATTGAGGAATTTATATCATCTTTGATAGTTTCAATTTATTTTATACTACTTATTCAGTTTCAATGATCACATAGTAACAAATTATAAGTATTATTGCACTACAAATTATTAGAAAATATAAAATTGCAGCTTCTATATTTCCATTAGAATCATCAGTATCTTTTTTTTATTATTGATTATATGAGAAAATATTTTAGTATGATTTAAATTTTTTTAAGCACACAGGCCTAATCAATTTTGTCAGTATTATAATCAAGCTTATTATTTCTTTTCATCCACAAATGTAGATGAGTATAATCTTATAATTCACATGATAAAATCATTCTCCAGAGTTTTTGATGTGCATATGAGCAAGATATAATTATGAGCAATTTTTTACTATTATAACATCAAATCATTGACAATAATAGTAATAATAATATGAGATGTATATTCAAAGAAAAGTCTATGCATTCACAGCTACTACTAATATAAGATGTTGTTGACAAAACCGTGTCATGCTGATGGCAGTTGTTTCCAATAATTCTCCACCCAGTGCTATATTATTATTTTAATAAATTCATTATTCAATGAATATTATTTTAAAAGGGTACTAGCATCTTCATTAATTATTGAAAACCTTAATAGTAGGTATAGTCTGTCCAAGCAAAGAAGACCCTCTGGCAAGATAGGAAAATTACTCAAGCTCGGTTAATTGTTGTTCAAAACTTATCAATTTGATTTCAATTGTGTGATTTGATCTACTATTAAGACCATATCTATAATTACTGAACAAATATTGACCAAGCTGGAGTCATTTTCCCACCTTGCCAGAGTCTTCTTTGCTTGGACAGGCTATAGTATAGTTGACTAATTTGTTTTGTTTATTTCTTTGTTCAAAGCATCCAGTTAACTCCTGTGATGACTAAAATTTAGTGATTTCACTAGTGATTTTTAATGAAGATACAATTAAACCAAATTCACTGTTTTCAATGTAGTTTTTTGATCAATTGTGATAGATCTGGTGAGATGAGTAACGGTTAATATAATATAATAATAGTTCATATCAATGAATACAGTTTCAATAAAGGCGAAAATGATAGACAATAAGTAAATGTAGACAATGATACAGTCTATTAATTATGCTGTCTATAGCGCATGCTTAGAAGATACGCCGCTACAATAGTGGTGCATTGAGCCGGAGTCTCTTCTCAGCGTGCGCGAACCAATACACTGTAGAATCCAAGGTTATATCCCCCCTTCGTGGCGCCACGAAAAAACGCGCATCAAAACGCGTCGAAACGCGAGGTAAAAAAATGTAACATGAACGGCCGCGCGTCTGAAGTGGCGTAGTGTGACAGGGCCCTTAGGCTCTGAAGTGGCGTAGTGTGACAGGTTGGGCGCGTTCTCATAACGTTACAGCTGCTGACCCTGTGGCTCGCCACTTCTGAGTGGCTTTGGAAACGCGGACGGTCGACCCAACAGCGCGTCTCAAAAAAACGCGTGGCGTAGTGTGACAGGGGTACGCGCCACTCGTATTTGATACTATAGGAAAAAATTGGATGAGCCTAACGCGCTGTTACGAACGCGCGTCTGAAGTGGAGTAGTGTGACATGGCTCTTAGTGGGCCTAGATTATGCAGCTGAGCAACGATGGAAATCGCCTCTCAAGAGAAGAGTGAGCACTCTGTGAGTATTCGATATTCGGTTACAGAAGGCCATATCATCTCAAGACTCAAGGGACATCGATTAATGCGTTCCAATTTACCTCTTCGAAGCACGTATCGCTCTCTCAGCGCGTGATGGCTACGTGAGATACATATCACGTATCAACGTTGTTTACCGTGATGTTTGGGCCGGCAATAAAAGTGAATCAGTCTGTTTCGCATTCGGGTGATGATAGCAGCTAGGCTGGCAGAGTGGTGATGGGAGCAGCGACAAGACAAATTTTGGCAAGCGAAGTTGGATACTGCTGCATGTGCACCTGCAAATATAGAAGCTAGCTGGCACACGGCCCGATTATTCCGTCATATGTGTTCTGCTAAATCAGCACTTTGATCCTGTGCCCAGTCAGTGTACTGAGAATGGACAAATGGCAGTCTGTGGTGGGGAAGGGGGAGCCACCGAATCACAATCGACACATTCTGTTCAATCGATTATTGCTCATCGAAGGATACGTATAGTAGACGCCAAAAAGTTGGGCGGTCTTGTGCGCTCCAACAGCTGATGTACTCAATTGGATAATGTTGTTAGAGGTCAGATGTTGCCATTCGAGTTGTCATTTAGGTGATGTTAGAGTGCATATGTGATGTCTCCAAAATCAAAAGAGGCAAGTAATGTTTCACATCAGCAGTTAGCAGGTTACATCACGTACAAAAAGCAGACGAAATCGCCTGAAATTTCCGGAATAACTATAACGGGTTGCAGTCCTTATCAAATGTCTTTAATCTTGGTCATCATCACAAACTATGATGCTAGTCAAATTGATCTCATCTGGAACTTCATATATTAGCCTACTGAAAAAAAAGAAATAGCATACCTATGTCCGGTTTTTCCAGGCACACTCAAAGTTTGGCTTTTCTATGATTGACGATTCGTCAAAGTTTGAGGATCCCTCACGATTGAGTGTGTCTGGAAGAACCGGACATAGACTCTTATATTCATCTATGTCTATCATCTATTTATAAGAACTCTGTTCCGATAAAAAACTGTTTTCGTGAAAAAATCCATGTATAACAAATGTCATATCATTATATTTCCAGCTATTACATGAATCTTAATAGAATTCGAATGAGTGCAGAGAACAAGAAGTATTTTACCCTGATGAGTGGAGAACCAATCGTTCAAATCATTAGAAGTGAAGAAAGAAATTGAAAAACAATTAGATAAATTCACAAGTTATTAGATAAAGTTTTTTGATTCACTAATCACCTCCTTCAAACTAAATTATTATCGTATTGGTAAGAGATACAGCTCAAGCTAGTGTTAATTGAAATGGATTGTCATCTCACGAGTTTCTTCCAACTTCGATTCAGTTCCACCCAGTTTAATTATTTTTGTCTGATGGTAGTGAGGAGTTTTACAATTTAAATAGACGAGAGTTCAAATTGGAATGAACGGAAATTAGATTGTAGGTGATGTAGCACAAGTAAGGTGCGGTCGAATAAGCAATTTGAAAGAGAGCTTTTCATGACAGAGCAGCAAAGGAGCTGTTGGTTGCACTCTCGGTACAGAGAAGTCGAGTTTTATCAACTCAGCCATCACTCGTGCTATCCAATTTGGAACGTGTTTTGGATCACTGAATAACAATACAATTCGATTGTTTAGTGTAGACTATGACTGTATTCAAATTCATGCATAAACCAATGTTTGCTTCTATCATCTGTGCTCATCGTACTGAGATTTTAGTCTGCAGTGATTATTTGAGTGGAGATTGAGGGAATTGCTAGATATTCAATTCTTCAATAGATTGAAGTGAGAATCACATGATTCATTGTTGTCCTCTTTCTGAGTTAACTATTCTTGGATTGACACTTGAAAGTTTTTTTTAATTGCGAATGATTCCCACAAAAGAATTCATCTTTGGTTGTGCGACGGTGATGGAGAGTGCAAGGGTGATTGATGAAGTGGTAAGACCATGTCCCCGGTGGGATTCGAACCCACGACCAGGTAGCGCTAGTGGACTGAAGGTTGTGACGCCCCGAACTTATTAAAGTTGTTTTGAACAAAGATATTTACATTCAACCGTAATCTATATTTAAGATACAGTAGTATACTAATATAAGGCCTACATATATAGTTATTATTATGACACTACTTTAAATTCTTTTTTATCAATCCAAACTCATTTGTCAGATCAATATCATATTAATTATTATTCCTGAAATTAGATTGGAAAAAATCGATAAAAATCATAACTGGAAATAAATGTTGTCAGAATCTTCTGCTTGAATGAAACGACAAGACGTTGTCAAACCACTGATTTATTAAAAAATCGATATACCGGTTTCGGTTGTTACACCATTATCAAATCTCTGGTAAACTGCAGAATATTCTGCTCAGAATTGGAACTTTTTAATCCTTGTTCCTTAGCTTGTAGGAAGGGTAATAACACTCACTTTTATACGGTGGAAAACCAATTTTCACTTTGTCTTCTTACTGAACATTTGAAATAATATTCTTTATCTTCCATTTTTCTATTTATCCATTTTTTCATTCCATTCAACAACAACATGTAGATAACTTTGGAAAATTCAATATTTTTTCTGATAACAAAAAGAAAGTATTCCAAACTTGAAATCAATTCTTAATCAGGAGAGACCACAGCCGATATTTAGAATATATTTTAAGATATAGGATTTATATTTCATGAGCATTATACACTACAATCTCAACTTATACTGCTTTGTAATGCATAGCGTTTTTAGAAACCCGCATTGATAGCCTTGTTTCCAAATTAGCATTATCCTAGAGATTCCAAATTCTGGACTACTTTGAACTTTTTACAACTTCTCTTGTATTTTTTTCACTGCAATAGAGAAATTCCGAATGCACATCAGGAATGCCACTGATTTGTATGCGATCGGCTAAATGCATCTTTCCCATTCCTTGCATGATATTGGTTCGTACCAAGCGACCTACTTAGAACATAAAGTCTTATTCAACGAACAGATAAAGTTGAAAATCCAAGTAGGATGGGCAGCGGTGGTATACCTACTTAGAGGTACATACTACTACTAGTTGTATGAGGTACTTACTTAGTAGGTTATACCTACTCGTACCTACATACTTTTTTTAAAGCATCGTGAGACTAATTATTTTATGAAATCGATTCGGTTCCAAATCAGTCACATCCAGAAATAGGCTATAAGGTGGTAGAGCTCAGTTGATCTTTATCCAGTTTCTATCAGAGCTGAAATAACAGCAAAGTTACTCAATGAAATCTTAATAAATGAGGCTCTCTCATGAAATGTTCCTTCTCCTATCCATGTTTCGGGTGTGAAAGTTGAGTTTGAGAGAATATAGATCAATCTACACCAACTCTATCAATCTTATACAATTTGAATATTAATTAAGAAAAGTTTGAGACTCTATAGGAGATGGATATTTCTCTTTAAAAATAATGGAACGTTCAAGGTAAAACTTGAAGCGATGATAGTGCAACCAAGTTTCAAATGAACGATGAAAATTATATTTTTCGAAAAATAAATGCTCGAGAAAATAGCTCTAACGTCTATGCAAGAACGTTCAAAACCATAAAATAACCTGTATTCTCTTCCAGAAAAATCCATTGATTCCTTTTACTTTATTTTTGAGGGTGATGCCCACATGGGCTCTTGGGCCTGTGCGTGGGTAATGGTAAGGATGATGATGAGAGATGAATGGACCTACTGCTCTAGGTTGGTTCCGAACCACCGGGAAGCGATTTTTGAGGCTCATAAATTGAATTCACAAGAACCGGTCACCAGTACAACAGTGGTGGCAGAGGCACGTCGCTTATCTAATCTCACCGATTAGACGCTCTCTACCACGGGGACAACCGCTTCCCAAACTGTATAATGTCAATACTGAATAATATAATGTTCGGTTTTATTCCTCATCAAGTTTGTCCGTGATATGCACTATTCACGATTCATTCACTTTAAACTGAAAGAAGTGAAAACATTGTATGGCAAGAGCCGTGTCACGTATTCAGAGAATGAAAAAAGATTAATGTCCCCGGCGGAAGTTTATTTATAAGGAAGAAGTGAGATGCGAGACTGCGATAGTGGCGCAGCGCATTATTTGGTTCGCATCATTTATCTTCATACACTCTGAATTTTTCAGCCATCCTTCAAAAGATACGTTCAATAGACGCCTCAGATAGGCAGAAAAGTATTCCTATGGGAAGAGCATTAATTATCCTCGAGTGGAACAAAGATAACCTAGCCGAATTCCAGCAGGAGACTTGCCATATCTTTTTTTAAATGGCCTGCCCAACATTTCATACTGATAACTACTGGATTGCTCAATCATCCGCTGTTGCCTTTATTGATGACTGATCTTAGCGAGTCAATTCATCAATGCTGCGCTATCAGCTAAATATTGCGTGAATCACTCCATCCAACGTAACGCAGGTCAGTTTTTCAGTTCAAAACGTTTTCCGTGCGTAGCAATATTTTGAACTCTAGGCTCCACAGAGAGGAATGACAGTTGAAGTGATGGTTGAAAATGATACTTGAACTATTCGTCCACTATTATTTTACTTATAAATAACACTTCTCGAGTTTGATTTGTTTTGTATTTCAAATCATACACCATACTATCATTATCCTTCAAGCATTGATTCAGCCATCATTATCCTTTGATATCATATTTGACCATCACTTTGAATTATCGATTCATTAAATTTAATATGAAATGTCATCACACTTCAGAAGTTTCAATATTATTGAGTGAGAGATACTGATATTCATCCTTGTATCAACTGAAGAACTAAAGATCTAATTTCATCGATTTGGTGGATATGAGACAGATCAAATTCAGTTCCTCATTAGTCTCTTTAAACTAGATTGTGATGTATGGAGTGAAAATTATGAAGGTTCAATATGATTGCGATTGCATAGGAGTTTCTAATTTCAGAACCGTAAATCCGTTATCAATTATAGAAGTTTCATAAATTTTTACTCCCCGTTATAATTTGAATGAGAGATTATTCTGGTGATAATTAACCTTGTGAGGATCATAGCAATGGCATAATGTTTCTGTGTAATCTGTGGAAACGAGTAAGATTAATGTAAATATTGTTTTTCAAAATTATTATAATATGATACATTCACTTCATCTTCTAGGAATTCATTAGAAGGCATTGGCGTTGAAATTGATTGATTGAAATGACTGAGCAGATTGAATATTCAAAGAATATTCATCGTTTTCTCCATTTCAACTCATAATCAATTGGATCCGAGCTCCACAATTCAAGTTGAGGTTGAAATCCAGTTTGAAATAATTTTCCATTCATCAAATTGCATCGTTAGCACCTTGCTTTGGCAAATGATTATGTTTGTTCATTTACCTGAGCGAGATAAAATGAGCCATCCTACAACGCTGGATTGCTTGTTCTTGTTCTCTCATTTACATACATTGAGTTTCAAATTAGTTAAGTAGCATGACTGCTTGGAAAGCGCACGTTCTACCCACAACTTTCCCGATGGAAATTTCCTTCTAATTTTCTCAGCGTTGCTTGTAAAAGTTCCAAAATCTGAATTCAGCAGAAACATTTCATAAACAAACATATTTTAAGCAATTTCTTAACATTACAAAAGTTCACTATAACAAGAATAAATTGAATGTTCTGGAACTTGAAAAAACTTAGCCTTGAAGATCGTCTAAATCCACTGTTGTAATAGGCCTATCTTGATTTTGATTTATAAAAGTCCTTCGAGATTTTTGACAAAATTATTTAATCTACCTGATAAGATTCCGGTAACCCAGCCATCATTTTTTCTGATTCACTGTGAATATGATATTATCCAATTCACATTCTGAAAAAAGAATTAAAGGAATTTTCATTTTGAGGTTACTGTAATGTTGAGTGAAGTGGAACAATGAAGGCTCAATCAATATTCATTTATAATCCATCCATCGAAAATAGTAGTCATTGTATCCAGTTTGGATCCTGAACAATCTGAATAGAAGAAAAAAATGGAATTAAATTTTTATGTATAGTTGAATCATTGAATAGTTTATTCATTTTCCACTGGAGGTTGTCATCACCATTGCCATCAGAACAAGGATGTATGAGAGTTGTCAGTACATAATTATATTATGAATATCAGAGCTGGGTAGCCTACTAATGTTCTAATGACGATTATGTAAAATAATTTTTGTAAAAATTTGATCATGAATAATGTATCCTATGAAATGAAGCTGATCTAGGTTATCCTTGAGATCGATGAGTATATTATAATAATTATTAAGATCACATTTATGATGGATAAGTTTGAATGAATTTCGAGCTAGATTTTAGAATCTATGCTAGCTGTTGTAGATCTGATATTTTTAGAGGATTGTCGTGGGTGTATTCTGTCTTTTAAATATCTCTTCTGAAGATTTCTGGAGATCTCTGAGAGGAAGCACCAAGTTATCCAGGATTCAAGTTACACAAAGGTTTTGCAGGAAATGATAAATTGACAACGATTACCTCTAGCCTTTGAGAACTGCAAGGTTCACTCCTAGGATGACATTGTTATCGTTCCTTATAAACTCGATATCACCAGGCAGCAAAAGTCGCCTCACTGCTACAATTCTAATCCTTTTTTATCGCATCTCGATCCGAAAGCATTCAGAGACGGTTGGTGGAGAAGTCGTGAATGGTTGAGGCTTTGAGCAGTATTATTCCGAGCCCTCATATCAGCAGAGTCAGTTCTCTGGCAATATTTCTAGCCGACTCTTCGCAACCCAAAAAAAGAGATGAAAGCGAGTCGGAATTGATTCCTTAATGCGTTTTTTGATCTTCCCGCGTCCTCACTGTTGGTTTATCTCTCCCTACCAAGACCCATATAAATCATTGTTATTGTCCCTCTGCTTACCGTTTGAAATTTCACTTCTTTACTCAAACAAGCCTCAAGCTAAAATTCTTGAATATTAATAACGCAAACAGAATTATTCAAAGATGAAAAAAGCAGCATCCCACCCACTCACCAGCCAGTTACACAAAAGAATAAGTTATATTGCAACTTCTTTGAACTCTTCTAGTGCTGCTTTGCACTACGGTGATTGAATTTTAGAACAATATTTCATTCAACAAATGAACTTCTAGTTTCACAGAGGAATCACAATTAAAGAGGTCTCTGGATTGTAATAAATTGGCTCAATTTAATTTATCTGAGAAAGATGCTCAAATTTGCAGCTGGTGACGAAAAAATGAGCGAGTTCAATTCGCGATGATGATTGCTATAAGCAGTGTTTATCTTACACTAGAAAACATTAATAATATGACTTTGTGAACTACTTGATGATGGTCGTTTCCAACAAATATATTCGAAGTTCATAATATCGACATAGGCCTGCACATCTGAGTTTACAAATATTTTGATCGACTATGATTCTTTTTGAATCAAATATTACATATTTCAGGTCTAGAAAGACCCATGATTGCATACCGAGCATTACATCCATTCAACTTAACAGACCATGGAAATTGATCTGACTTATGATTAAAATCGTGTGAATTCCAACTCTTTCCAAGTCTTCTAGTTTGATCCATTAAGGGGTAACAAATTCGTTTTTCACCATTTATTTATCTTCTCTCAAGAACTTTATCTGTAGTTGAAGGGATAAATCTTCTTTCAAGAACGCAATTATTCATCTGCAGTTGAAAACAATTTAGTAGTTGTGCGAATATTTTTGAATCAATCACAATTCTTGGCTTAAATAGTGAACGACCTGATTTGACATCTCAAGTTTATCCATTCTTTGTGAAGTCTCTCAATTCTTGTAAATTCATTGAATGCTTTCTCAATTATTCAGTCGATGAATCCAGAATTGCCTCAGGATAAGTTCCTCCCAGGATGAACTTAAACGTCAAAGACGCCTTCCCTCAACTTTGAAGCCACAGAGGTATTTCATATCGCGAGCCCCAGGCGTATGGAATGCTCATTTCTATTTTCTGCTAGCGTATACTCGACTCGTTTCCAGTTCACCTTCCGTGCTCATGTCGAATGGCACATGGAGCTTGATCTTGAACGCGACTTCGTTCTAAATGTGGGTAGAAGTAATATATTTTGAGACTGTACGCGCTTCCAAATCAAAGCTCTCTTATGAGAGCTATTAGAAATTTTGATTCGAGAAACATAGGTTCACAACTTTCAATGATTCCTATACCTACGCATGTTGAATACATATCCAAATCTTCCTGAGACCATACAGGTATTTAAACCAAAGACTTTCAGCTTCAATTAAAAAATAACGTCTAATTCAACTTAGCAGAAATTGATCGTTGATAGAAGTAGTAAAATACCGTACTATAGGGTGATTCAAAACCAGTTTCAATATATCAAATTGAGAAGAATAAAGAATAGTTCCATCAAAATTATTATCCAAATTTTTGATTCCACGTATGAAAAATGATTTCAAGCATGTGGCCTCCTCTAGCACGGTGGCATGCATCAACTCTGTCCATGAAATTCACGAGTACTGCACTAAAAGTTTCAAGTTCCATTTCCGCGATAACCCGTCGAATTTTTTAATCAAGTCATTGATGTTTCGGGATTTATTAACATACACCAATGACATCAGATGACACAAAAAATGAAAGTAATAGGGCGTCAAGTCACACGACCTTGGTGACCAATTCGACGGGTTATCGGTGAAATAGAAGTTGAAACTTGTCGTGAACAGAGTTTATGCATGCCAGCGCAGTAGAGAATGCCACATGCTTGACATAATTTTTCATACATAAAATTGGGGAAGAGGATGAACACTTTGATGTTCTTATTTTAAATTTTTCTTCAAAACAAACGTCTTAATTTGATATATAAAAAATGACGCTCTTTTTTAATCAAAGAGACAGAATGAATATACTTCTCAAGTAGAAGATGAATTACATAATATAGCAAGTATAAGTACATATACACATATATAGTACGAGTATAGGTACATATTGAGCAAATATGGATGTAGTACGTGAGTGCAGTGTAAAAGTAGATGAAGGGAACAGAGCAAAATACGTTTTTGAAAGCCGCAAGTAGAGAAGGTTTACTTTCTTCGAGCTCGACAAAAATTCTAAGAACCGAGCTCTATCAGGAGACGAAGTTACAAGGATCTAAGTCCCAACAGACTCTCCGTTCGGTTCGAAACTCAGGGGAAGAATCAAACTCGAATGAAAACGAACTTTTGGAATCGATCAATGAGAGGAATTATTTCACCAGAAGCTTTTCTTTGTGCGCTAGTTCGCAAACTGCTAACCTGCTGCTGCGTTCGTGCTAAGTTAAAGTTTGCAGTTTCAAAACTCTCCGGTATTCAATCCAACAAGCCTATTAATTTACAAAAAAAAAACATTCTTGAAGTTAAAAGTTTCTGATCTTCCAGTAACAATTCGGCACGACCACAATGGTTCCAGAATTTGTTTTGTCATTCAGTCCTTTGAACTCAGCTTACTTAGGTATTTGAATCTATACAGCTACTGACAACTTTTTAATAAACTACTTATTGAGCTACTATCTTGACAGTTGAAGCGGAATCGCGAAGCCGAGAAAACGAAACTATAAGCTATGAGTCCCCTTATGATGCTTGGTTGTCATTTGATCGAATTCTAAAACGACCTTTTTCAAATCAAAATATTTAGAATCCAAGTGATGCAATCTGAATATTCAAAATTATTCAATTGATTTTTTAAAAGGCGACTATGCTATTCTTGATTAATTCATTAGTTATTTAATTCGAAAGGAATAACCCAACCCGATTATCCTATTCAATTTAGATATTTCAAGAGAGACTTCGAGAAGACGAAGAAGAGGAAGAAGAAGACGAGATATTCTAGCGCAATGAGGTTGAGAATATAGTACTTGAGTTAGTTATCCAGCATAATGGTTTAGCGAAAAATCAAACCTGGGAAAAATGAGGGTGTAAGGGTAGGCCTACTGCAAGGTTATTAGAGACAAGGTTTTCTACTATTTATAATGATTGTTCGTACTGATTGTTCAGTGGTTGTTCTGATTGTTCAGCCTACTGATTGTTCGATGGAAATACTATCAACCATCTTCATGTTTCACATACTTATAATATTTAAAAATGCTGTGTAACAACTAAATAATGGATAGCATTACAATATTATTAGTGATATTATAAGGATTTGATACAAAAATATCCCAAAAACATGCTATTATCCAATCTTTCATTAGTAGGTCTATTATTATGAGGGACGAATGATGGCGTAAATCACCACTCATAGCGTTCCGATCACCCTGTTGCCAGTCTTGTTGTCAATAGTATTATATTATTGCCAATTTCCACTACTTAGTAAGATTGGAACTCAAGACCTGTTCACATGATCTCATAATTGCATCTATTTACAAACCAATATTACAGATCCAATATTCAATGTAACCCATTTATTTATATTCAATGCGACCCATTTACACATTTCTCGAATTTTTTCAAAAGGAATTACTCATCTCTCATTGAAGAGTAAAGTATTCTCAATACTACAATAGTGTATTAATTCTACAATAGTATTCTTAATTTCTTCTTTTTTGGTACTTTTATGGAAGCTTGGAGTGGAAGACTAATTCTGTCAAAGATAGAAATATTTAAAAAAAATATATATATATACAATACAATACAATTCAATACAATACAATAAAATTCTTATGGCAAACTAATTTTTGAACGTGCTCAGCAATAAAGTGTGACATCCACTTTGATCAAAATTTGTTTATACAGTATTTGTAATTGTAATGAAGCCAACTTTACACACTTTGCATTAATTAAGTTATTGGTGATTGAAGGCAGCTTCGATTACTATTAAGATTATTCGGCATATTGTTCGAAAACAAGAGATAACCCATTACATTGGTTGAGCCCCTTTAGGGAAAGATAACAAGTAACCAGAATGCCCCTTTGTTAGCAGGGGACATGCTGGAGCAAGGGAACCCATACATTGCTGGCCGATGGATAATAATGATCCCATATGGATGAGGCGGCTAAGGTATTAACGATGCCTCTCTCCAGGAACTACTGTATAGCGACATAATCTCTGTGTAACAAGCTACCTGATCACTTATTGTTAAATCACAAGCAGTGTTGCGTTGGAACTTTGTTATCGAGCTTAGCTGATACTTGATCCTTTCATAATGAGATACTGATGCAAACTTTAGCATAATCGAGAAGCTGTTATACACCATAGTCTATATCCTATGAAATTCTATAGGAAACTTAAGGATCGTTCGTAAAGTACTTTGAATTAAATGAAAAATCAACTTCACCAGTATTGGAGTTTATTTTGTAGATTCGTGGAACACTCCAGTCGATGATATTGTATAATACATCTGACTTCAGGATCAAGTTTTCTGACCAATAAGCTGGAATATTCAAGGTAGATCGAGTTGGATTCTGAAAGAAGAGGAGTAGGATGGTATTATGAATCGATGAAATCATAAACCATAGTTTTCCCTTTTTCATGACAATTTTATCTTAAGCTGAATAAAAACCTAGTAGCAATTATGCATTAGAATAGAGAGATTAATTTTTATAATTATATCATGAGAATCAATGAAATGAAACCCTAGATCTAACTTTGGTCTAATAACATGTGAGAATCACTGCAATACATTTAATCAATAATATCTTCAATGCATTCAAAGTCACTGCAGCTTTTTGAAAAATTCATATCCGCTTATATTTATGCAAATCCACTACAGCTCATATATTCATTATTATTTGTGAAGTCTTTACTCAGGCAAACTCATTAAATATATATTTTCAATTTAAAACTCATTGGATTATTCATCATCAAAATCTATAATCATCGAAACAATATAATATGATCATCATGCATCGTAACAACAATAATATATGAGTTTGCTGAAACTCATCAGATAGTTTCTCATTACCTGAGGTGATGAATTATTCATTAAGGTGATTCACCTCACAAACTAATTAATATCTCATGCACATCCTCATCCCTAATTACTCAACTATCATAAGACCCACTCTCTAATCTGGTGCTCGTACGAGCTGTATATTCTTAGTAAATGAATTAGACATCAGTTGATCATAAAATCGACAGTATCCAAGGAATACTACGTGTTGGCTGGGGTGATTCACAAATAAACGGCAGCAAGACGTGACCCGTGAGTGCGCGTCTGAAAATCAATAAATATGAGGAACGGCGGCCGAAGGTGCGAGCTCTATCCTGGATGCTGGCAATTGACTGACAGTGGGGAATTCAAACGACCAACACAATACCTTCAAACCGGGGGCATTCTGAACTGGTCTGATTTTGCTGCCAATGCATTTCTCATCTATATTGTGGACGAACTCATGTCGAATTCATGTCTAGTAGTGCTCGAGGCCAGTCGGTAAGTCCCCGCCCTCGCCCACTCCACCAAAGCCCCCCCTTCACCTCCTGAACTCAGAACTCAGCAAACTTCACTTTCCTGCAGGCAAATTTGGCGCCAAACTTTCATCGTCCTCAGCTCTGTATTTCTTGAGGCTTTCTTCCACTAAATACTTTCTGCCCACTCTTTTTCTCATTGATGGAGTTTTCTCACTTCTCATTCATCGAAAAAATAAGTTCTTTTATCTGTGGAAAGTTGTAGGGTGAGTATGGAATTGATCCAATGAAATCAATAGCCGCATTCAAGAAGCAAAAGTCCTATTCAGAAATACTTATGTCCTTGATGAATACCAGACAACGTTGAACTAAAACTTCGCCATTATGAATTGGCTTATTCACTTCCACTTCAACAATAATATTCTAATGTTATTATTCAAATTGATGATTTTCATGATAGGCCTCTTGTTATAACCAAAATATTGATGGTGAAGACTCTTATTATATTGTTCTTCAATCGGTTGATTAAGCTGTGACTACAAAAATTCGATCTGAAATAGATTCAGAGGATCTAGAAATTGATGATTGATGATAAGATCTTGAAAGTTATGGGAATATAGATTTTAATCAGAATGAATATAATTTTTCTCAATATGATAATTAAAATATGTATTCCCATAACTTCCAAGATCTTATCATCAATCTATTCCTAGATCCTCTGAATCTATTTCAGATCGAATTTTTGTAGTCATAGCTAAATCAACTCATTATCACACCGATAGAAGAATAGAATGAATATAATTTTTCTCAATATTAAAAGTACCTATGAGAAATTGAGTAAGCTATTACAGCCTACCATTAGGCTATATATGATGAGTGTGTAGACAATATCATAATTCATCAGATTGTACCAACAAGTGATTTAAACTACGGAAATTTGGTTTATCATGTTAATGAACTATGTTGAATTAATCATTCAAGAATGGGAGTTCGTTTTGTGAGGTTATTTTGTCAAAATAATACTTGGTTTCCAAGTATTTTAAGCAAAGGATGAATGAGTGATGATGAAGGTTTAAGATGTAGGTTATATGTCTATCCACAATGTCCACTATCACTTAATATTATAATTTCTCACTTCCAAAAATATTTTATCACAAAAAAATTTGAATTTCGATAAAAGTCCACTTTTAAGTTCCAGAAATGAACAAGATGAAACATAGGATTTCAATATTATTACTTTAAAATTTTTCAGCAAAGTTGTCTAATAGGACTAGTTATTCCTCAATAATCCGTTTAATGAAGGTATGAAAGTAGTACTCAATTCATCCAATCCAATCCGCCGTCACAAAGTTTATATTGGAAAGAGAATATAAAGATTGACTGGTGAAGTAAGAAAGCATGTTCGTTTCGAGAAGAAGGGGGTTTTCAACCATCGAAATGTTCCTTTGAGTGCTTTCATCCCCATCTCCAAAATGCATTGACACAAATAAATGGGAAATGAGTTTTCAACATACTTCTCCAAATTTATATGGCCTTGGCTTGAAACAGATTGCAAGAGTGAACAGAATGCTTTTGTGAATGAGAAACGTTGGAGGCGCTAAGTCACAGAAGCCAAGGATTATTGTTTGTGAGGGAATGAGAATAACTGTACTGTGTAGACTAGTGACGTTGAACTGCAAATGCGGCGGACAAGCGATTTATGTGAAGTAGCAGACTCTCGTTTAACCAGAGTAAAACTGAGGCAGTATGGCGAAAATAAATAGTTATATTCCAGTCATGTCTCAGTTGGTATGCAATATATGCAGTTGGCATGAGGCCCACCAATTCCTCATAAGTACATTGCAGAGCTAGCATTTGATATACTCCGACAGCTTCAATGCGGAGAGGGCTCACTGGTCAGATGCACATATGCCCAACTGTCATGACAGATCCTAGTGCAGATGAGATCTTCAATCTCATCCCACCGCATAACAGCCACGTTTAAACACAGATTTTTCTTAGTTTTTTATATGCTGTGATGCAGATATGCATTTATACTCTATCATTATTCACTCAATTTGCATAGAAATTGAGTACTCGGAATGGAAGTCTTTTTTTGGATATGAAGCAGTACTTATGCAATAGCTTGCTGATAGGATAAAAGACACATACATGGCACTGGCGGCTCGTACCCACGAAACAGGTGAAGTGCTGTACAGTAAGAGATACGGTAAAAGGACTGATTCACAATAATAACTCTTCCGTAGGTTACTATTATCTATTATCTTCAATACATTCAGTTTTAAGTATAGATGCGACATCATAATGAAGTTTGGCAAATTTGAAGTGATGAAAAAAAAAATTGAAATCGTGAAGATAGGCTTGAAAGACTTGAGGCTACACAAGTAATTTTGAGTGTATCAATATCTTACAAGAAATTAGTGGGGCGAGTTGAATAAGGCATAGCCCAAAAATAATTGTTGTCTAGATAACAAAGGCAGGTAATTGACATTACCTACAGAAAATCTATAATTTTTCATTGTTTTAGGAGCTTTGGAAAAGTAAACGAAACACAAGCGTGCGCAAAGCTGCAGTTCAAATTCAGCTATGGCTGAATGTTCATGCTAGTGATTCATTTTGTCCACGATAATTGGGTTACGTTTGTGAATGATGTCAGATTATGGAAGCGTTGAGAACCTGTATTCAGACTTCAAACAAAGTCTGTACTTGATTCCATACAAAGATTGAATGAAACTCAACCGATGATAATTGGATGTTGCGAAAGCATGACTGATTGAAATTCGACTGAGTCTATTAATTCACAGTCAATATGGAATAAGTCTTCCAGTGTAACCGAAGCTGGAGATAATCGATCAATCAACTTGAAGCAAGCAGCTCCTTTGTGTAGGTAGGGCGCCTTGTTCATTTGGAAGTCTACTCCACTCAGCTTGGCATAATTGCTCTGTTGATTTTCGCACGATCCTAGTTACACTGGAGGTGTGACAGCTGTATAATCAGTTCCAGAGAAGCTGTCTTCGACCGACATCTCAACCGAGATCAGCCCATGTTGAGAAAGTCACCTCATTATAGACAACGATGCCTTATGAATCACTGCTGGTGCTGGATTCATGCCTTGTTTATTGATAAGTGGTTTCCTGGTGTAAAACGTATGTATTCCTTTTTGGCTTGCATATCTTGTTATTGTAGAGTATCGATTCTATGATAAGAGAAGCTGTAGGCTATACCAAAATCAATAATAGAAACCATTATCACTTTGTCATCCGAATCAAACTGGTTTCAAATGTTTCACAATTGGCTACTAAATGAATTGGAAAATTGTATTGAATGATACAATTAAAAAAAGGTTGGAAAATATATCACTGAAATAGGGATCCAGGATTTTCCTGGAAGAAGGTCAAGGACAAGACCAAGAACAATAACATTCAACTCCTATTTTTTTATTCCATTGTCAGCGAAGAGAATACTCATTCCAGTTGTGGTTAATTGGATTACGATGTTCCAAACCGTTCTCACGGGACAGGGAGATGTATTGAACAAATAGCGATTGTTGAGAGCGCTCAGTCAACGTTCACAAACGACTTGTTAACACAGCACATGTATTGAATTAAACTGCATTCTGTGGCAATGCCGATATTAGAGGTCGAACTCGAACCGCAACCACTTTAATTGCTTTATCCTGCAAGCCAAACGAAATTGTGAATCTAAAGTTCTCCGAACTTGTGTTTGGTATACCAAGATCAAATAGTTTTCTAGGTCAAACTTTTCGTATAATTAGTGATCGATACTTGTTTACGAATACAAACTGGAGTATTTGGTCGTGTCTTTGATTACAAGTTTATTCAGGACGATTATAATAATTATACACTAACTGAGATATTGCAATGTAAACTTAGTGTATATTTTTCAAAGGAAATAAGAATTCTCTAGCAAATTTATCAAATAAAAATTAAAATCTACTTCAAGAAGCACTAAGTGCACTTTAGAATGATCATTGTACTGAAAATTCCTGTTGACTGGCTCTATGGCAGAGAGGTTCACTCATTGTGCTAATTGAACTCATTCCTGTATTCAAATATCTGTACTGCCCTAGATCTCATGGCATTTGCATCAATTATAAAAGTCTCCCTTCTTTGGGAGATTGGTTTGTCGTTAGTGAAGATAGGATTGACTATCTTTTGAACGATTGGGTTTCTCGTCTCTGGAGGAATGGCAATTGTTGCATTACACTCCAACTGATTTACTGGATGTTATTCAGAGGTGATCTGCGCCGTCACTTGGTTACGCAAGCTACCTTATGGTTGAGAGGATCGAGGTGCTAGCCACATGTTATCAATATCCTGGTTGATGATCATCCATCTCTGCTGTACAGTGGAGAGAATATGAAACTAGCAACCAGCTGGTAGGCGTGAGCCCTTCATGGGCTGTTAACATAAGCCCGTTAACATAATAGTGAACGATAGAGTTTACAAGACAACGGAACTGTGTATGCAAAAATCTTCACATCTTTCATTTGGCTGAATCTGCTGCTGTGAAAAGGGAAATAAGATTCCTTTCAATTCAGATTTTAACAGTTGTATCACATGTAGAATTGTAGAGGCGAAGGTTGACAGGAGGACCGAACGCTCCACGAGAATTTAATTTCAGGTAGAAATAAATTGATAAAGTAATCATGATTTTGTAATTTTCAGCAAATACATAATTTGACAAAACAAAATAAGTAGTTATTGTATTTAGTGTACAATTTTCTCAGTGTGATGATTTCTGCAGTTAAATACCACAGGTTGTGATACCGACAAAATTATGATTCAATTGAACTCTCACTAACAAAATATATAATATATAACATAAAATAGTCATGATAATTATAATAAATTTGATATAGAATAGAAATCTAATATATTCTTCCACTGTACATTTTCAGGATAATCATCAAGTTTTTTTTATTTCCTCTACTTCGTTATATTCCTAACTAGCCGCCCCCCGGCTCCGCCCCCTGGACCCCCGACAGTATAGGCAGTGTAAGTGAGTCAAACAGGCTCGCTTCGCTCGCCTGCAAAACCTCTGTCAGTGTCAGCTAAGACAAACAGGCTCACTTCGCTCGCCTGCAAATTCCGTTCAGAAGGGATTAGAAATTTATTGAGCACAGCATTTCTACACCTAATCTGGACCTGTTTACATAATTTCAACATTTTCTGCCAATTTGTTCTAGAAAAATCTAAGAAAAACTCGGAAAATTCAAAAAAATAGTAAAACGCTACTATTAAGCGTAACCTAGGGAAGTATATCGGTCATAGTTTGAAACTTGATTCAATATCTTCCAAATTAGTTCATCCATAATCTCGCTGAACCATTGAATTTACAGTTAGGATTGGTCGTATCAAGGCGGAAGATATGCAACCCGCAACACATCTACAATTTTGAAAACCTGATTACTGGCGTAATCTTGAACGGATTTCAAAAATATTTTAACACAACATTTCTAGACCTTATCTGAACGTGCCAACCAAATATCAACATTTGCTACCGATTGGTTCTCGAAAAAATTTGAGGAAACGCCGAAAAACTATAGAAAAACTTAAATATTAGGCATATCCTTGAAAAGTTCCTAGAATCCGTTCTTAGCGCGCGTCTAAACGTCCAACTGAACATGCCTGCCAAATTTGAACGCATTCGGTTCAGTGGATTTTTAGTTCTGGTGATGAATGAATTAATGAATCAGTCAGTCAGTCAGTGACATTTCGCTTTTATAGATATAGATAGATAAAAGTTTTCCCATTTTCATAGTCCAGTAATAATGCTTAAGAAATTTCTTTTCATTGCAGTGAAAGAATTTTGTAACTTTCTCAATGTCTTCTTTTCACATTTACAAAAATGTTTAGCCAAGACCATTAAACAGAGTAAAGGTATTCGAAAGTGATGTAGGATTCTACATCAAATTCCCCGAGTACAATGCAACGGAGCTGTGTATGCAACCTTCTTTACATATGATTTTCCATTTGGCTTCGTCGCCTGTTATAAAGGAGAAAAATGTAGAACCTAATGATAAATTAAGCTTCTAATCATACCTTTTACAAGTAGAGTGTTCACAGGATGACCGAGGGCTCTAAAAATAATAATTTGCAAGTAATACCTTTAATAATGTGATTTCAGGTGGCGATGAGATGGTGTGCTATTCCAGTGGTCATAGACATACCAGGCAATGGGAAAAATATGCAGAAGAGTATGAAATAGAATAAATATAGGGTGTTGGCTGACAAATACCGTACTGAACCTACTGTCCCTTATAGAAACTGAAGTTCTTGGGGATAATTCCATAGCATTAATCATACTTATTGACATTCGATGAGTTCTCCATTGACATAATTAATAGATCTGACATGGAGAATATTTATTTATCCTTCATTCTCAATGCCAAAAATTATTATTATTATTATTATTATTATTATTATTATTATTATTATTATTATTATTATTATTATTATTAATATTATAATATTATCATTGATACCAAGAATTAAAGCTCTCGGTTTATAGCAATATCATATTCAATGGCTGTGAAAGTAAAGCATTATTTAGGGGGTAGCCTTATTTTGTGGTATAGGCTATCGTTGATTTTTTCATTGGTCATGATAGATTTTGATGTGTAGATTCCGAATCCGAGTAATACCCAGCTGTAAAAGTTCAATACTTGAATTCCATTCATTTATTTTTTAATGGTTGGTAAGGCAATCAATAGACTATAAATCAAGTTGAAGCAAGATATAAATAACGTTCATGCTCAAATTGTAGGCAATGATTTGTTCTACATGTTTAGTTCTCTTATCAACTTACTCAACATAAAGCAAACTTGATTTGAAGCATTGATTAACATAGAGCAAACTTTAAACTTTATGCATAAAGCATAATAAAGCAAACTTGATTAACTTACAAACCATTGAAAAAATGAATGCATTTATTTCCAGTATTTATTCAAGTCGATAAAACTATCTGGAATGCGAGATGCCGTAGAAGTTATTTGTAGGAAATTAAAGAAGAAGAATTTTCGACAGATTTTTTTAACCATATTTTCAACTAAAATGATAAATTATTATGTTGACTCAGCCATCTATTCCATTCTTGAGAAATGAAACCGCGGTTTGATCCAAGATTGAAATTGAAAAGCCAGTTATCTAGGTTCCTGTGTAGAATTGAGTAACATGCAGACCGACCAAAAACGCTCTAATGTCTGCTGTATATTGTTCTGCTTCCCGGTTCAGGTTTCCCTCCTTCTCCAACATACTTAGCAAAATAAACATTACGCTCCTTCGTCTACAGTGGATCTGCTTTCTTTCTCATCCCGCTTGTTACAAGTTTTATGTAAATATGTGTGAGCACGTGGCATGAAGCGCTACAATGGGCTTTTGTGGAAGATTTTCAATGGCGAAACTGTTCAGAGAATAATGAACACTCTCAAGCACCCATCACGTTATCCCTCTGTTAAGTCTCATATCAGAGATCTTTTGTTCTGATAACACAACTTGTCTACTAGAGACTTTAAAGTGACTTTCTTGGTGGATTAGGATAGCCTACAACACAAAGCCGTAAATAAAGCTGTTCTTGCAATCCTGGTAGAGCACAAGGACTCAAATACATGAGTCCTTGATTTGATTCAATGCTAGTCAAGTCCACACGCGTCGAGTCAATTTCCATGAAGTGGACTGTCTATTGAGCCTAAAGGTATTTATAACAAACACAAATTTTCAAAGCACTCGATCTACTTGATAAAGTCAACTTTAATTATGTATCTGAGACATCACTGAATCACATTCACCACTCACTTCTAACTTTCAATTTCCCAATTGATTTTCTCTTTTCGTCTTGAGTGAACTCCGACCAAATATACTTCTATTTCTTGAACTGGTGTTAGTGCTCAAGCACTTGACAGTTCAAAAAGGGGATAAGACGTATTAAAATTTGAAATTCTTACAAAATATTTAAAGTGCATACTCATAAATCTTACATTTTCTGTAATAATCAAAGTATAATCACATTGGAAGGGAGCCTTATTCGAGTTGAGAGAAAGCCTCGCCTTTGTCATGCTCGAACAATGAGCTTGACAATGGAACTTTAAATGATAGGTATTTTCCTTGATAATCTATTCATTCAACCCACAAACTACAGGAAGACTTGGAAGACACTGGCAAGTCAGCAATGACTTCAATGAACTCGCACTCGCCTAGTAGATTAGAGGAATGAGGTATGTTGTTGACTTCAGACGAGAATGACAATGATGAACTGGAGTGAAAAATTAATAGCATCTACCACAATGTGGCTGGATGGCATTTTATGAGCATAATGTATTTTAAAGACCTCGCAAGGCATTCGTCCAACAAAGGATGCAAGCCAGTACAAAATGCATATCAGCAAACGCTCCTGAAGTCATATTTTATATACGGCTTTCGTGAACCGCGAATGTCGAGAATAATATACCTTTTGTGCAGGAGCTCATGCTCGAACGATTCAAGAGATAAGAATATTAAGCTCATATGCCATCTTGAAACGCACATACAAGTCGAGTTTGTAACTATCTTCGTGCCCGAAGCTGTAGGCAAGATACGTTTCTCTCGAAGTTCATAATATTCTGCGTGTCAACAAAAGACTGGATACAATACACCCGAAAATATCTTATCAATTCCTGCTAATAAAGAGTACGGTTTTGAATTTTGCATGAAATATTTTGGTATCCACTCTTCCTAGTTTTCTCTTCATAAAGCTCATTTATTGATCAATACCTAGAGTGATTATCAGTTTCAGATTTAAGTTTAATACTGCCAGTGATAAACGTTCAAGTTATTTATATCTATAAAAGCGAAATGGCACTGACTGATTCATCACCAGAACTAAAAATCCACTGAACCGAATGAGTTCAAATTTGGCAGGCATGTTCAGTTGGACGTTTAGACGCGCGCTAAGAAAGGATTTTAAAAACTTTTCAAGGATACGCCAAATATTTAAGTTTTTCTATAGTTTTTCGGCATTTTCTCAATTTTTTCGAGAACCAATCGGTAGAAAATGTTGATATTTGGTAGGTATGTTCAGATAAGGTCTAGAAATGTTGTGTTAAGATATTTTTAAATTCCGTTCAAGATTACGCCAGTAATCAGGTTTTACAAAATTGTAGATGTTTTGCGGGTTGCATATCTTCCGCCTTGATACGACCAATCCTTACTGTAAATTCAATGGTTCAGCGATATTATAGATAAACTAGTTTGGAAGGTATTAAATCAAGTTTCAAACTATGTACGATATAGTTCCCAAGGTTACGCTTAATAGTAGCGTTTTACTATTTTTCGGAATTTTCAGAGTTTTTCTTGGGTTTTTCGAGAATAAATTGGTAGAAAATGTCGTAATTTGGTGAACAGGTCCAGATTAGATCTAGAAATGCTGTGTTAAATAAGTTTTGAATCCCTTCTGAACGGAATTTGCAGAATTCGCAGAAACTCGCTTCGCTCGCCTGTTTGTCTCAGCTCACACTGACAGAGGTCATGCAGGCGAGCGAAGCGAGCCTGTTTGACTCACTGACACTGCTGATACTGTCGGGGGTCCAGGGGGCGGAATCCCCTGGCTAGGCGGAGAAGGCGAGCGAAGCGAGCCTGCCGGCTAGTAAACTATATATTTAAAATCAATGGCTGATATCAATCTTCTGCCATTGTTATGTAGCCAACAAAGCGTTTTTGGGTGGGAACTTTTTTCTGTACTTGGTGTAAGGAATCAGCCTGAGAGGTATTGTATTGCACATTCCACCTGGAACTCTCCGTAGAATAATATTATATACTGTTGAGAAAATTCTTCCAAGTACAGATTTCTTTGAGAATGATATTCTTTGGACCAAAATAAAGCCGATCTTGTTTTCACTGGCCTGAGGCAAGTTATCATCGCGTTCTCGTTTGCTATGATTTTTAAAGCCCCTTCCAAGAATAGATCAGTAATATTCAGTAATTTGGTGTCAGTGCTTCACTTTTTTTGTTCATCTCTCATGGAAGATATTGCGCCCTTGGGTATTATTGGGTATTATTCTTCCCTGAAAAGGCAGAAATAATTTCAATCTTTATTCAGAATACAATTAGTTATAAAAAGAGGTGAGCTTGTTTGAATTATTTATAGACCTATTCCATATTGATCTTGAATTGTGTTTAATCATCAAGTTGATAAATTCCAAGTCTTTTTGAGTTTACCGTACAGTTTATTTTTGTTTTTATGGGGGTGGAGTACAAATGAGCTCATGAGTTCGTGGGTGATAAGATGGATGATAGATGGCGACTAATTTTTAAGTAGGAGCAACCGATTTCAGCCACTAATTTCATACTATATTTCATAGAGACACCTGAACATTGATCAGAGAGTAGGAAAAGAAGCTCAACCAGGGCCGAATCTATGAATTTTTCTAGGGGGGCAAGCTCTCTTTTTGCGCACCCCGGGGCAAGCTTCACTTTTTGCGCCCTCCACATCACCCCCCCCCCCCCAACATAAGACTTACCGTATTCGATTGATTACAAAAATGCATTTGCATATACAAATAATAAATAACATCTAATCTATACAAGGTTGAATTAAAACTTTATTCAAATCAGACATTTTGAATTATATAGACTATAATTGCCATTGAACATTTTCATACATTGCAAACATATAGGGTGTTTCAGAGAAGGAAAAGACCGTCAAACTTTGTGAGGTGTTTCCTCACATCGGATTGAAGAAAGGAGTTCCAGTATGCATGAGACCTAGAATTCTTTGTTACCAAGATAATGATTTTAAAAAATTTCAATTAAGCCTATATAATTTTATGGCGGACTAAAGATAATACTTGAGTGAGATGTTGGGTTTGGATGCGTTTTAGATGAAAAAGTTACTGAATATATTTTCTTCAGTATCAAATCTACAGTCTACAATATAAGATAAAAATACCGGTGAATTAGTATTTGAGGTATCCTATTTGATATTTCTATTCCTTTAAAGTTAACAAATTGAGGTTTTTAGTATATTTCCCGATTATCTCAATAATCATCAAAGTTTAAAACCTCTCGCAACTTGTAATATTAGATTTTTTGCTTATTTTACATGAGAATTGATCACTCGTGAGGCTGCCACAAAGTATAGAATAGAGATTTTGAAGGAAAATGTTACATCTTTCGCCATTATTTTCTTGATAACAGAGTATTGATAGCAGGCCCATGTTTACTAAGAATATATTTGATTTATTTCTATGTAAGAAAACTCCTCACAAAGTTCTTCGGTCTATTACTGAAATTCCATAATAGTCTGATTACTAACTCATGAATAATATGAAAAATCTGAATTGTTGCTAATTCTTCCAGAGCAGAGAACACATGTCCATATTTTTATAACTTCCACCAGGGGCGGCTCAAATATAAATTCCTACCAGTGCAAGTGGCCATTTAGACGCCCTTCTGCATGGATTGCTCTGAAAAATTTCCAATTCCAACTTGAGGAGGAAGGGTCCCGAATATACATTATGATAGGTACCGTACCATACTATGTGAGAGAACTTATATACTTTTTATTTTGAAGTAACTGAATTTGTTGAAATTAAGTTAGTGGATTACTTTTCTCCAATACAGTACCTAATTACAAAGCAATGTTAGCAAACAGTTGGAAATTCAGTGATCTAGCCTTGAAAGTATCTTATGGATGTATTTGATTCAATTTCTCAATTATCCGATAATATTTTTAATTCATTGAAAAAAATGAAGTATCAATCATCATGCACTTCTCAAGTTATCCCTCCCAAAAGTGTACATAATGTACACCGTGGTTTCTCCCGACATCAAGTTGAATAAAAATAAGCTTACATCCACTGAAATGGGAAAGCCCATTAGTTAAATGATACGGTACAAATGAATAATCAACAACTCATACAAAAATACAAAATGATGCATTTCAAAATAGAATTTACAAGTCAAGTGTTTGTTCTGACCGTTTGTGCGCCCCATAGAAATAACATAGATCTCAAGATATAACTTACTCGAATGAAAGCAGTTCAGTATTTGCCACAAAGGAAATTCAGATGAAATCGCACAGAAGTACCACAGAATCTTTGTATAGCCTAGTTGTGGAAATTATTAGGGCGCTGGGAAGTTCGGTCACGAGAAGAAAGGAAAATTTAAAAAAGCAAAAGTTCTTGAAGGTAATTAAGATATATTATAATCTACAAAATTTGAAATTAAGTTACCAGTATAATATTATTAACTTCAGGATGTGCCATAATTTTTCAATATTTTATATCTAATAATTTTTTATTATTCCCAAAATATTCTTATTAAGAAGAGGCGACTTCAGCCCATGATTTTGCGCCCCCTACGGGGCTGCGCCCGGGTCACGTGACCCCTTGAAGAAATGTTAAAACTATAGTTCATTCACGATGGCTTGAGACGAGATAAATAAAATCCTGCATGTGTTTATATGCGACTGGAGTGGCTTTGTTTTAGCCACGACATAAACAAGTCACAGCAATGCCGAAATCTCGAATTTTGTTGTAGGCAATTCAGAATAAGTATCTTTAAGTGATCTTTTTTATAGATAGGCCTACACATTGAGAAATTGCTTGTTTCGGTTGTCTCTCGACTGCATGAACCTAAAATGAACAAACAGCTATAGTAAAAGTTTTTGTGTCAATACTTTCGTTACAGTCCCGACAGCAAAATTTGGGATTTCGGCAATGCTGTGACTTATTTATGTCGTGGCTAAAACAAAGCCACTCCAGTCGCACATACACACATGCAGAGCTTTTGTCTATCTCGTCTCAAGCCATCGTGAATGGACTAGGGTTTTAACTTTTCTTCAAAATATGAATTCACAACTGTAGGATGGAGTTGGTAGACAATACCAATATGATATTCACCACCAGAACAGTGATTAAAAGGCGATCAGCAATTATTTATCAATTATTATTATATTTATTCTAATTTTCTGTATAATTGAATTGAATATTTTGTTCAAAGGAAGGACACAGTACCTTCTTGACACTGTATATATCCATTTAGATAGATTTTCAATAAATTATTCAAGTTCAACTGACTTATTCCCTACGTTAGGGCTCATACCTCACTCCATCACTATAAAAAAGGGGTTCGTGGAATTGGAAGGCCCAATGTGATGGTATCGTCTTTAGAAAATGTAGTTTCCATAATTATTATAAAATTTATGCGAATGCAAGCATAATATCTCTGATAGACTGAGAAATTATCTGATAATATATGTTAATAAAACAGTCACACGATGCATCTATTGTATTCCCATAAATGTATCGAATCGATTCACTGAATTCAAAAATGATCCCATAATTCATTGGCGTGGGTGATGGTATTTTTCAGAGTCAGACAGTCAGGGAGTCGGTGAGAGAAATTTAGGAAGAGAATTAAGGGATCTCCAAGGATTGATCCGTCCCTATTGGGCTTAGCCCTTGTTGGTTTGGGATTCGGCATAGATGGCCGAAAGGGTAATTACAGTTTCAACATGGCCAGTGTAAATAACTGTTCTTTTTTGCTTCTGAAAACTGTGAATGATGCAATATGTGGGTGAGAATCGTGAGAATTTTCCAGATACGTTTTTCTCAAACACCGTTTCTTTCCCAATAAACAAACCTTTTTTGGCATAGGATGATGGACATTTAATTTATGTTGGCCTGCATAATGATTGGAGATCCCTGAGAGCTCAAGAAAGAAACCTTTCTAGAATCTCCAGTTTATCTCTGATTTGTCCTGCCACACTGAAATAGAGTTGTATACTTCAATGGTAGTTTGGAATTCATATATTAATTATTATTGACAGTGAAACTGCTGAAGTACTGATATAAAGATTTTTTGATCCCATAAAAAGAACTAGAAGGATGTGGATTCGCAATAACTCAATTGATAAGATCATAAGATATATCAATCTTAGAGTACAGTATTTTTTATGACCACTCCACTTTCATAAACTAACTACTCTTACTTATAAGCAGATTATTTTTGATGAGATTTGAAATTTCATGGACATATATTATAGTAGTACATTTATGTAATGGTATAAATTATAATTTTAGTATTTTGAGCAAATCCTGATAACAAACACTTTCAATTCCATCATACATGATACGTCCCTTGTTTTTTTTCATAAACATTCCTGTGATGTTCTGAAAATGGGTGTTTCAACAGAAGTAATTCTCAAGTGAAATTCACTGCATATAGGGAACGTATCATATTCATGTAGCAATCAGCTAGTACTATTCCATCACCATTGTGAAAGAATATTGCACTCCGTGCAATCTGTGAATATTGGAGAATATGTGTTGATGGAGTTCACTACGAACTCATTAATAATTTCCTATAGTAAATCCAAAAGTGGAGTATGAATATCACGGTACATCACTGTTTCTATCCCATTTCATTCCTGAGCTTATCAATATTCCCAACCTCCGTACTTGAACACATGGGTGAATTTTTTATAGCTGTGATGGAAGGCGGTGTTGAAATACGTGTATTGATTATACTTTCGAAATCTTCAACCTTGTAATTCAGAATTCAATATTGCTCTCGTACTTGGTAGTATTTCCTTTATCTTATGGCTACTTTATCACTGTTTTTTTTTCAAAGGGTACTGCGATTATTATTAAAAATTTGTAGTATTGTATGAACAGAATAATGATTTAATCAACTCATAACTATAAGAATATGATATTTACCTTACCTCAGTAATATGGATTTGGAGCGTACAACAATCGCCATAGCGCCATAGCGTATGAATAATCGAGCTATTAACAGCATAATTTGAATATAAAAATGGTCATTACCGTACTGCAAATGATGATTAATCGACAAAAATTTCTCCAAGTGTCTAAATATCATAGATTAACAGGATGAAATGTTAGCCATTTGAACTTTACATTGGGAAGAATGGAAGGTTTCTCATCATCCTATCGACTTTGGGAATGGAAAGTGGAGAGAATTCCCATGAATTAATAGTGGTTAGGGAAATTTCATCTCATCCACCAACCAGGTTAAAAGCTGTTACAAATTTAGTAATCATGAAGACATCATTTCCATTACTGAAAAAACATAAATTAAAGAGGATGGTTATCATATTATACAGCTTATTGAATTTATTGCACAACTCCAGTAATATTCAATTTCTATTCAAGCCTTACATACCTCATAAGTAATTGAAGTTATCGCTACGAAAATGTGAGTTCGAATTGTGAATTCATTTCTCATTATTATTGATGAATAGAAAATATACCTGCGGTAGAATATAGATGGGAATCTATTCCGTGTACATTTGTCTTAAGTAATAACAACCTTATGCTTGTTCCCATTTTCCATCAGTTGTCTTGGATTGGAAATACTCCAGTGCACTCAAAACTTGGTCTGAAACAATTTGTAGAACTAACTGATCACTTATTCAAGAGAAGATTATTTGCTAGAAGATGGAGCACATCATTTGTTGCGATGTCGAGTCCCCAGTCTAATCTCATATACATACCGGTATTACATATCCCAGTACTATTCAAGAAATTGTTACAGTCTCTTGACATTTTGAAAGCTTGTCCCCAGTCATCAATAATAAATTCAAATGTCAGAATGAGCACAAGGGTAGGATTTCCCATAAGATGACTTAATGATTTCAACTACTCATGCTATCTTATCATGTTGTCTGTTTTGCACTATTCATTCATCCCATAATACACTAATAATACTTGATTCACCGACTCAATTCATTTCAGCCAACAGAAATATTTTTTAACAAAATGAAAAGAGAACGACAATGTTCCAATTCCGAAATGAATGTTTTAAACTTTCATATTTTAATACATGATTCCTCATAGATGTCGAAGCATTTTTTTCTTTTCTTAATTTAAACATTTAGACAATATTACTCCAGCACTTCACTCACTCATTCATTCAAGCAGTACGAATATTTCAAGCAAGAGGTTAATAACTTGGACTCTACAAGAGTGTGATCAAGAATGATAATATTATACTTCCAGAACAAAGTGAAAATTTGAAAGGGCTGTGACCGAACTATGACCCACAAATTGATTTCATCCCGATGATCTAGAAATATCATTAATTTTCTACATTGTGGAAAAACGTTTCACGGTGAGAATGTTGGATCTTCTCACCAATCGACCAAAAATAATCATTATCATTGTCATAGTCAGGGGAATGTATATCATTATACCGATGGAAACCAAGCGAATGGTTCTTTATAGATTCTTCTATTGCTTGAGATTATCTGAACTTCAGATTCAGAAGAAATGTAACATTTAGGATCAGAAGTAAGAAACATCCATTTCTTATGGGGTATCAATTTCTAGTAATGAAAATAGTAATGAAATATCAATATCTTCCACAGAACTCCCTCCATCTGAGGATCAAGATCTTACTGGATGGTATGAGGCTTGACATAATGTTATTATCAGCAAACATCCACAGCTGTCACAGCAGCAAACGTTTTTACAATCAACTTCCAATTCATTATTTAGAGCTGTCAATTTATTAGTGAACAAACTCGTGGAATCCAAAATTGAATTTTTCCCAATCGAATTTCATATTCTCAGTGGAACGGGAGAGCGAAAATACCTCTGAGAATGAAAAACGGCATGACATTTCTCATTTTACAAGTACTGTATTGGATAAGAGTACTCATCGAAAGTTAAGAGAGAGCTCCAGCATATATTAGTCTGACTATAAAACAATGAAGTGAAGAGCGAAGTTTCATACTTCTGTGAGTTACTCCAGTAATCAGAATGCTCAGAGAATCCTCCTGGCAAACCCATGCATCCATAATAAAAATCAAGAAGTGAATGTATGAGTGAGGGATGATATGATACTCGTTTCTGATAAGCCGTTTTAAAAAAGAGGGTACTGGATCACTGAGTAAGAGGTAGGCCTCACATTACATTCTATACATAGAGCCAAAGATCGAATTTGATGATAATATTAATTATATAAATCTAGTCTATGTTAATTTTGTTATTGAAAAACGTGTAGAGCTCAATAATTTTATCAATACAGATTAATATACAGGATAGAATGATACGAGTAAAAAAACAGAAGAAATAAAGCAGCAAGCTAGTTGTAAAAAATAATTGTTTTTCTTATTTCTCGAATTTCATCATAACCTTAGTGAATAATGCAATATAGATCAATATCAGGTGGAATTGAATTGTTGAATTTTGAGAAGACTTTTAAATTATGATTAAAGCGGGTTCAGACAAGATGAGCAGGTTCCCCGTTCTCTCCCCAAACTTATCACTCCAGTAAACAATTAGCCCTATATTTTTTTCATCCACCATCCAAAAATAATATTTTCCAATTATTGGATATCACTTCCAGATAATTAAGATAACAAATTCAAATCATCAGTGATAAAAATAGAACAGTGTGAATAGAAATAGCCTAGTTCGAAATACTGTATTCGCTTTCAAGGAAAGAATATCATTTATTCATGTATTCATATCGAGAATCATTAATATCATAACAATGGGAATGACTGAAATACAACACTATGAACCATTGGGTTATTTTACGTGAACTGACTTTATTCCCACAACTCAATCACAATATTTCTTCGCAAAGCATAGCCTGGAACACAAGAGATTGTCTTCCCAATTACTGATAGATGAAACTGTGAGTTCACATTCGCAACTCGCAACGCTTGCAAGGCGCAGAGAAAAGTTGGAAAAATACAGTTGTTGAAAGAATAGCAGGAAGCAAGCAAGGGTATGTAATGAAAGAGGGCGGAAAAGGTGCTTCTTCTTAATTGATGCGTTGAAATGGATCCTGATGTTTCTGTGAGAATCTCCGTCAGCGCTCTCGAATCGCTCACCTCTTTTAAAAGCGTTGACTCTTCATTTTACGGCCCAGCTCGTGCATTTGCGGCCTCTCACACTCAGTGCGAGCATGTTCAAACCCTCATTAGCTCAAACCTCACACTGGTGAGTCCAGCAGCATATTATTCAACACAATGAACTTGATACCCCGTGATAAGCTCTCGAGTATATGAGGCTACTTAAGAGTTTGAGTAACTATGGCGGTAATTGAGAGTGAGAAGCAAAATCGCACGAGATTGAAAAATGGGTTTTATGGGTATGAAGTAGAGGAAGGAAATCAACAGTCAATTTTTCAACATGAATATCTTCTTGTGGTAAACTTTCAGTGAGTTAAATTGTAAATCGTACATGTACTATTGCTAACCACTTCTACAACCAATATGTAATAAATCGGATAAAGTGAATATATTCTGTTAAAAATCTTTCATTGTTTCATTTACATATATATAAGTAATAATGAACAGTAGAATTGGAAATTTAAATGAGTAGGCTGAAGTATTTTTTTCAAAATATGTTAGAAATAAAATGAATTTTTCTAAATGAATTTCAGAACTTGAGCGTACTAATTTTTGGGCTAACCAGCTTACCATATTATTTTTCTTTTTGATATTGTGTTTTCATGGAATAAATTACTAAGAATAAAATAAGAAATGTATTAGTAGGTTTTGGTATTGGCAACTCGGTGAGGGTGGTTGCTATGTGATCGTGAAGTTGAATCACTGTGGACCGTTCTTGGATGGTTGAAGTATGCATTGTCGAGGTAGGACCCACCCAAGGTGTATAGAATAGTAAAGGTGGGGCAGAGTGAAGCAGCTGGCTGAGAAAGCTATGATACTGACGTCACGGAGTTCCTCCAATCAAAAATTTAGCATTGATTTCCCTATCCTTGACGAAAAAGCGTAAGCTTTTTCCAATTTACGAAATACAAAATTGTTTTATGGATAAATTTCTTACATGAGCTTGTAGAGAATTTCAAGACCTACATTTTGAGTGATTCAAATCTATATTTTACTCAAATTTAACATGAGAAAAAGCCCGTTTACGTGTCTCGGGAGAGCTCTTCAGCTGGGCTAATTCAATTATGAGTAGCAATGCTATTATAAGATACATTTACAATATCATTGCATTTGATAGCATTGCTATCCATAATTGCATTAGCCCAGCTGTAGAGTATTCCCGAGACACGTTAACGGATTTTTTCTCATGTTAAATTTGAGTAAAATATAGATTTAAATCACTTAAAATGTAGGTCTTGAAATTCTCTACAAGCTCATATAAGAAATTCATCTATTAAACAATTTTGTATTCCTAAATTGGAAAAAACGTAAGATTTTTCGTCAAAGATGAGGAAATTAATACTAAATTTTTGACTAGAGGAGCTCGTGATGTCAGTATCATAGTCAGCTACTTCACTCTGGCCAGGACCACCTGCGCCTGTGTGAAAATTTAGGCAAAATGGCGCCGATATGTGGTGGAGTCTCACCTCAGCTGACACTGCCATGCTGTCATCAGTATTAAGTGGAGTTTGTTTACAATTGTCACGGTGAAGTTTTGCAAGTCTTATAATAAATTGATTGATTATCATTCTATAATTGATTATTTAAGATGTAACAGAGATTCAAATTAGATTTGTTTAGTATTCAAAGTGTGTAATAACTGTTGAAGTATTCAAAGTGTAAATAGTAAAGTTTTTAAAATTTGAAATATAGCCTAGTGAGTGTTCAGTATTCGGAGTGTAGCCTATTTACTGTTCAGCGTTTCAGCGTTTGGGTGTAAATCGAACTATCATAGAAAACCGCCTTTAGTGACAATATTAAATTTTCCAAAAGAAATAGAGTTGAGGAATAGTGGACAAGGTGTATCCATAGAAAGATTATGAAGTCACTAATAATTTGGCTGTGTGTATCAATCATTCTAGAGCATAAGACATTATTGAAGAAGACTAGTTTTTGTGTATAGATGGTTCTTCTGTGACTGTTCCAAGAAAATAGTAAAACTATGTGATGGTGACTTTCCTACAATTTTTCAAAATCGGCCTTCTTACAAAGTAGTGAACCTGCCTCCAAAAAGAAAATATCCTGAGGAACAACTGAATCAGGCATTGCTCCGTGATGAATTCAATTACTGAAATGATGGGATTTGAGGAGTTCACTTCTGAACTGGAGAACAAACATGTAGATCAATTACTATAATGCAACATGAAGAATAATAATCAGTTTCCCAAGCAAACAAAGTCGCAAAAATTGAGAACATTGAATTCTTAGGCTAGAGTACAATAAAGATAATCAAGCTATGTGCATGTGAATTTATGTGATGAGAATAAATAAAGTTCTGTTACCATATCAAATAATTACTTCTTTAATAAAAACCTTTTTTGAATTCTTAAAAATTATTTCAAACAGTAATAAGTTATTAGAGAGAGCTGGAACCTGTCTGATGGCAGTAAGTTAGTCCACCACATACGGCGGCCATCTTGTTTGTACACTCAGGTCCGGTATTTAGGTGGTCCTGCTCTGGCCCACCACTACTATTCTATACACCTTGAGACCCACCCGCAAAGGTAGATTTCAATTACTACAAAAAAACGGACACATGTAGGGCAGACGATGCAACAGAAATACATAATTATATTATGGAGATACGCAAATCGAAAATCAGCTGACCAGTGTACGTTGCTCTATACAATTTCATGTTTCTAATAATAAACAAATATTATTGTGCCCGATAAGTGTCCGTGTTTTGTAGTAATTTATTGTAACTTACCTTTAGTACCAATTATTCTAATTTCAATAAATTCATTAGAAAGCCGAGAGGATCACTCTCATCATTAACCCTGATTCTGAATTCGAGTATTTTCCTCACAGAGATGTTATTCGCTGTGGCAGAGTGAACAACCTGCTTCAATGATATTCTCAACAACCGCGCTCGTGACACCGAATTACTGTGGAACCTTTCTCAATGATACTAATTATTTTTATAATAACAACACTGGAGTTTCACAATTTCGCACAATATTTTGCTTCTGAGTGGCTCTTGGCCCAAATTTCAAGCTGATGCTGCTTTCTAAATAATTATATAATTTCAAACTTCAAGTGTGCTGCTAGGCTGAACAATCTTCCCTCTCTGATGCTTTACAAGACAAGCTCTTTGCATGATTATCTATGTGGTAGGAATAATCTAGAAACGGAATTCATAAACTCTCATTAATTTGAATAGGCTTCTCATCGGTAAAATTCTCTCATCCATTGAAGTGTTTTCAAGAATTCAAATAACATGAATGGTTTTTGGGAGACTCTTTTTGTATATACCTTTCCTTCACCTGCCTGAGAATAAATACTTACCATCTTTCCAAGAACCTAATCGATCGAAAAGACTCTCATAAATTATCAAAGAGAAATTAAAGCTTGAATGTTTAGATTTTGAAACGAATAAATCATGGTTCAGATTTATATCTGTGCTTGAACTCATTCCAAAGCTTCTTCTCGGAATTCATTCTACTGCAAATATTCCAAGGAAACCGTGAATAAGACTAATAATTCTTAAGAATGAATGGCTCCAATTATATTACCACTCATTGAAGCGAATAATGATAATAATCAGAGTATAATAGAAGGCCGGATATTGTTCTTCTGCTGAGTAATTGGCCGCTCCCTAGTTGAGCAATCGTAAATTATTCCCATCGCTCAGTTTTTCTCAGTCTTGTGCGCTCTCACTCATAAAGTCATCCCAATTTTCCACCCTATATCTTGAATGTCAAGAAGAACAAATGCGCTTCAATTGAAATATTATCACTCGTTTGGCTTTCTAGGGAATCATCACGGGAAATGGAAACTTTGATAGAAATTTATGAGTCGAGTTATTTTTTCAGCCTTTGGAAGCAATGAGTATTTGAGTCTGGGAAATGTATTTCTGCAACTGGATACCACTGATGAGAAACTCAAATAGAGAAATATCACCTTCATTAAATAACTGATACTTTGAGAACATTAAATTCAACATGAAGTGTAATATATTCCAGGAATAGGGTGAATAAGTAAATACGGCTGAAAGCCCTTTAGTAATAGGAGTAGGAGTAAGTATTATTACGGTATTCTTGTTTGCTCATGAGATCAGAATAATTTATGATTCATACATTTCCAATGCCTATAGGCTAACTAAAATTTCTAGAATAAGAGTACTTCGCAAATGTCATCGAATGATAATGTTAGTTACACATTAAATTCTCTCATTATAATTGTCCCTCAACTTACTATTTCACTATCCTTGCTATTGTTATTTCCAATGAGTATTGAAATGATAAATAATCCTCATAATTTCCTTGTCAAATCTATAATCATGACGTTGACTCATTAGTATGAAGTGAAATCATCCATCGATGAAATCAGAATCAATAACTTTTCAAAAAGAACAAGAAAAACAGGTTGACACAATTCCTGTTCTTGTTGGTCTCTTTTCGTATGCCATTACATTTACTTGAGCTTCAAGATAGCTTCAGTCCAATTTTCCCTTGTGTATCATGAACATAGATGTTTCTCCCCCATCGATGTTTTCCACTTATCGATTATTTTACCTGAACATTGGTCGTTTGATGTTTTCCTTCAGAACAATTCATTATCATGAATTAACAAAACTTGTGATATACAGGGTGTTTCAGGAGGAATGTGCAATACTTCTCAGGCTGATTCCTTACATCAAGTAGACAAAAAAGTTCAATGGGACCAACCCCCAAAAACGCTTTATTACTGAGATAACAATGGCGGAACATTGAGATTTTTCAAAATATATTAATTTCTCTAATTTTTCAGAGGCTTTAGTGAAGTTCTAAAATGATCAATTCCTATGTAAAATTAGCTGAGGAATTCAATGAAACCAGTCTGAAGTCTGTAACTTCAACGGTTATTGAGATAATTGGAAAAATATGCTAAAAACGCCATACTTAAAAAAATAGGGGTTATAACTGAATAAAGAATCATAAATTTGTATTTTTTATTAATGGAAGTTGAAGAGAGTCGGATTCTGAAGGAAACGTTGGATGGCGGCGATTGTGTAAATCTTACCCAAATCTCAGAAATAGCGATCGGAAATCGAAAAATTGATAAAACATAGCACAAGTGATAAATTTGTGTTTAGTAGCGATTTTGCGATTTTTGATCCCCATTTCTGAGATTTGGGTAAGATTTACACAATCGCCTCCAGTTAACTTTCTCTTTAGAATCCGACTCTCTTCAACTTCCATTAATAAAAAATACAATTTCATGATTACTTATCCAGTTGTAACCCTTATTGTTGAAAAATGGCGTTTTTTAGCATATTTTTCCTATTATCTCAATAACAGTTAAAGTTACAAACTTGAAACTGGTTTCATTTAATTCCTCAGTTAATTTTACATAGGAATTGCTTATTTTAAAACCTCACTAAAGCCTCTAAAAAATTAGAAAAAATAATATCTTTTGGAAAACTTCAATTTTCTCGGTAATAAAGCATTTTTGAGGGATGGTCTCATGGAACTTTTTTTTCTACTTGGTGTAAGGAATCAGCCTGAGAAGTATTGCACATTCCTCCTGAAACACTCTGTATACTTGTAATAGTAACTCTTCAGCGACTAGAACAAATTGTATAGAATTAAATTCTCTACGATATCATTTGACTTCAATAACTCTTTAATCCCGTATTCTTTTAGAAAAATGGCGTAAGAAGTATGAAGATGAATGAATCTGATGGTTTTTGAATTCACAAATCAAACATAGTTACTCTTAGAATAGAGTATTTCATAATTTTATTGGATGCAAATGATAGAGAAGATTAAGTTCTATAATTTGAGCTCGAATGCGACTCTCTACCACCAATAATTTTCATGATTGACGCATTTTAACACGAAAATTTGTGTTTTCCCGGTATATAGGAATAAGCTCGAAGTACTTAGGTTGATAAAATTCTTCAATTTTGTCCGAATTAAACATAATAGTATATGAAATAGAATCGCTTTTTGAAGCTGAAAACAATGAGCCATAGTTTGTGAACTTTTACGAAAGTTAGGGATGTCCTTCGATTATTATCCTTGAAGGGTCCTTTCTACTTCAAATAGTCCATATTTTGAGCAGTAGAATAAGTATTCTGATAACAAATGATCTATATAGGCTACCACAACCTTGAATATAGTTATTACTTCGTATGTATATTCTAGCAAACGAACTTGGGATAAGGTTGAAATTAATTGGAAAGAAAAGACTAATCGAAAATATTTGCAATTGAGTTTGAATGCAAAAGTTCAAGAAAAAATAAAATGAACAGACCATGTATTACAATATACTCTAAAAATGAAAAAAAGGTATCACGATGGAAGTGCTTAATGATGTGGTTAATGAGAGTTGAGTGATACAGTAGAGGAGAAATGAATGATTTGATAATGAAGTGATGAATTATGTAATAATTTAGGTATGAGTGAATGCAAATACTCGTATAATGAAGTGCACTTATTAATTATAGCCTAAAAGCTGACAAAACGTAACCTAAAAGAAAAGCGGTCGTTCCGTACCTTCTACGCTTTTACTTAATGTGGTCTAATGATTTTGATTGTAAATCTATTCATGTTTTCCAAGTTGATATATTTGTACAAATAGGTTACAAATTCATTATATGGGTTACTCAGGGTTACAAATTCCGACACAGAAATTATTGGCTACAATTATAAGCATACAAGGAAGTCAAGAGAGCTTGCAATTCATTCACTCTTGTTATCAGTGGGCTGCAACAGTTTTCCTAACTTTCACTGCGAAATAACTTTCCACACATGCACAGTATACAATTATTTATTAAATCAATTTAATGAAATTCACTCATTACATGAACACGACAGTTAAATTCAAGCAACAATACTAAACAACAATTTTGGTAATAGACACTTTAAATTCTCCGATTGAAAATTGAAATATTTGATATCTTAGTCCATTGGATTCACTCTCCATGTAATATTGTCAACAGGAATTGGATCGGATGAGTCTCTTAACATCAGTTTGAGTGAAGTTAGCGTCACAGAGTTGACAGGGACGGTGAGGCTCAATCTTCTCGAGGGCAACAACATCGGGAACTCTTTTTGCATATTTAAAACCTCAGTTGCACACTCTTGAATGTGTTTCCATCCATACTCTGTAAAATTAGGTTCAGATAGATAATATTCCCTTTTTCTTAGGGCTACTGTACTTATCAAAACTTTGAATTACTGAAGATCTTAGTACCGTTTTGAAATAATTTCGATTTCACATAACATGTTTCACGCCGTAACATGTTATGTGAAATAAAAATTATTTCAAAAGGGTACTAAGATCTTCATTAATTGCAAGTTTTGGTTAGATAGATAATTATGAAGACCAACAAGTTTTTCCACAAAATTCACTCACCTGAAGGTTCACATAGTGCATGTTATCCATCCAGAAGCAATCAGTACACTAGGGAATAATTATCTAGAAAAACCAAGTATCTTATAAGAATATCTGGATGCTGAGAGTGCACAAAATAATTCATAAAAATCATAATATGAGAAAACAAAAAAAGTTGAATTACAATATTTCCAGTAACAGTAATGTAGACTTTTGAAAATTCCATTCAATTTAATAGGTTACCATGAGTATACCAATTGATTTAATTTAGTTTTATACCTTCAATAAATCTACTGAGACAATTTTTTCCATGTGCGAGTTACTCATGGAATTTTTTTTCAAGCTTGAATCAATTTATTGTATAAAAATCAAGCATTTGACCAGTGGCCATTATTGATACACCTGTAGTGTTAACGATGATTGAGCTGAACACAGATGATGATGATAATGCATGACTCTATGAAACTCAGAATTTCGATAATCATAGCCGTATCCTGTTTTTAAGTGTATATAACAAGCAGATTTTTATTCTACTTACGAATATGTTCTTTGGTTGCAAACTCATGACACACACAGATTCTCATCACATACATCTCTTTGTCCTTGGTGGGAGTTATGTGAATTTTCCCAAGAGCATTCACGAAAGCGACAAGATGTTCTGTCAGAATATCTTCGCCAACGAGTCTTGTGCATACCAATCCAAGCTGTGAAATGAATAACATTATTTCCTAAATTTACTAAGCTCTCTGCTCTATCATACAACTTTATGGTATTGAGAAATATGTAAGTTTATAAGAGGTTGTCGCGAGAAATGATTTCCCAGTTGTGCTTTAAAGATAACGAAGACTGGACTTCAGATAATCCATCATTTTTTGATAACTGAGTTTTTACAATCATGTCAGCTACGTCAGCTACTACGTAGCTATAGTACGTAATTTTGGAAAATATGGTGTTGTATGAGAATAAGAGCACATCCTTGTATTCAAGTTCCCGAAAATTACTTCATGGACAAATATTCAGACGGGTTTGCTTCTATATAAGGAATTTTATTGTGTATTCAAGGTGACTATCCAATATTATCTATTCCCGATTGAAAATTTTTGGAACTCTGAATGAAACCTAAAATATGATCTCATCTGCCACTTTTTAGTATTATTATTTACAAAAATTTGAACTGGAAAAATTAATGAAAATTAATGAGTTTAATGATAACGTCAGACCATTAAATATATACCAATAGCGCTTTTTTACATACATATTTAATGGTTTGTGCAATGAAACTATCACTCACTATTCCCCCTTCTTGCATTAATACAATCACGAAAATCTTTATTCAATGATAGGCCTTGAATAAAATTATGATCTGAGGAAGGAGGCTCATGAACTCTCACTATTTTTATTCCTCGATGTATTTATCAAAAATTGTAGAGCTTGATGGTAATCGAGAGATTTATCAAAACTTTGTTGAAACAAACTTTGTAGAACAATCATGGTACTTACATGAACTTCACTTGTAACCATGAAGCGTTTATCGGCCAATATAAGCTCCTCACAGTACTTGGCAAGTCTCACATGATTTCTTATGTATTCTCGTAACATCTTGATACCAGTGACCCTGAACAAAAAGTAGATCTTGAGGGATCGAAATCTCCTACTGAGCTGCACTTGCCAATGTCTGTAATCGATGACACCCGGGATTTCATTGGACAAGTAGACTGGAGTGATGACCAGGCCCTTGGTGTAGGTGTATCTGTCCCTGACCCAATGTCCGGTACAGTCGTAGCAGATCAGCATCCACTTGTTGCCATTCACATTCACCGAGTCGGCGTAATCGAGTCCTCCACATAAGTGTTGGAATTCTTCGCACATAAAGGCTCCTGAAACAGTGATCAATTCATACTATGTTCATTGTTCAACCCAGATTACATGTAATGTAGGCTATTTTTTGTATGCTTAATTTTTTTGATCATTTTCTGAATGCAAAGAGTTGAGAAAATATTGGATAGGATAAATCTGAAATTAACAGTCGTATTTTCACTTCCACCGACAACAGTTGGGCTGTGGCTACTACTTGAGCAATCTAGCGACTTCTAAGGCTAAGCGTACGTTGTACATAGTAAAAGTATTTTGTTCTCCAAACCATAATGTTTTTCCAATGTAATTAGAATAGAGAGGTAACAGTCATCATAACCATGGCCGGGAGAAAACCGTGAGTTCTGAAATCATCGGAACCACAGCTGCTAAGCAAACCTAGCTGGCGCTAAAAGTTAGGAAATTCACAGCTGTGGTTCCTATGACGTCAGAACTCACTGTTTTCTCCCAACTACAGTTAAAATGACTGTTACCTCTCTATTATAATTACCTTGATGTTCTTCTATCAATAGGGAGTGGGTCGCCAATAATTAGTTATTTTGAAAGCATTTCAACTTGTTCTAGATATTTTGAAAGTTGGATTATCTAAAAGAAGCTTAAAGTTTCAAGAAGTAAATTATTATTTTTTCAATGATTCCAGGCATTATCAAATAAGCTTGCCTTATTTTTTGTATGGTTTGTCTACATTTAGAACTTGAACATTGTAAATTTAGTGATTTGACGTACAAGTCTATTTTTTGCTGACGTACAGTACATCACAAAGATTTTCTTCTGTTTTGAATTGTATTTTGCATATGTTTTTTGCAATAAACATTACAATTTGATGTATGAGATCATTGTATTTTTTCAATCATCATCACTTATTCAATAATTATCATATTATAGTTACATAGGTGAGTGCATCAAGCTGATGCCTAAAGTGGGTCTTAGACGAGACGTGTACACTCGTGTACAGTTAGGCCAAAATTTCTTTGCACCTGACAGCTGAGTGTTATTAACTTCTTTAAAAACATTGACTGCTGTCTTATGTGACATTAGTTGCCGGGGGTTGCTTAGCTGAGTGAGTTAAGTGCTGGCGTTGCAAGGTCCCAGGTTTAATCCCAGGTCAGACCAGAAAGTTTTCTCAGGCCACTTCCCGTGTTTCGGTTGGACTCGTTAAGCCGTCGGTCCCGGCTGCCTAAAAACAATCGTTAACTCATGTCAGACGCCCTGAAATTGATTGGGAGCGACTTGAAAACTCTAACACCAGACCTGAGCCAGCCAGGTTACACAAATATTATTATTATTAGTTGTCTAATGTTTTAAGAACGGCTCCCGCACTATAGTCCAGGCATTTTAAACGAAAAAATGGTGAAACCTCCCAATGAGAGCGGCTAAGCTGAAAATTGGCACAATTCACTATAATGCCATTCTAAATAAGGATTCAAAAGTCGACACCTGTATCATGTCCGCTAACGTTTTTATTCGAGGTCAAAAATCACGAAAATCAGTTTTCCGCGAATAACTTGTTTCCTGTTCAAGTTATGTTTTTAAATGTTATCATAAAAATTGTAGAGCTCAGAAATCCCTACAAGATTGGTGGTATGCATTTTTATCGGAAAACTGAAGGTTTTCGAGATACGGCGCGGAGAGGGGGGAGCGCGCACTTTATTAATGGATAATGCCGAATGAACTATGAAGTAGAATGTTCGATTCGCTATACTATGTTGATAGTGCAATCAGATACTATTGTAGTTAACAAATTTATTATAAAAAACTCTTCTTATACAAATTATCCATAACTTCAAAATTTTAGAATTGAATCTCGCTCAGTCGAGTCTCAAGGTAGTCTATTAATCTGAGGGAAGTTTTTAATCTCAAATCAGGAACGCCTTTTCTGCCACTTCTTTGGTAATTTGATGTAGATTTCTTCACTCTTCCCTCAGTAATAAGAGTTGATTCTGGAGTTATACTATTCACATTATTTTCATAATCGCAGTATGTGGATAGTATAGTGTCCATCAAGACACTAGTATTGCACTAGAGATTCCCCTGACTCAGACAGTAGAATATGAATTTTCGTGTGGAAAATAGCTGATCGTTCATTTCTAAGTGTCGCTATATCTAGCAGAAAAACTCAATAATATTTCTATGAGTTTTCTTGAACCATGCATTACATATACAATGAAGAGAGAATAGGTACTGTATAAGCATAGTGGTAGTGGTGACGAAAAAGACTGTACTCATCGTTGTAAAGGCATATAGTATTGCTTTAAAGCTGTGCATTTCCTTCCCAAGATATCCGTGTTTCTTTTTTTCGTCATTATTACTCCCTGCTTAAAGTGTAACAACCCTTTTTAATTATTTACAATTAATTATGTTGTGAAAAATTTTACTGATGGGAGAAAAAGTCGTAGCATCAACAACAACAGTTCGAATGTCCTGCCTAAAATTTTTTTCTATTCGTAAACATTATTTTCCTTGATGCTTACTTCATTCCCATACCTAGAATTTCATAAAATGAGGATTGATATATACATATATATGTATACTATGCCCCTCGGCTGTGTCAGCTGGTTCTCGCTGATGTAATGAAATTTTGGCCCAACTGTACAAATGACTAGTAAAAGCGACATGTACACGTTTCATCTAAGACTTCTTTAATACTGTCCTCTACCAACCTATAGAACAGTCGAAAACTATTGATAATAAATAATTCAACTTACAATATTGAAATTTCTCATCTAAGAAACAGTTTCACCATAGGCCTAATCAATATCGAATTTTTATATGGTTTACTTCTGGTCCAAAAATAGATGAGATGAACATTTTATAGGTTTTCTTCACGAAAACAATCTATTAAATTTCTGAGACTTGTATGTATGTATGTATGTCTGGCTCAACAGCCCATGAAGGGCCTAGGCCTACCAGCTGGTTGCCAGTTTCAAATTCACTCTTATATACAGCCCATCCAAGCCAAAAAGACAGCGCGGCACGACGGGAAAACGGCCCCAGCCCGGCCAATACCGGCCCAAAAGCCATAAATTCTTAATCAGAACTCACAGTCCCCGAACCAACACTGGCCGAACCGAAGACGCCCCCTCCACCCCGCCTGAATCCCCCCCCCCACCAGGCCGAACAGACCATACAGCAAGCAAATAATCATCAACCAGGATAGAGGTAACGTGTGGTTAGCACGTTGATCCTCTCAACCATAAGCTAGCCTCCGCAACCAATTGACGGCGCAGAACACCTCTGAATAACATGCAGTTAACCAGTTAGGGTGTAATGCAACAATTACTATTCCTCCAGAGACGGTAAACGACTGACTGTCATTACTAACGACAGTCAATCTCCCAATGGAGGGAAACCTCTCCTGAGACTCTCCTGAGTCATGAGACTTGATAGCATGAATGACATATATGAAAATTTGAAGAGGAAATGATACCTCCTGCATAGGCACAATCCACGTGCATCCAAATCAACGGATGGCGCTTGCAAACAGCTCCTATCTCCCAGAGATTGTCATAAGCTGTACAACCTGTGCTGCCAACAATGGCGGATATGTAAAATGGCACCAAACCTTGTTTTTCATCCTCTGCTATTGCCTGAGAATTTAAAAGTATTGAACATTATATTAACAAAAAATTATATCTATTTGAATGTAATTGTGATGGATGAAAATGACAATATGTATTTATACTGCTCGTATCGATTGTAGAGTATTCAGTAATAGCATAGCTTCCTTTAATATAAGGCAATGGACATAGAATTGGCAACTATGTAGATTAGGAAAGGGGGTCTATTTAGAAGCATTGAAATCATTTTTCAATCAGCTGTTTCAACGGATGCGTTTCTTCGAGTGCGTTCTCACATTTGACTTGCTACAAGTAATAGCTATCTTACAAAATTATCTATCCTCATGACGGGATTTTCCAAGCACACTCAAACCTGAGGGACCTTCAAATTATGATAGAACAGCTGACATTTCCTATGCTAAGTATAAAAAATGTAAACTTGAGGGTCCCTTGAATTTGAGTGTGCTTGGAAAAACCCGGCATCAATCTTTTTTGCCAGTCTCTATCACAATCCAGTAGGCCTACAGAAAACACATAAGGAACTCTATGCGAACAGTTTCTTGAACCTATTTCATGGAAATTATGCTCAAAATGAATAAAAACTGAGTCAAAATGCTTGATTTGTTTCTGCACTCAAGCTTTCATATGGAGTGATCTATGGAGAGACTGTACCTAAGGTGCGACGTTGCCATATTATTAGAACAGGACCTTCTATTGAAGGAAGGTAATAGCTGATAGTTTTCCACAATGCAGCTGATTATATAGATGTTTTTGTAGCATTAGAGATAGGATTGAGCGTGGGAAACGTAGGCTTTGGAAATCTTATTATATCAAGCGAGTAATTTCTGTTTGTATGTATGTTCATGTATTTATTTATGTTTATGTATGTATGTGGAACCACTGATCTAGAAAACAGCTTTTACGATTTCCTTGAAATTTGAAATGTAATATTATCGTGATGGAAAAATAAGATTGCACCAGGTCTCATGTCCAGGAATACTCTCTGGCAGGATTAATAAAAGAATTAAATATTCCTTCAGGAATAATCCCAATTACTCCGTATAATTGTTTTAATCGTTAGTTGACCAACGCTATCCTGCTGGAGTAAATGGAGTTACATCCAAGTCTATAACACATGTTCATGTCAAAAAATTGTGAGAGGTGATCAAATCAATTTTGAATTTATATTTTACAACAACATATTTATGTAATTCAACAGTTCGGCCGCATCTTCAGAGCGAAGCTGGCACCAGATATTTCAAAGTAAATCAATAAACGTTTTGTTTGGGATCAAAAATTTAAGCATTCTCTCGTATCACAGTTCTTCCTTCAGCAGATTTGGGCAAATAATGATATCTTGAATTTGTAGGGAGTTGAATGTCAAAAAGGCAAATTTGTTTAACTTTTGGACAACTTTTGTTTAACTTGGATAGGGACAAAAAAGTCTGGAAAATCTTCGTTATTTAGAAATTATAAATGAAAACGAATTTTCCATACAAAGGCTGGTACAGAAGGTCATCCCTATTGATCGAATGAGTGAGTATAATGAAAAATTCATTCAAGAAAATACAAAGATTACTTTTATTAGTCTACAGCTTACTTTCTCAAGTTGTTCTTTCGAGAGTTTACTGTTGTTATTATCAGGTATCAACACTCGTATTCTGATCATTGCCAAAATTGCTGCTTTTTGGACGCAACTGTGAGATTCCCTACTGGTGTAGCCAACAAGCTTGTTGATCAAATCATATTGATCTTTACCAGGATTCTTCTTCATAAGAAATTCGAGTGCTCTTTGTCTGGCAGAAACCAAACTCATGAAGATTGCATCACTTGATGAACACTGGAAATGTAATCGCTCATAAGAGATTTGTATATTTGTAGAAATCTTCATAAAAGTCACTAGAATCAGAATATAAAGTCATTCACGATAGTCAGACGTTATTTAAATATTCAAATTCATGAAAAAAGAAATAATTAGTCTACATGAATATTTCTTCAATTGTTGTAAAGAATGCATTTTCTATGTGATCATGAAAGAAAAAATATGTCTGGCAAGTGATGTCAATTTTAAGCAATTCATTGTCGCATCCTGAACTTGACCCTTTGCAGCTTGTTCACATTAATTCGTGCGACGTAAGTTCGTGATTTCAGAAAACCTCACAGAAAAAGTAACACAATTTATTGGGCTAATCAAGTAGGGGACTGATCGAGGGGGCTGAAGAAGTCAGTAAAGTTCTCATATACAATAGACAACTACTAAGATTCCAAATAAAAGCATGCATCATTAATATTTTTCTGTAGATTATTAATCATTTTGTGTTTATTGTGGAATTAAGGAAGTTACACTTACTTGAATCACTCCCCCACCAATGCTTCCATGTGTTTGGAAAAGGAATTGCTTCGGGAAATTCAATGCTGATGCTGAAATAATTAATGTTATATTTATTATAGTTTTCGTCTCCAGACTTACAGGTGTAGCTTTAACTTTTATGAGGTTGTTTTGCTGAATCCTGAATTCAAACTTGTTGTGAGAATAAAGGTGAAGAGAAAATTTCCAGCTACAAGTGTGAATCACTGCAGCAGCAGTGTTAAATTATTCTAAGAGATCACATAGCTGAATATTCTATCTTAATTTGGTGATTTTTTCAAATCTCTTTTGATTTTTTATATTTTCTTGGTAAGAGAAATAGGGCAGTGAAAAAAAGCTCGTGAGAAGTGATTTCATTGGAAATAATTTCCAATGTTATCGATTTGATTAACTTCAACAATGAGCATTATAATGGTTGAATTTCTGAACTAGCATACACAAATTTTTGAATTAAATTTTCCAATAGGCCACTTATTATATTATACAATATTAATATTGTTCAATGATGAGTTTCACCACTCCATGATTATTTGATTAATCTAGAATATTTAACCAATTATTCCCATTTAAAATGTGTCTGAACTCACCCCACCAGTCCATCATAATCATTTCGAGCTCAGTGAGAGCTGGTCCTGACGACCAAGAAAAGCCAATGTTAGAGTAAATGCCGGACACCATATCAGCTAAAATCGTTGGATAGGAGTTTCCGGAGGGAAAGTATGCAAAAAAATGTGGATGGTTCCATGCCAGCAGCTGAAATGGAGAAAGATTATGATACGATTATGATTAGATATGATATGATATGATACGATCATGATACGATTAAGAAAGATTATGATTGAAAAGCAACAAACAGTAATTATAAGCATGAGTCTTTCTTACTAATAATCGACTAATATCAAATTCTGTTCTCTTTCGATTTAATTGGTTTTATCACTTTTCACATCGAATGGGATAATATAATTTATAATTTATCTATAATTGAATTATTGTGATGAGGACCGAGACTGCAAATGGCAACTTGAATTAATAGCCCAAGTATCCAGCATAGTCCATAAGTGAATGCTATTCCACTCTTATATGATAGGCTTACATATCAGATCAAGGCGCAACAATTCTCAAAAACCCTGCTTTTTGGTTTAACCTCAGAAAGATTTCAAAACATTTTCAACACAACATTTCAATAAAGTCTTTATTTACATTTCAGTAGGTCACAACATTTCGATTATAGTATGATTCGTAACCCATCCACAAAGTTCCTGCCAAATTTTCTGCTAATAGTGAAAAACAAAAAAATTCGGAAAATTGAAACGGAACTCAACAAGCTCAAACTCTACAGGAATAATTATGATTGGAGTCAATGATTCCTTAAAATCTTGGATTGACATTCAGCACCTTTTACAGAGTGTTTCAGGAGGAATGTGCAATACTTCTCAGGCTGATTCCTTACACCAAGTAGACAAAAAATTCCCATGGGACCAGCCCCCAAAAACGCTTTGTTACCGAGATAACAATGGCGGAAAATTGAGATTTTTCAAAATATATTAATTTTTTAGAGGCTTTAGTGAGGTTCTAAAATGATCAAATCCCATGTAAAATTAGCTGAGGAATTCAATGAAACCAATTCCAAGTTTGTAACTTCAACGGTTATTGAGATAATTGGAAAAATATCCTAGAAAACGCCATTTTTCAACAATAATGGTTATAACTGGATAAGGAATCATAAAATTGTATTTTTTATCAATGTAAATTGAAGAAAGTCGGATTCTAAGGAAAAAGTTGAATGGCGACGATTATGTAAATCTTACCTAAATCTCAGAAATAGCGATCAAAAATCGCTACAAAACACAAATTCATCACTTGTGCTATGTTTTGTCATTTTTGCGATTTTTGATCGCCATTTCTGAGATTTGGGTGAGATTTACACAATCGCCGCCGTTCAACTTTTTCCTTACAATCCGAGTCCCTTCAATTTCCATTAATAAAAAATACAATTTTATGATTCCTTATCCAGTTATAACCATTATTGTTGAAAAATGGCGTTTTCAAGGATATTTTTCCAATTATCTCAATAACCGTTGAAGTTACAAACTTGGAACTGGTTTCATTGAATTCCTCAGCTAATTTTACATGGGAATTGATCATTTTAGAACCTCACTAAAGCCTCTAAAAATTAATATATTTTGAAAAATCTCAATTTTCCACCATTGTTATCTTGGTAACAAAGCGTTATTGGGGGTTGGTCCAATGAAACTTTCTTGTCTGCTCATGATGTAAGGAATCAGCCTGAGAAGTATTGCACATTCCTCCTGAAACACCCTGTATGTATCTCACACTTGCTGTCACTTGCAATATACTGAATACGGTATCACCTTTTTCGGAAAGAGTGGTTTCATTATCTATAATTGATTATTAATTATTACATTATTGTTACAATTCATTCAATAAAATGTATTCCATTATATTCTCTAACACTGTTACTCACCCGTGGTACAATAAGATTGTCTAGATCTGTCATAATATTTTTGAAAGATTCTGGGCCGTCCATTGGTGGTGATGAAGGAATAAACTTTTTCAAGTTAGCCACTTTGGTTTTCAGAACATTCAATGATGGACCCACTGTCCGTTGCATCCTGGTTTTTTCATAATTTACCATGTAGTCCACTACTTCTTTTGCTCGTAGTCTAAATTCCTCCCCATCCATTCCTGGAGAAGAACAATATTCAATTTTAATAATATCCCAAGAATATATCGTTTCATAATACTTCAACATGGGATGTGACTCTTTGGTGAAGGTTACATATGTACACCTCCCATGTTGAAGTATTATGAAACTATGTATTTTTGAACTTGCAGCCTTGTAGAATTGAACTTTGAACCTCTAGATATTATGCCGGTAAATTCCAACGGCCTGATATCTAGAGGCTCCAACTTCCATTCTTGTCAGATTTAAGAACAGATTTTGACCACATAGATACAGCCAACACGTTTGTCATGAGAGAAGTAAAGTCGTCGGTCCCGACTGCTAAGAAAGCAGTTGTAATTTTTAATATCATACCCATTATATTGTCAACCATGCACATTGCACATGCTTAGAAAACAGGTGTTAGAGAAATAGTGATTTCGAAAGACATCGTCGAAATAGGAAACCTTCAGTTCACTGAAGTGCGTCTATCATATTGTACACTATTTGAGCAAACTATAAACAAGAAGAATAATTATTTTCACTTCTAAATTTTTTGTAGCATTATAAAATTTTTGTAATAACCAAACCTCATAGTTGGATACTGAGGAAAGACTAGAAAAAGTTTCTCATCACTGAAATGACAAATTTAACAATTTCATACCTGTACTACAATGTTACCATTGCATCAATCTCTTCAAAATGAGATAATCGTCATATTTGATTGAGTGTGAGTAGAAAGTTTACAAAGTTTTTCTAAATTGTTCAAGTATTTCTAGTATCCATCTATGAATAAAGTTAGATTAATTAAATCATTTTCATTGCAAAATTATTAATTCAACGACAGAATCATTGGTTACAGTGTGAGAATATAAGTAGATCAGTAATTTATCATGTATATATGGAACTGTTTTATTGAAACCCAGTGTTTTGTTACTTTTTTGGGAATTTCGACATGAATATAACATAGAAATCAAGATAATTCTGTAGGTTAATTGAATAGATTTCATCAATAAATTGCAGTTTATAGTTACCAGATTTGTAATGGGACATCATTTTCGGTTGATGTATTTTGAAATTCTTTTGACTAAAAATTTAATACTTCTATGTATTTTCGAGAGCCCGGTGATTATATACTTTATCAGGCAGGAAATTTAAAAATACTTAATCAATCTCAAAATACATTTTAATTTTCAGTTGAAGGTACTTAAAGCTAACCATCACACTTGTACATTACTTCTCTATGTTTATTTTATTTCTTCTTCTTTGAAACAGATGTGAACACTTTCTAAGCAATTTCGTAAGCAAAAAATATCAAACCAAGTCTTCCTTAAAATAATACGATAATATTTCCATTACAAGCTACGAAGATGAAAAACGTTATAATAACCGAATATTGTTAAAAATATCGTTCGTATCAAAACTGATTTATCTTTTATGATTTTTATCGTTGATTGTTTCAGGGTTATTCCAATCAATAGACCTATTCATAAGCTATTCAAATAACTACCTCAGAACTCGATATTTTCAACTTTTATCCAACAGGTCATATATCTGCCATCTGAATCTTGAAATTTCATTATAGCCTGAACCATAGTACAACGCATATATCTAGTACATGAAAACTGAAACAACACAGTCCCCTCTTCAAAAGTGATTTCTTTGAAGTACATATTGCCAAGGTAATCAAAGTGATGTGATCTGATTGAACAGGACAAGTGTCACAGCAGGACATAAGTAATAGATATACGCAGCAGGCATCTATTGCTGGAGCTTGTGAATGCACTTCAATATCCAGCTGAAACAGAGTGCCGTATATAATGTTACACGACGCACTTAGCGCCTCTGCTGGTATTTTATTTGCTCTGCGAGAGTGAAGTGGACTGATAAGATTGATTGTTGTTCGCTGTGGAGAGCCCTTCATCCCTCACAGTTCAGTTAACAGGTTACGACTAACAAACAAATAATTAAATCTCTAAGCCTACGGCTTTTTTGTGACAAAGCGGAGATGAACGGAATGTTTCCAGTTCAACGGGCAGAGTTCGATTCTCGGATTTGTCGGATGTCTGTGAATAATATCACTTAATCGCTCACTCGGTTACACCTCTGTTACGTCATGTCAATTCTGCAAATTGGCAATCAGCCGCTTGTTGTTGCTAACATTGATACGATAGGTTCGTACAAGCACGATTTTCGACTGATATCATAGCTCCAGGTATAAAAACATTTCTCCACTTACTGTTTTCAGAGAACAATATAAAACACGATGCATTAACATGATTGGTGAAACACCCTTCACTCAAATTATTATTGTGATTTATTAAATGGATAGATTTTCACCACACCTTGTTTTTTGAACCAGAAGTATCAAATACCGTGATAAGTATAAACATGTGTCTGGATGTTGAAAAGTTAACTCATTACACTAATTAGGCTACTTTCATTTTTACTAAAGAGAGATTTTTTCATCAATGATACTTGAATGGAAATTAACTCACATAAAACGTGATTTTGAACTCATTGACTGATCACTTTCTATTTTGTGCGACCATCAAACTGTTTTATTCAGGCTCATTCAAATTCCTCTATGACTTATGAGAGCTTAATCAACAAAACACAATGATTTTAGAAAATGAGTAGTAAATAAGGTAGCTTCTATTTCTGTTCTCACATAAAATTATAAAATGAAATGAAAATATTCCTTATTAGAAGGAGGTAGGACTAGAAAATCCTTTCTAATACTCAACCTGAGATACTATATAATTCGCGAATAATTTTCAAGCTTTACATACAAGGAGTAAAGCCTTGTTCAAAGTACAGTATCAAATTTATGAAATTATTTCAAAGACATCACAAAAATCCTGCATCAGTGTTGTCCTAACCATAAAAATAAAATAAAAATCACGAGAATTCATAGAAATTTGGCTTTACAAAAAAATCAATGGAACACAACATTCTCAACACTACAGTCAGCATCCTCAGAATAGCACCAGGTCATGATCATTCTTAGCTGAATACCGAGCAGAATAATTCCGAGACCGACCTCGTATCGTCTTCCTCTGCAGCAATGCAGAAAGCTCCAACCACTTCCAAGCCCACCTTCATTCATTCATTCAATTTGCATTTTTGTGAGAGTTCAAATTACTTTTGAGCTTCCATAGTGTTCGCATTAGCCTTGTCGGGAGAGAAGGAGAGATAGCTGCAAACTGCAAACACCTCCGAGGTTTGATTTTCATTGTTTACCATAACGTTGCTCCTGCTTGCACTTGCTTGATTAGTTCTCTTGAGAAAACCATATATCTTCCCATATCAAAAAAAGAATACCAATACAAATAGGTCATGGAATTTCTTTTTTTTTTGTTGATATCACGTTTTGGTGCCGTTCTGATTCTTACTATTAATATGGAAATTTGTGAGCGGAGCAGGCTTGCTTTCTCTGTGATATTTCTTGACCATTCCCTTTGAATGTTTTCTATTCGATGTTATATGTTATTATATTCATATTCATCAAATAGCTGTTATTCTCTCACAGTGGCTTTCTCAAAGTCAAAGACGGAAGTTACGAATAAGTTGAGGGGAATTCCAAGTCACAAACTAATTAAAAACGTCTATGAAACTTATTAGAAACGGTTGAAGATACGGCTTTAATTATCATTTCATCAGATTCCTCGATCAAGCAACACAGTGTTTGATATATATTTGATATATTTAAGCTCAGAATTTAGAAATTTATACGGCTCCTTTTTGAAAAACGGCTGCGTAAATCAATCTGAAGCATAAAGCAAGGTTTTTACTAGCGAGAAAGTAAGCTGAAAGCTTACCTCGGCGAAATCATTATTTTAAGGTTGAGCAGGCTATTTTAAAAGTTCATATCTGATATCATTAGTCATGTTGAAAAGTTGGAGGAGTTGAGCTTGTTATTAGTAATTACAATATAAATCTAGTTGAGCTGTGATGTTTTTATTTTGGTGATGAGAAGTTGCATAAAGTGCCTCGTTGATCAACTTTTCTTTTCTTTCCAACACTAGCTTGCTCTTTCATTGATTTATCATTGTGAAAACAGGAACCCATGATTTGAATTATACAGTATGGTTGAAAACGGTAAAAAATCCTAATGAAAAAAATGAGTCTGTCATCGAGCTCAATGAGTAAGGAAAGTGAAAGTTTCCTCCCACGCCAACCTGTTCTCTACAAACTCTATATTGTTTGGCCAGAACATTCCAAGCAACAGGTTTGGTGAAAGGTGCAAAATTTTAGTTTCTCGTAAATTGTGGCCAAACCAAGCTCAGACGAGACTATTTCACGCGTATCATTTTGTATAGAATGAAATTTGAAAGAGATTAAGACCAATTACAACTCTGTATTTCTAACAATTTTCAAGTAGGTTACAATTCTTCGTAAACTTCATGATTTTTTCCACATGAATACTCTGTTACCTTTGAAGTTCCTATGTCACATTCAATTGGGAACCTGTTCATCTGTATTTCAAATTACCTCTCGGCGAAATTCATTTCTCTTTAACTCAAGACTAAACTACTTCTAAGTAGAATAGTTTCCGTGATAGCGATTTTAAATACCTTGCACACTCAAAACCCCCATAACTTCATATTAACCTAACACAAAATACCAACTTTTGCCTGCGTAGCTCCAAAAATCCTAGTTTGAAAGCATTTCCGCCAACCCTGCGCATTTGCAATATCTTTGATGATTCCAAGAGGATTTTCAAATTAGAGTCACGACATAGGCCTAATCAACAGTGAATAATAGAGTTATGATGTTTTAAAACTATGCCGTATTTCACAATACTGTATAAGGAATATATTCCATGAACTCTAATTTGTGGCAGATGTGGTTCTATTTTCGTACCGGCTGCTGACAGCTTGATGGGTTCCAAGTTTGAGAAAGTTATTTATGTATTGTTACAATTTCTACTTGATAGCAAGTATTTTAAGCAAATGTTATAATCAGTGAGTGGATGATAATGTTCAAATGGTGGATAAAAGTTTACATTACTATTTTTAACTCTGAAAAACACTTTTCACTTTAAAAATTCTGAATTTTTATGAAAGTTCACTATTCACAATAAAGATACGATAAAGACACAAAATAAAAATGTTCAAAAACTTAAGTTAAAGCAGACCTTCAGGAATGTATTATTTACAGCTGAAAACCAATTATAATGGAGTAGGTGGATTAAATGTGAGTCTGTGAGTGAGGTTTGATGCTGAGGTCTAAAATAATTAGTAGTCGATCTTGCACTACAGTATGCTTGTTCCATTCTCAAGTTATTTTTTACTTATTAATCTAGTTGAGTGTTTCATATTCCGTTCTCTAGTTTGGATTATTTATGTTATCACTGTTGAGGAGCTTCTATAATGAAAATTATTCAGAAAATTAGTGTAAAAAAAACAACCAACTCCAAAAATGGTCCGAATATGATCCTTCCAAGTGTATATTTGCTTTCATGGGAAATTTTTACTTGAAATCGACATCTTTCTCATTAAATTAAATTATTACTGTTTGATAATATACTACTATTGAGAGAGCTAAAGCCTATCAATTATCATATCACTCTACAGCTTTTGAGCTCCAAGACTCTGTAATGGACTTGCTCGTATTGAATAGAACCAGCTCTAATATGATTCATATGTAGTGAATCCTTGATGAGCGCTGCAGCGCTGGAATGGAGAACAACATTGCCTGCAGTAATCACGAACCGGGATCTACATCATAGCGCAATTACGTGTTAATAAAGGTGGTCCGGAACAAATTACCTCCAGCTACATTGCGATCACATTGGATTGTAGGTAGCCAATGCAACACATTTCCATTTGCCATCGCATCCCCTCGGATGAACATTTAAATTATTCAATTCCACGGTATTTATTTTTTCGTCACTTGGTCCATAATTGAAATAATAGTCACTTATCTGAACCCAAACATGATTGTTATACTTAATCACGATTTTTCCAAGAGGTTGATGTTCCCATGTGCATTATTGCGCTCATATTCTATTTTCATTAATCTAACTTATTATTCAGGACTTAATAGTCAGCAGCTTTTATTGCAGAAGTATTTAGCGCAATGATGGCTGTATAATAATGGTGATACTTATTTCCTCTTAGGGCTACTGTATTCGTTTTAAAGTTTTAAAAATAACAATCAAGTACGCTTTCTAAAAAGTGTGAAATAAAATTCTTTTTTAAAAAAGGGTACTTGATTGTTTTTTTTTTTTAATTCTTAAAACAATTGTGATGTACTCTATAACACTGACGGCTCGCACCCACGAAACAGGTGCCCGCATCTTTTACTGTACAGCACTTCACCTGTTTCGTGGGCACAAGCCGCCAGTGCTCTATAAACAAATAGAGCGACTCACTCTTATTTGAATGAATTATAATTTGATTTGAATGAATAGTATGCTATCGTAAATGAATTAATACAACAATCTCATGGGGATATTTTTCTCCTCATTTCTTTATTGCGTTTCAATAAGTTTGTCACTACAACAATTCGTTCTAATCCATTCTTGGACATCCAAAACATTGTGAATGTATAACAGAAGGCTGATAGGTGTAGTGACCGTAACCATAAATAATCAATCTTTCTGATGCCTCATTTTGTAACTAGTTGAAGTTTGGACAAAATGGACATGAGTATTGTAGGATTATTCATCTTCCCAAGCATTAAAACCAGGAAATCAGCATAACATTTAAATGATTCTTAAAAAAAAATCACATGTCTTTCATCAATATCAAATCAAATTTTAAACCCTTAATTTGATACAACTTCACACTTTAATTGACTAATTAGAACATCATTCCAAATGAAAAGTAAGCAGCAAAACACCATTCTACAGTCAAGAGAAAAATTCCTCAACTTTTCCACAGAAGTGTAGAAACCTTACTTGGTTTTCTACACACGAACCTCGCAGATTATTTCTGTGGCCGCCTAATTACCTCTTTCTCACTCTTGACTAGCACATTCTCCTCCTTCTGTCCCTCCTTTCTTCCTCCTCCTTCCTCTCTTCTTCATCATAAGCATTCATTGCTCGCTTTTTATTCCTTCCCACCCGCAAAAGTCTGCCACCAAGGGTCACGCTTGTTGCAGATGCAGAGCTGTTCGCCGTTAATTCGAATTAATTACTTCGAAAGTATAATGTCTCGACCTTATTTTTGTAACGTCTGCGAAAAGGTCAACCTTTGTAACTCAATGTAAAGCTCTAGTTGTGGTTCTAAAACTGATGTTCAACTTTAAAACAACTCAGGCTATACTTAATTATCGCAGAATTTCGTATCTGAAAAGAGAGAATACTTGGATTCCCTTATATAGAGTACTAGTATATGAGATACTAATAAATAGTCTGATATATTAGATGTTGTATGTCTGTCTGTATAGTTGTTGTATATGAGATGTGAAGCATTCTTACGTTTAATGAATCTCTTTGATATTCTTTTAAAATAGCTCCATATTTTAAAACTGTATAATGATAATGGATTATTTTATTCTAGGCCTACATTCTCCACGTAGGAAATCTTTATAGTATTGAAAATTGTAATAGACTTGAGCCCAGGTTCCATAATACTATTAATGGAAATAAATTATAATCTCTTATTTTATTTTATTCTCTTTACTTAAAACATTAGGAGCGGTGTAGTTGAATTTATACTGTGCACTATACTCTAACAGTGTATTATTTGTCCAAAGTTGATCGTTATTCACTTTCCGGCTCTTGAAGTTGACCAGAATAATATTATTGATCAAATTGTTCGATGTTCATACAAACTGGCTTGTCTTCGTTGACTCAAGTTGATTGTTGACTTGGAATTTTAGTTGTTGAATTTAGTAGAGATTATCTAACAGCTTCCAGTTCATAACAAAGTTGAAATACAATCTCCCAACTCAATTTATATTCTATTAAACTTTACCTCGAATAAATAGATTAATAGTCACATTTTGATCAGGTTCAAACTAAAACAAATACAACTCTGAATGCTGCAGCTATCCACTCCTCTTCTTTGATCATTCCTGAAAATTATTTTTTAATCAATTCCTCATTCTCCCACTCTGTCTTTCAATTCCTTCTTGCCGTCATAGTTGATGTTATACATACTGTACCTTTTTAATGTGTTATGTAAATCAAGTTATCTATGAAATTTTTCCAGCTATTCACTAACTTCAACAACAGAGTCTTTTTATAATTGATTGACAAACTCTCAGGCTCATTGGGACATTTTTGGTGTTTGAATAATGGAACTTTTCTACTATTTGGGTGAGGAAACAAGATGGAAAATTTGACGTTCTGTTTTTGAATTATATTGACTGGGAATAACAAGAGAATGAGAAGAGAAAATCAAATAAAAATTATCAAATTCATATCAAACACAACCCCAGTCTAATTATAATTGATAGTAATCGATCAATTTGGGTTTCGAGTCACCTTTCATTTTCATTGTCATTCAACTTGCGATAGGCCTTCTCCTAGCAATAATTGTTACTTTCAAATCCCTTTTCTATTGACTGCTCAATTGTCTTGCAAGTTATGGTGGGTGTATGCTGAATTGATTTTCATTTACTTCAATAGAGATTTTCATGACAAAACTGAACACAACTTCATAAGGTTCAGATTAATTCCATGCGTTCAGACGCACGAAGTTCCACAATGATATTGAAATCGCAAAACAATTTCATTAAGTCTGAAAAATGTTATACAAAGGAAAACCTCATGCAACTCCAGAAATAAAGGGGAATGAACATGAATCCTTGTCATACGTTCTTTTTGAAATTGCTAACAAGAGCTTTATAGAGAGGAAAGAGGAAATGATGGTTATTGAATGTGACTGAAACCGTATCAAAAGCAACAAGGGTGAAATGCTTGTTGCCATCTGGAGTCAAGCGTGCTGTGTTATTCATGTTTTATCTGCACTCTTGTATGCCACTCATCATTCTCATTTAATCGATTAGTAAAATTGATTCTAGGGAAATTCATTGGTCAATTTCAACCGTTCAACTCAGAGACAACATCAAAAATGGAGAATTCTCAGGAAACATTTCGCAAGAACATTCTTCACAGGATACTTCGCAGCCTCAATTGGAATAAATCTTGGAAATTCTCAGAAATAGGTTTCACATTCTAAGCTTCATTAATCGTTCTCAATATCCCTTAATCAAAGTGATTGATCTTATTTTCTCTTTTTTCGATTAGCCAACTCACTCTTTCACAAATAGAGTAGGTAAGAGGAAGGCTTCTTTCAAGGCTACTAGGCTAGTATATTTTTCATCAAACATTCATCATTTTCCACCAAAAATCCGATTTTTATCATTTTTGGCACTTCAATGGTTCAAATGGCTTTCCATTTGAACTCCTCGATTATGAAAATAGAAATAATCATTTTGTTTACAACCAAACAACAAGGATATTGAAAAAGTATTGTTTCCTCACTAATTGTATGTTATTTCCAACTTATCAGAATTCATTAAAACAATAATATCCTTCAACACTAACGAGAATACGTTATGTTTTTCATGCATTTTTATCAGTTATGCTTTTAATTTTGGGCGCCAGAGTGTGACTCTGTAGAAATTTGTGACGTCAGACTCGTGAACCATATTTTCGAGAAAATCAGTTAATATGATAAGGTGATCTGAAACAATGCCTATTAATAGGATGTATTAGTAGGTGTTGTCTAAAAGCCTCGGGGTTTTAGCGGTGAGTGTTCAATTAATCATTTTGGAGCTATTTCACATGATAAGAATCATTATTTTCATTTAGAAATTATAAAATAGGAATAATTACCATTCAAGCTGAATATGAAAGCCCTGACTGTTGAATGAATCTCTGAATCTCTTCATTTTTGTAATGTGAAAATGATTTCATGGCCATGTGAAGCCAGGGTGAAAATTCAAGTCTGTGAAATATCATTTTTCCTCAACAGAATCAGCAATGATGAAGACCCTTAGCTTCCCTTGAATCTGGCAAATCTTCTGTCAATGATTAACGAGAGTGCAATACAAGGTGATGAGATGAGAATGTATTTTCTATCAGTCTTTAATTATTTTTCTTCACATCGCTTCCTGTATTTCTGTATTTCTCCTGCTTCTTCTCCATTCAGTCTCTTCCAAATATTTAATATCCTCTTTTTTTTCTTATCATAAACTTTCTTTCTGCTCCTTTGCTTTTCCATTCCAGTCCTTTTTCCCGCTCGCTCTAGTACTTTCCACTCATTCTTTACCATTTACTCGCACTGGCGCCTCGTATCCACGAATTAGGTGAAGTGCTGTACAGTAAAAGATACGGGCACTTCACCTGTTTCGTTGGCACGAGCCGCCACTGAGCTCGTGATTAATATTGTTGTTCAGTTCAAGTTTATTTAGTACTATTCACTGAAACGGTTTTACCTAAATCTCTTTATTTTTTTACAAAGATTATGCTCGATATTGATTGAGGTTGTACAGCAAGTCTTGAATCGAGTTGAATTCTGTTCACTCCATTCATTGGTTGTTGGGTGAGTGAGTGAATGAGTGGAGAACAGAGAGCGTTAAGCGTTGCTAAGTGGTGCTTGGCTGGAGGAAAGCACCACTTTTAAGCAGCCGAAACGTTGGAAGACGATTTGGTAATGGCGAGAATAAGTGCACCGTAAACTCGTTTGGACATTAATAGGGTTTTTATACTGTCAGGTGCCGGTTGTAGTGGCGTATGTCTGGATCAGAACTTGTCAGTGATGTAATCTCTTCGGGGACTATTTTCTGGCCCTCCCCCTCTACCCATAACGGTCAACGTGGCTGGCACTCTGCCCGTAGGTTCAGGATTGGGAAAGGGGGGGTTTAAGCTATCCCCCATCTTATCCGGTCACCCTTGCTCATTGTCTGCCCCTGAATTGATTGGCGCTGCAAAACGCGTCCTCCTTTGTTCGGCTACTGCTGATGATGCTGCTGCTTTTGCTGCTGCCTTCTCGACGCAAATTCATTTCATCGACGCGACTGCCGCGCGACTACAAGCGACACTCTCGGCTAGGGGACAAACCATTTTATCCTTGCTTGCAAACAACTTGCCCAACCACGCTGAGCCCCCTAATAGCATCTCTCATCTCCTACCTAATTAAAACACATCTAGCCGATTGCGCCTGCTTCCGAAATGACTCGTCAGTTGCCTCTCTAAAAGCTAGCATCTCTTTAACACAGTTTAAGTTTCAATCCCACACTCAAAACACTAGCCTACTTTACTACCCGGTAGTATAACTACCGGTGCAGGCTACTGATGTACTGTGGTTTAAATGGATTGTGGAACACACTTCTTTTTCATAGGCTAATTATTAGAAATCGTTAAAATTGAATGATGATATTTATTCATATCCATAAACTTGAAAGACATTAGAATCCTATTGAAAATCTGAGTTTAAACCAAATTTCCAATCAATCTCATTTTTTCAGGTCTTTTCATGTAGGTCAACTAAGTATTTTTCTCGATAGGCCAACATCCGATAATAGGATACATCCGATAACTGGCCCATACAAAGCCAGAACTATAAAACAATCATATTCATATAACATCATATTCTTCTACTTCATCAATTAATATTGTGATATAGCTTATAGTAGGAGAAATAATTCTATTTCTTCTCTCTCTCCACTTTTCTTCTAGCTTAAAACCTGTAGGATGAGACCTCACAGCCCTCTTTATTCCTAGGGTTATAACCTAAATGTGCCTTTTCCTAATTTATAATTATTAATGCAATTTCTTAATTCTATATTATTCGATTTAGTATAAAAGTTTTCATTACCATTATTCTATTCATTTACTCTTAAGCTTATTGCTCTCCATTCTTATTTCTCTCTATTTTTATTACAATCCCTATTATTTTTGTGATAGCATGACGTGTTGTCTGCAAAACTCTCCTCCACACCCAGAAAATCAGTCTTTGTGGAGGAATCCCATTAAATTGTTCAATTCTTGTTTGATTCTTATATTTTGTACTATGAGGAATAAACTCATTCGAATTTGAATTTGACTTTACTACCTTACTATTTCATCGATGTAAGAATAATAATACAAATGAATATCACTCGCTATGAAATAAATCTCTTTACAATATTTAAAAGCCTACTTTTGATCGATTTAAGAAATAAGCAAACCATAAAAATCTCTCAGCTCACTGAAATCTATAATTTGATAGGGTTCAGCTCGGTCTCCTGCACATCAATGAAAATCACATGTTGATAGCTGAGCTCACGAACCACAATGGTGGATGGGAACTCCGGTGCGGCTGAAGGGATTACGTGTCACCTGACAGCCCTGATCCAGACATATTCTGAAAGCGCAAAGCAGATTCCAAGCTACACAGAAGTCCTATTCAGACTGAAAAAATCCAGTGCTCCTAGTCTTGAATATTCTTTCCAGTCACATGCATATTTCATGTCTCAATATGGCAATTCAATCATGTCAATGTGAAAGGAGAGATTGACTCAATTTCAAGCTGTTGGTTGATGTCAAAAGAAAAGCATGCAACTTATTGAATTCAGTTCAGTGCATGGTATGAACGGATTCCCTCTTTTTTTTCATCCGACAGAAAATTTCTAACTACAATTTGAACCCGATTTCTAATTTATCTGAATCAAGATTCCAATTTACTATTGAAAAAATACACACTTAATACTGTTAGTACTCTATATATTATGTTTTTCAACCATTGTTTTGATGTTCATACTTGGTAGTTTAGAAGATATAGTAGTTATTACTTGAGTAGTCTAGAATCCACTATGATTGAAAATAATAAGAATAAGTTTTACTGTTGTAGACCGAAATAAGTAATTTACTGAGTCACAGTGACATAAGAACAGGAGCTCAAAGTCATCAAGTAGGCTATATTACATTATATTGATATCCAAAAATTCCTCCGTTAAACAAATGAATGGTCACGAAACCAGCCACTTGGATTTTTTTTCAGAATAACAATGTATCCGTAACATTTGGTGAGAAATCGAATTTCCCGGTTTAGAATAATATCAATAATCTTTGAATCTAGAAAGTTTATCTTCTTTTTGATCATGATTAATGAGTGCAAGATCTATTTTGAATTCGAAACCTATAAAAAATACCTTTTAGGTTCGGAGAATAGTACAAAGTCCACACTTGAATCAAATCAGAGGATAATGAGTTGAGAGTAGTACTTGGTTAATCCAGATAAGAAGAAGAGACTTTTGGAAATAACAATATTTCATCATGCAGAGAGCGACAAATTAGGTTAAAAGTTGAAAAAGAAATAATAAACATTGGATCTCAACATCTAAAAGCAGTATTCCAAAATTCTCTTGATAATCTTGTTAATTAGCATCAAGCTTTTTTTCTTGTTAATGGTTGAATCAGCAATAAGCTGTTCAGGTTGTTCAAGTCATTAGGATTACTCAGGACTCTAAAATGGAACAATTTATTCGAGTGATGAGATTTTAGCTTTACACAGCTTACAAACCTCAGAATTTCAAGATGTTAGAAAGTGATGGAGTTTAAAATACGTAGTGCATACTTGGTTACCATATTACGTTCATATCTACACTGAATCTTGTCCTACCAATTTTGCAATTTTATGTGAATATGATTATACAGAATATTTTGATAAGAAATCTCACGAGGAAGATTTTTTACAAATTCACAAATTAATATCCAAGGGGAATGATCGTCAAGCTGTCTAGAAGAACTTTATTCATAAAGTAGCTGGACTTCGATCAATCTTTCACTGAACATACAAATCGATCAGAGGGTTGCTTTAATTTCAGCTATATAGAAGAGCTTTAGAAGGCTAGAGCCAAGAGCGCAGTCTGGTGACGCGAAAACCATAGATTACTGATTTTTTTTTTCAAACATTTTTGGACTTTGCACTACAACTTCACGGAGCCACTCTAGTAATGTAGAGCCAGGATATCATGGGCAGTTCCTCAAGTCCTTTATCTACCCTCTTGAGGACTAGATGTTCCAATCATCTTCAAATATAGGCTATGTCAATTCATTAAAGGACTTGCACCGAAGAAAATTGTAACATAATGAAGGCCTTTCTGAGGGCTTTCCATCAATTACAAAGACTTAAAAACTCTCCAAGTTCATGAACAAACTTGACTACTTCTCAATAAAATTCAAGTCTATAAAATCTGTTCGCCTTGTAGTACCTTCAGGTGTAGGCTACCTTTTTTGAAGTATGTACAAGTGACTCTCCATTTCACTTGGTCAACTGTCATTAAATGTCAAATTCGAATTTTAAAGCTATCCTCCCCCAAAATATCACTCGAGCACAAATAAATATATTTAATTGTTTATTTCTCAAAGTTACAACATTGCGAAATAATTCAATTCTATTCTAGTACTGGGAAGGTGACTGAACAGAGAATTCCTCCCATCGTATTAAGAAATATCCTCTGCTGAATTCAAATTCCAAAAGAGAGAAAAAAACCAAATACAAAAGCCCGCTGAAGCTACAGCTTAAGCAAAACCACAAATGAGTGAGCCAGAACGTAATTGCGCTATTTCCTTTGATGATTAAGGTACGCAGTACTGTAACTGTTGCAGTATTTTTTCTCTCGTTGCTTACACACTTTTTCAATGGTCAACCCATTACAGTTCGAGCTTTAAAAACAGAGATGAAACACAAAGGGTTGGCAATAACATTCATTCTATATTACTGTTGAAAAATAAATAAAACTCAAACACCCTTTTTTGAAAACTTTAGAAAATTATAAAACACACATACATGTTTCGGGATCTAAGCCCATTTTCAATGTGGATAAAAATAGTTATGAAATAAATCTAAAAATAAATTATGATTTATTTCATAACTATTTTTATCCACATTGAAAATGGGCTTAGATCCCGAAACATGTATGTGTGTTTTATAATTTTCTAAAGTTTTCAAAAAAGGGTGTTTGAGTTTTATTTATTTTTCAATTATTTTAAACAGCCCTGTTTTAAAGTTCTTTATTCTATATTACTGTGTATAATATTATCTTGTTGCACATTTATGACATCACATTATTTTTGAAGTAACATTAATTTCATAAGAATTCACTAGGGTGAAAAAAGTGAAGTTGAAAATAATGCAGGGTTCTAATTATCTATCCTTAAACCACGAAATACTCTTACAACATCTCTGGTATTACATATCACCTGTTACTTTATTTATCTCATTTATCATTTTCTCCAGTTATTATTATTAGTGGAGTTTACATTTTAAGTAATATAATCATGTATTTCTAATTGAATAAAATTTATTTGATGTAAAGCTGCATGGAGCATCTCTTAAAATTGCTTATAATTGTTTTTTTAATTTTTAATAATTATGTTGATATTGTTTTAATGATTTTAGTTGATCATGGCTCGTTCGATATGGCTCAACCGAATATGCCAAATTTCAAGTTTTTGACTTTGTAGATTTTTAGTTCTGTTGGATAAAGAATCTATATCTATAAAAGCGAAAAGGCACTGACTGACTGACTGACTGACTGACTGATTCATTCACCAGAACTAAAAATCCACTGAAGCGAATGCGTTCAAATTTGGCAGGCATGTTCAGTTGGACGTTTCGATGCGCGCTAAGAACGGATTTTGAAAACTTTTCAAGGATACGTCGAATATTTTAGTTTTTCTAGAGTTTTTCGGCGTTTTCCTCATTTTTTCGAGAACCAATCGGTAGAAAATGATGATATTTGGTGGGCAGGTTCAGATAAGGACAAGAAATGTTGTGTTGAAATATTTTTGCAATCCGTTCAAGATTACGCCAGTAATCAGTTTTTCAAAATTGTAGATGTGTTGCGGGTTGCATACCTTCCGCCTTGATACGACCAATCCTTACTGCAGATTCAACGGTTCAGCGAGATTATAGATGAACTAATTTGGAAGATATTGAATCAAGTTTCAAACTATGTCCGATATACTTCCCAAGGTTACGCTTAATATTGGTGTTTTACTATTTTTTGGAATTTTCAGAGTTTTTCTTAGATTTTATCTAGAACAAATTGGCAGAAAATGTTGAAATTAGGTAAACAGGTCCAGATTAGGTGTAGAAATGCTATGCTCAATGAATTTCTAATCCCTTCTGAACGGAATTTGCAGGCGAGCGAAGCGAGCCTGTTTGTCCCAGCTGACACTGACAGAGGTTTTGCAGGCGAGCGAAGCGAGCCTGTTTGACTCACACTGTCTATACTGTCGGGGGTCCAGGGGGCGGAGCCCCCTTGCTAGGCGGAGAAGGCGAGCGAAGCGAGCCTGCCGGCTAGTGAATTTATAAAACATTGTTTTCATTCCGCTTTCACATACAAAGTGCTTCAAGAATAATTCACATTTCTATTATTATTTCAAAAGATTCCTTGTACCTGATAGTTAAGAATTTTCCATTGAACATAGCTCTAGAAATGCTCTGTTATTTAAAAAGAAAATTATGCAGAAGATAGTAATAATTCAGAATAATTTTGCCGGAGATAGTAATATGTATTTATCAAATCCATTATATTTTTAGAGGTTTTGTAAAGGCATCCAATAAATACGCATCAAATTCTATGAAGAGAAAGCTGTATAATTGAATGGAACTAGTAAAAATTTTCTAGCTTCAATAAGAACCGAGATTATGGGCAAAGTATACTTGAAGGTTGAATTCTCAAACTTAAATATTCTTAGAACTTTACTCATCTATAAAATTAGTCTTCACCTATTTAGAGTTTTGGAAATTGTAGCACATCACTTTCAAACACCAAATTTGGAACTCAAATTGTAAAACTTATAAGTTTATGTTTTTTCAACAATAATTATCTTCTATGTCTATTAAGTTACTTGATTATAATATACTTCGAGGAAGTAGTATTATTTGGTTAATCGAATTCACATTCTTTAAATACTATGTCAATCATCTTATCTTTGCTGTATGATGTTCAATAGAAACTTGAAAGTTCATCATGTTAGCAATCAGATTCCATGAATGCAATATGCAATGCTTAAATAGCCACCTTGAATAAGGCTATGAAACCTTCATGGCCTTCATGGCCTAACATGGCCTTGAAAGTCGCAACTATGTTGAATATGAGAGTGGGTTTATTTAAAAAATTTTAAATCATTTTTGAATCAGGTCTTTCAACGGATGCGTTTCTTGTGTGCCTTCTCACATTTGTATTACTATAGTGTGTCCAAGCAAAGTAGACCCTCTGGCAAGATAGGAGAAAGAATGACTCAAGCTCGGTCAATATTCGTTCAAAAATTATCAATTTGATCTTAAATTGTAGGAAACAATTTTATCTACTATTAAGATCACATTTCTAATTCTTGGACAAATATTGAACAAGCTGAAGTTATTTTCCTATCTTCCCAAAAAATCTTCTTTACTTGGACAGACTATACAAATCATAGCTATCTTAAGACATGGTTGTTTATTGTCAATATTTTATGCCATCATAATTAAGTACAGAAAACACAAGAGGACTTGTATTAAAAAAATTTTAATGATTATATTTCATAATTATTCTCAAAGAGAGAAAAATGAATAAGTAAACATGCATGATTTGTATAATGATGTATTCAATGGTATCATATGAGTAGGTTGTAGCTACGCCCCTAAAATGTTGTAATTTTATTAGGCCTGGGCCTCTTCTGTTAAAGAGGGCTATCTATGTTAATGGCCAAAATGTTTTTTACCAAATAGTTGAAGTTTCAATCAAGTAACATTCACATCTTGAATTGAAAGTACAATATTTGGAATAAATAATCGAATAATTAGATAATTATCAACAATATGAAACTTGGGAAAGAGTCATACTCAGTTTCCAAACTGAGAGCAGTCTGATGAACATGGTAGACATGTCGCTGTCGTACTGATGAGATCGACATGTAAACCGCAATCGCCATGTGCAATAATAATTATTTGTGACATTGTGACAACTGTCATCACAGCGATGCCACATTTTGGGAACCGGATATGAGACAAAGAGTTGAAAGCGTAGCCTACGTTTGCGGCTACAAGTCATGAATTTCTCAATAATCTCCTGCCCGACTAGAAAGCTATCCCAAACAGTAATATTCAGTTCTCATATTCCCGTGAAGAATGAGCAGAGACAAGTTGTGGACAATGAGAACATTGCGGAGCAACAAGACACTCGAATCAGGGACGTATATGGAGTTATGTTTTAGGTACAAAATGTTGATTCTTAGAATTGCAGTATATTGGAGGGGATGGTACGGAATGCCTTCCATCCCATTCTCATGTTTTAATACTTCTGATTCTAGGAGGTCATACCACCTGAGAACTCTCCCGGGTTAACCCTATTCCCTCAAAACTGAACAAAACTGAATCGATGTCACAAAGAGGCCATCAATCATTCCAACAACTATATGGATTATTGGTTAATTTTGTTAAATAAATTTGTTCAAACTGTAACTTCTACCAAGTATTAAAGTATCAATATCCTCGTTGAGTACTCTGAATCTCTATTTTTTAGGTTTAAGACCATTGAGGCGTTTGGTCTCTTGAATAATTGACCAAACTGATTTGAACTTGCTTCTTTTCCTCACTTGAATAACAGTTAGCCTCTCTCTTCAACATTTCAATAAGCAATATTTTTTCTATTCATAGCAAGAGCCGAAGAGACGTATACAGGGTGTTTCAGGAGGAATGTGCAATACTTCTCAGGCTGATTCCTTACACCAAGTAGACAAAAAGTTCCATGGGACCAACCCCCAAAAACGCTATGATACCGAGATAACAATGGCGGAAAATTGAGATTTTTCAAAACATATTGATTTTTCTAATTTTTTAGAGGCTTTATTCAGGTTCTAAAATAATCAATTCCTATGTAAAATTAGCTGAGGAATTCAATGGAACCAGTTTGGAGTTTGTAACTTCAACGGTTATTGAAACAATTGCAAAAATATGCTAAAAACGCCATTTTTCAACAATAAGGGTTATAACTAAATAAGGAATCATAAATTGATATTTTTTATTAATGGAAGTTGAAGAGAGTCGGATTCTGAAGAAAAAGTTAAACGGCGGCGATTGTGTAAATCTCACCCAAATCTCAGAAATAGCGATCGAAAATCGCTACTATATACACAAATTTATCACTTGTGCTATTTTTTGTCAATTTTTCGATTTTCGATCGCTATTTCTGAGATTTGCGCAAGATTTACACAATCGCCGCCATTTAACTTTCTCTTCAGAAGCCGACTCTCTTCAACTTCCATTGATAAAAAATATGAATCTATGATTCCTCATTTAGTTATAACCCTTATTGTTGAAAAATGGTGTTTTTGCATATTTTTGCAATTGTTTCGATAACCGTTGAAGTTACAAATTTCAAACTGGTTCGATTGAATTCCTCAGCTAATTTCACATAGGAATTGATTATTTTAAACCTCACTAAAGCCTCTAAAAAATTAGAAAAAATAATATGTTTTGAAAAATCTCAATTTTCCGCCATTGTTATCTCGGTAACAAAGCGTTTTTGGGGGTTGGTCCCATGGAAATTTTTTTCTACTTGGTGTAAGGAATCAGCCTGAGAAGTATTGCACATTCCTCCTGAAACCCCCCGAATATTGCATGATAATATCACAATAGGCAATTTTGTATGGACTTCGAGTGATGCTTGTAACAACGATGAAAAATATTCTGAAAGAAAACCTTGAGAATGGATCTTCCTAGATTGAATACTGGAATTAAATTTTTCATTTTAAAATAGGCTACTTGAAACTTCAACTACTTAACACTGATGATAAACACTATAGTACAGGTGAGCCATAATTCAATTGAATACAAAATACTTCCTGTAGTATTGCAATAAATTCAAGACAAGTTACCTAAAGTAAAATCTATTGTTAAAAATAATTATTATGTTCGAAATATTCTACTTCAGTAGAGTTATTTCAATAACCAGCGTCAAAGGGTATCCTGGATGCATTTCAACATGCACTTGCAGTTCTAATCTTCAATCCATGTTTACTTATAGAGTAAATGCTTCATCAAATCATATCAACTACTACAATTCTAAGATATTTTTGAGCGAATATGTATGTCGAATAGAGTGGAAATCAATTATTTCCTAGTAATTATTTTTAAACCTTTTCAGTTCACTCAAAAACAAGGAAAAAACGTCATTCTATACTCGATTTCTCTTCACAAATGGTTCATATAGGCGCTCATCGCAAACTGTATTATGTCATTTTTGCTCGGCAATCATTTTTGACACGCCACACCGATCGTTTCTTTTGTCACCGCTGTATATGAGACACAAAGCCGCTCGTTTCCAATCAATAGCAGAGCATGAAACAGTTCATTAAAAGCGACTATTCAGAGAAACCTGATATGAAATTATGCGACAAGAGATGCATGAACGAGACAACGGTATGTTTTTTGAAAGCATTCTCCATAATTCTCTTGCAGGTCAAGGATAATCTCGAATGATTGTAATGTAATTGAAAAATTCAAATTGGATGATCTCCATTTCTCGATGTAGGCCGTTTACACAATAAACGTTAAGCCACAGATTTATTGCTCTGTGGTTGAGCCTTCATCAACACAGACACTCGTCCCATTCAATCGACATTCCCATGATTTCATTCTATTATTAGACAAGGAAAATGACTTTTCCAGGGAAAACATTAAAAATGTTATTGGACGTTTCAAAGTATGGTTAATTCCAGGAAAATTCCGCATGGTAAATGCATTGATTCCGTTGGATGAGGTTGAGGTTTTTTGTTATATTTTTTTGTTTATTTCTGAGAAATAAAAATGTATTTATTTATTTTAAAGTTCACACCGTGACTGAGCTGGAAGTGGATCCTTTAGCCTTGACACGTAGGGCTAATTCACTTCTCCAACACTGTCAGTTCATCTTTGACAAGATTCTTAGACAGCACTAGACACTGTTTCTAAGAATCTTGCATCTTAGGAGTATAATGTCTTTGCTCTCAGCTTTCAACTTATTGAAGAAAATAGTCTACAAAATAGAATTAACTAGTCTATAATACGTTCGGAAATTTGGATAAAAATTTTCCACTGATCTCTTAAGACACGATACTGGCTAATACGGCTGGTACTGGCTAGGCGGAGAAGGCGAGCGAAGCGAGCCTGCCGGCAAGTTAATCATATTCTCAAGTATATGATTAAATAGTAAAGAAAAGAATTGAAGAGGAGTCAAATAACCTAGAATTTTAAATCAGAACTCTTGAAAACTCATAAGTTGATTCATACATTTTTAATAATAATTAATAATCCACATCAATGATTTTAATAATGACTAACCAATTAAGAAGATCATTTAATTCAATTTGCTGTTGAATTAACGGTGACAATTTTCAACCAGGAAGCTGTACAGATTATAGTGATAGCATATCAGATGCAGACAGAGGCCGAGGCCCTGTTTATGAGTTTTGCGAATAAAAGGCGCTCTCTCCTGAATTGTCTAATTTGCATTTGGATGCGAGAACAGGTGCATGCCTCATATACAGCGCACATCCTTCTCATCCACTCTTTTTGTTTCTCACTCACTCTCTCTCTCTCTCACACACACACACACACACACACACACACACACACACACACACACACACACACACACCTTTGAATGGAATTCTACAACCATGTAAGCTGTTCTGTATTCGTCTAGCGCACCACACATTGTGTTGTGCGGGCGACATGAAAATCAGAGCCTCCTTACATGAATTCAAGGATTCCACGATTATGTTTGAAAGTCTTCTCTTCTAAAATGAGATTTCCTAGGAAAAATGCGGTTATTTCATTTGCAAATGGAGATTTGGCTTTATTTATAGATATCACATCTGGCGATCAATTCAACTTGCTCAAGATGCATGTTATGAACATGATAACAGAAACAGAATTGCACTTGTATGGTTGTCTTTCCTTGATCAGCAGAGAATGATAATATTAGTATCCAAACACACCTACTGTATATCGAGGTGAGAAACAACAGCTCACACTTTGAAAAACTATTTATGGGTAAACTATACTCACTCTAATGGGAGTTTTTCAGTTTTCAGTTTATCTGCAGATAATCAATAAATATAGATAATGAAAAAATAATGGAGTACATGAACGGTTTTCAGAGACAGCTTCCATCAACGGTCTTGCTAAAAACATCAGCGGTTCTAAGAGATCAATCAATTTCCAAAATTTAATCTTGGAGTTCTTGAGAATTTGTAAATTTAGTTATTTGAGAAATTCTATTGATGATCGCTGTCTCACACTTAGTTTGATACGCAAGGTGGGTTTCAAATTATAACAAGAGTTTTTTTCCCCTTTGTCTGAAAAAACCTTGTTGGAAAATAAAAGCTTTCTTGTTGAATTAAGCTTTCGAGCGCTCTACTTCTGTGAGTAATGAGTCAGAATAATGGGGAAATAGTGGAGTCTGCCTGCAGCAATCAATTGGAAAATATTGCTGCTGACTATTGGCTTCATTCCCGAGCTCCTTCATTAGAATTGTCAGATTAATGATAATGATCCAATCAAACTCTCGGAAAATCGGCATGGAGGAGTGAACTTCAATGGATAATAAAAGCTCGAATGTACATACTCGCCTGGAAAGTAGTTCAGAATGAGATGGTGGGATCCGGAGCGTTGGATTCAGCCGAAATTAGCTGGGATTGGACCGATAGCAATTAGACTATCGGCTCTGGCGGCGATAAACAGTGCTTCACCTGCATCGCTGTCACTGAATCGAACTAATTAGTTCAAATTGATTGGACGCCATCAAAAAAAGCCACCCTTCGAAATGATTGCACTGCAGACAAACGACGTAAAAACCATCACTCGCATCTAACCCGCCAACTTGCGAAATGAATTCTCAACTTTATCAGTAAAGTAATTGTTATTGTTATGATTGAAAAACAGGTCAACACTGTATAAATTCGCAGTAGAGATTGTTGAAGTTATTGGAGCGTGAAGTTCAAGCCCAGTAGTCTGATTACTCATCCATCTAAGCATAAAACTTGACTACAAAACTCGACTAGATATTATATATATAAATTCAGCTCAGCAAGAAGTGCTCAGTTTTTGGTAAATGAGTTTGCAGCTTGTGAATCTAGTGGTTTTTTAATCGAGTGAATCCTGCATCTGTTTATACACGTTCTACTTTTTCGAATGCTTTGAATCTGATCACTTTTCAGGAATGCATGACTGGATTTTTTGAATCCATGGAATGCATAAACATCAATAAATATAGATGAGTTGAACAATTAATGTTATAAATATTCATTATGTGTGGATGAACTATGATCGAAAGATAATATAGGATGATAATTCATAAGCTTTATTATTCAAGAACTAAATACACAGAGCAAGGGAGAAAAATGAAGGTAACAAACCGAAAACATGAAATAGTGATTCTTAGCTACAATATGGTAAAAAATAAGACACAGTATGAGGTATTACAGAGAAAAAAATGAGTCAATAGAAGCTATGAATCTTTAAGTGAGAAATATTAGTTTGATTTATGAATCCTAAAGATTCTACATATTTTAAACACTATCGATATTATTGAAAATTGTACAAAACATTATTCCGTTTATTATAGAAGTTAAGAAGTTGACAAAACCGGTATAATAAAGCATAGGAATCGAATACTGTTCTCCTTATTGTGATTTAATCATTTGCTTTATTTGAGCAGCATACATTTTCCCATGCAATGCTGAGCTTCAAGTATTTTACTCAATTATCGAAGCTTTTCAAATAAAACTTCAATGTCAAATTAGAAAGTAAGTTACTGGAACAAGAAGGATAAAAAGTTAATATTATCAAGAATTCGCTATTATGGTGAAAATTGTTCAAACAATATTTCTTTTGGATGTTTTTGATATTCAACGGATTGTATGAAATTTCAAATATTCTCAGTATTGTTTCCGCTACGTTGCGAAATGAGCCACGCTATACTGTAGAGTGCTGTTATTAGTATACAGTGCCGTATTTCATTCACTGTTGTCTGTTATCATGTTTAGTTCTAAGCGTGATAGGTTTGTCGAACAATTCAAGAGTCAAGCGTCTCCTGAAATAACGACAGAAAGGGATTGCTTTTCCGCTAGACTGAACTTCTAGAAGCTCCGAGACTTCCACGAGAGGAAGTAGGGAAATTACTGTCTCTGAGGTATTACAGTTCCGTTCAATATTCAAACGGATCAGTTTCTGCAGCCAGTTGGGTCCACTGGTTTAGTTGGTAGCGATCTCAAATCCAGTAAGATTTGTGTCGTTAATCTATTGAACGTAACTTACTTCAATATAGTTCTTTGGATATCTTTTGTGCTCCAAGTTTTTCTTGAATTTAAAAATCTTCGGTTTTCGATTAGTGATTTTGACTTGTGCATTGGTGTTTTTGGACCTTCTAAATTGAAAATAACTCTTCCGAATCAAAATAACTGTGAACATATCCAAGAACTTCTACCATGTTTCCTACTAAACAAGGTTATGTCGGCGATGTGGAACACCTTTTGGTCTCACCACCAAATAAAGCCATAATAATAATAATAATAATAAATAATGCCAAAACATGAAATAATATGTGATTGGATCAATGATGTTAGACTGAGGTTACCGGAGAAGCGGCTAGCTACTTCTAGCTATTCTAGAGGCTATCTTTAGGCCATATTGTATTAAAGTTACTATATAAGATCTTAAATAGTCACTGTACATTGTATAGGCCTGAACTGTATATTTTTATAAACCATTATGTAAATTGACAAGTGAGCCAGGAAAGACGCTAGGATAATCATAGTCGCTTTTCCAGTAAGAATAAATCAATCAATTCTGAGAAAATTGTTTCTTGAATTGAGAATCAAGCAGATATCAGGGAAGAAACGACTTCTTCGAGAAGAGGTAGCTTTTATCTCTTAAGTCAATTTACAGTACTAGCAAAAATGAATGAATTTTGAAGATGTTTGCTCAACTATACAGTATAGTTTTGTTTATTCAGGTTCAATTATGTACCCTTCTACTCAAGCGGCAAAAAGAAACTGATCATGTTCCACTTTCACTGTATTTAAATGCATTTGAATGAAGGAGGGAGGTCACTATTCACCTGTGCAAACCAACAGTCAAGTGACTAGCTCGTCTCAAGTTTATTATTTATCAGGCAAGCATTTGAATGAACTTTCCCTGTGTAAATACTACGCCATCTCTGCACTGCATAGTGCATATTTGGTTTCTTTACTTGAATTGTAGCTTGCAAAAATAGGTTTCATTTTTCTGGAATAATTTTGTAAGAATGTATAGCTCTGGAAGTGAAGCTATCAGATTCAAGTTGAATACACTCAAATAACTTCATCAATGCCGTTGCAGCGAATACTTCAATAACAAGTGACTGGAATACTTCAAGTTTCAAGTGTTATGTAATTGATATTATTGATACATAATTGATTGCAAGTAAAAATATATGTATAATAGCTCATCTCAAATTCTCAACTGGATTCTCTTTCATAATTCACCATTAAGAACCCGAACAACGTTCTCTCAACCTTTATATGATAGTTATACGAATATAACTTGATTCTTGAATACGGAGTCGGCTATATAGCATTGAATCGTTAGCTGGGAATTGGGGTGAAGCGTAGAAAAACTGATCTGTTCGGAGTGGAAAACGTTGAATCAAGATAAGACCGAGCCGTGGTTTTTTATGTGCTATGATTCTGCATTGAATGTTCGGTTGTTCCAGGGCACCGCGTCCATTCAGAAGGACATTGTACTCGAAATCGAACGGGAACAATGCTCGCCAATAGACGGTCTCCATAAATGATCGCAATTGCGTTCGAGCAGGTGTGCCCCTGCCTCAATCCGATTAACTCTGCTTTCTTCTCTCATTTTGAATTCTTTCATCGATATTCATCGCAATAAAACGAATTTTCAGATCTTATTAAGTACTGAAGAGTATCCAGATGCACCATCGAACAAATCCAGATCGAATTAATGATTATTATATTTAAAAAATAATTGGGTAGTATAAAAATAGATCATTCTCAAGTGTTGGGATGCTCTCGAATCGGAAAAAATAACAATTATGATAAATAAGTTGAGAAATAAATGATTTCGTCATTCCAGGATTCTCTAGTATCAACAAAATTTCATACAGAATGTATCGTGTTGCTCATCCACTCTTTTTTCTAATTTTAATTCAAACTAATACAAAACAACAACAAAAAAGTGAATAAGGCGAAGTAAGTAAAACTACGTAACGTAAATGAAAAATTTTATATTCCAAAAGTACTTTTTATTATCAGTTAAGAATACAGTGTAAGTAGGCAATTACATGAGTAGGTAATAAAATAAGGTAATTAGGTAATTAACATAAGGAAACAAGGTGATTAACATTGGGTATTTGTTTGATTAACATAAGGTAAGTGAGTAATTAACATAGGGTAATAAAATGAGAATACTATATATAGCTTATAATGATGATTTTTGTGAACATTATCGTCGATCTTCTATTATTCTACATTATTACGTCTTGTATTATCATTTACATTACCACACCCAATATTAACTGGGTAGAATTTTACATCGTCTGTATTCTCAACTGGTTACGATCTGGAAGTCCCATTGAGAGAGTAGCGTTACGAAATTCCCGTGATAAGTAAAAAGCTATTGAAGTTAAAGGGAACTTACAAATAGAACTGTCGAGAAATTTGTAATTTATTTTCATCGCATCAATAGGGAAGCAATGCTCTCTCGCATGCTGAATGCGTATCTAGGGAACAATCTAGGTTGAGTCATTTTCATAGTCCATTGAAGAGCAAATCCACTCCCTCTATTTCCTATCTGGCTTTGATTCAAGAAAGGATAACTCCAATAGCAGACGCTAAAAGTCTTAAGTCACGCAAAAGAAAAGTTGCTTTTGCCTGCCAGCTATCCAGAAGCAATTAATTGCTGCTTTACGTCGTCTGCGATATATGGAGGGAAAGATACTCGCCCAGAACCAATATAGCACCTTGAATCATGAGTTCATCAATCAAATGAAAACTACTGCAAGGCGTTCCACTCCTTCCGATTACTCACAGGCATTAATTCAAATTCCACAGTAGGCTAGTCGCATTGTTCATTTATATATAGTATCAATACTAACCTTGGGCTAGTCTAATATTGTACGGTAATATTTCTATCATCGAAGTAATATTATAATGTTAATCATATAAGAAGAGATGAAAATATGATTTCAAATTCACATTTCTTTTCATATGATCAAATATGATAATAGAAATATCACCGTGAGCCTAATACCGGCCTCAGAAGAGCCAATCACACATCCATAAGTTAAGTAAACAGTTAACGCAAATCGAAGTACAGTAGGCTATATTTATTCAAAAGACACATCAATATTATACTATTACTATTCGATATTCTGTAGCCTACCAATGAATTTTTATGGAGATGGAATCAAATCAGTTTTCAAAGCGGAAATAAAGTATTCAAAATTTATCTTATTGGTATATGTAAAAGAATATTCTTATGGCTTTTATTGGTGGGGAGACCCTTGCGGGTACTTCCACCTCGCCAATGTGTACTCGGCCAGAATCGGTCACCCATCCAAGTGCAGTCCACAGTGTTCGTGACATAACATCACGTTCACCGATAGATCACCCTCCGAGAGACCAATTGCCAGTACATTGGTATATAAATGAAAATGATGATCATATTTGTATTATGTAAATAATCAGTATTAATAACAGTACAAGGAGGTTCAGGTGAATGAGTAAAAGATAATATTTCCTACGGCGATGTTTGTATACATACGAGAATTATTATGCATTATTTGTGGTTCAAATAATTCCATACTGGGTACAAAGTAGAATAATGGCATACTCCGGGTGAATATTGATTTCAACCCTTCGAATTGAGTTTGTGCTATTTTGTGTTTGCTCATGCGTTTTATTATATTTGGAGTTAGCCATCATTGTTTCAGTAAAGATTGAAAGCGATTCTAATGAATAATATTAGTATGGTTAGTATAGTATGATAAATATTAATATGATAAATTTAAATTATATTGAATTATGATTTGCAAAAATATATTGGCCATTTGGAAATAATATTTTTCATTTTGTATACTATCTTACTTATAATAGGACAGAATATAATGATGAAAATAATTTCCATTTCAATTCATTTATTTACATCAATTTACATCAAATCATATTACACACAGAATACTTCAGTATTCTCTAGCTTGAATATCAATTGTAGTAATGTGATTTTCATATTATTAAATTTATTAATCCCCATACAATTGACGTCGAATCATTAGTAATGATAATTGAATAATTGAGCTAGTAGGCATCGATGCGGAAGCATCATTGGAGAAGCACTTTGCTTTTCAGTCGCATTGGGATGATAACTGCTCAAATTAGCGTGGTCACTTGTGGACTATTCTGCTAAATATTTTTCAATATCTTAAAAATATTCCCTGAATGTTCAAAACTCATTTTCAACTAAAAGTTCATGTATCTCACATTATTCTTCACAACAATCATGCGCAATGTAATATCCTTCGTGGATTAATTATTTAAAAAAAGCATTCACTCAACTTACTGTATGAAGAATGTTGAAATTAATAACAGCAGAAGGAATTAGCTGCAAACAAGGGTTTCCCATTATATTAACTTTTGAGAGCAAGCGTAATATTCACCTTTGTTATAAAATTTCCATTTTTCTTTCAATCTGTTACTATCTCACTCTTCGAGGCGGTCTCATTTTTTCTTTACTGTAGATTCCCTTTGATTGAATTATAAACGGCTGCAAATTACCAGCATGAAATTTTCTCTATCTATACCTTTTTTGGTTGTGATGAGGGGGGTCAGCTAGCCTGCGTTCTCAATCAAGCGGCAACTGTGAACTTCAAAGGCTCCTAATTGAATTTCTATGGCTAATATTCCCAGCCAAGTTCCCCTCTCCCGTTGCCTCCCTATGCGGGACGCTATGTTTTTATTTCTTTTTTATTTATGTTCTTTAACAAGCCCGCATACTGAGGTGCAGTCGTAGAATATCGGTGAAACGTGCCAAAAAAGGTGGGAGGGCTCTACCAAGATTGTACAGAAATTACAGACACCATCCTAATTGCAGGAAAATCATTCTCATCTACTTTGTTATTGAGCCTTCATTGACTGATAACCATCTCTCATAATTCATTCCATACTATCTTAAAAGCAGACAAAGATGGAACTCTTTTCACAAACTTTTCATAATATTCTGCGAAGATTAAAATCTCACGGAATGAAATTCTGTTCATAAAAATTTCAAATGTAATTTGAAACATTGCTGTGATATGCTTGTAATATTGAGCCATATTTCAATGATTTACATTTTTCACTGTTATATTTTTCAGAGACCACCTCTCATCTTTTTTCTCCTTGTTCAAGAAACATTCATGACGATGCGAAAATTCGAGATTAAATTGTTTCTAGTAAAGAGAGGACAGCTTAGCCTATTTCCGACTTGAATGCCTATTTAAGTACACAATTCACAAACGGCCTTTATTGCCTAGCTATTCCTTCTGATAGAGGCTGAAACAGCCAGCCATTATTTGTGAGTGCACTTGCTTCAGCCACAAACGGCATTTATTACTTTTTACAAACGGCATTTTATATACTTTTTGTATTGGAAAATGCAATATCATTGAAGTGTACTCACACTCAAGGAGATAAATAATAATCGCAGCAGAACAGTTTCGTTTCTGGTACCGATAACAATCTATCTTAAACTCTTCAAAACTTTCAATTTGATTGCTTCGTATCATCATACAACTATTATTAATTCGTTCATGAGGTTGAGTCATGAACAATGTGAACTGCTCTTGGGTGTGTGGCCAGTATTCAACTAAATTTATATCGATAAGGTGGAACCTAACCGTATAAGTCACCTCCACTTCTTAGAATTAATACGAATTCTTTCAAAACTCGTTGAAAAATATTATTATGGCTTTTATTGGAGGGGAGACCCCTACGGGTAGTTCCACCTCGCCAATGTGTACTTGACCAAATATCGGTCACACATCCAAGAGCAGCCCACAGTTTTCGTGACTCAACGTCTAGTTCATCGATAGATCACCCTTGCCGAGAGACCAATACTCAGTACATTGAAAATCGTTAGTTTCTTCTTCCTGAAAATTCGAAAATGATACCGTGCAACCAAAACTTATTGATTCTGATGATCATCAGAATGTAATATTCACTTACAGGTATTATTTGAGGATATTTGATTTTTTCATTTTATCCATCAATTATTTTGAATAGCCCTAAGTTTAAAGTTAAAGTTTTATTTGAGGATTTTATCAGCTGAGAAACGTAATTATTGTCATGAATCCATGAATGCATCTCTCGTTCACTCATCTCATTATGAATTTTATTTGTTTTTTTAGTCTGAACTTCCAGAACCCTAATTTAACGTCACTCAAGACCATGGAAAAAATCTTTACATCACGGTATGCCTAAAACGGGAATATCGGCCATTCAGTGGTTTGAACGTTTCAAGGGGATTTAAAGTTCATTCGTGGTATTCGTTATATTGGCGTTTGTAAAACTGTGGCTCCAATGTAACGGTTTTTACATTAGGTATAATTCATAGTCTATTCCATAGACGTCCATTTCATAACCATGTTTAAAGCTTTAATGCAAGCATGTTGAAACATAATTATAAATTAGTTGCTTGTCTGTATAGCCACACATACTGTACTGGCAGTGCACATTATTTTGGTGAACCTCAACGTGATGCGAGTGACAGTGCATGATATTATCAATAATATTATATCACTGTTAGTAGGCTTAGCAGCAGTGGCCGCAAGCACAACAGGTGCAGTTGACTCCGTGGTCGAAATTGATAGATGGCTGTGGTGCTGTATTGTTTCCATGATACCAATGCTGGCCACGTACATGCATAACGGATAATCGGGCTTATTATCGCCATTTTCAGCTGAAAATTTTGTCGTAATTCATATTTGTGCAGTGATTATGGTGGGCTTTGCGTCACGAGGTTTTGTGAGTTATTTTTGTAGATCGATATGCGGCCTATTGTCATTTCAGCACACACCCTTTTATTGTCTCTGCTTACGACCAGACCTAATGAAATTTTGGTTGTGGATATAGAATTAGATGAGATGAAATTCGTAGCATAATATGGAATAGAATCTATCAATCTAATACTAAATCGATATTCGATTTTGAAAATTTGAACACATATTATTGTGATTTATTGAAACACATTTACTAGTAATATGGATGGATTGATCAGGTAAATGAAATAATTGAAAGATGATTAAATCACGAAAGATACATTTTTCAAGAATATTTGTAGGCTTGTATTCATTATTTAAGGTTTTTTCGAACATGTAACATATATTTATATCGTATAAAAACTTGAATAATCCAAATTTAGTTTGATATTCAAAGATTTTAGTAGTAAATAAGAACTGGGATGAATATTGCAAAGTTGATTCGATCTTGTTCGATGATTTCTCTGCAAATATGACATAATTGTCATAATTCATTCAGATCAGTAATACTCATAGTTGTATACTTATATAAATAATACTTGGTAGTTGAATGCTGTTGAACTAAGATTGGGAAGCGGCCAGTGACATTGTAATTTGGATAATCTGTCTTATGAGCACCAAAACGCTAATTAGGTGTGGGCTACTCTATGCATCCGACTGAACACAATGGATAGAATGTAAGCTGCTACATTGAGACAGAGCCGTCAACTTGGACCCGTACTATTCACGTCAGTGGGTGACAAACACCATTTATCACAGGCCTATATTACAGTTACTAACGTCATTCAAGTTCATGTCATATCAGCTATATAACTTTCAGCTGCAGGGGTCAATTTGGTGCTTGGACATATTTTACGGTTTTTTAACTGAATCGGACAATATAATAATGATATCGATTGAGCAATTTCACATAAAAGAGTACTTTTTTGTGCAGAGAGAGAGAGATTGGAGCAGTGGTCGTAGCCATGACTGGAGACTGAAGAAGTTTCAGCAGTGGCCTGATAAGCAGTTGAGCACTCATTCATTTATTGACTAAGTTAGGACTCATCTGATGATTCAAGGCTCCTGAGTGCGAGAGAATTGATGTCTGAAGTTTTCCACTACAAAGTCACTTCCATATTTCGGGAGAGACGATAAGGCGTCGGTCCAGGCCGCTCCCATTACATCAACACTCTTTTGATGACTCACGCGCAAGCCTGAGCATCACTCTGAGGTGACTTGTATAAAGCATCTAGAGAGGAATTCTTTAATAAATATTGTAATGGAAATATGAACAATAAAATTTGAGTTTGAATATTACAGATGTAATGGTCTAGTTTGTGCAATGTGCAACACAACAATGGAGTAAACAGTGTTCACACTCTTGTGTATTTTTTGATCCATGTATTTTTCGATATGATGAATAGTTCAGCTGTATTAGTATAGGGTTATATGTTACGATTCATTCATAGTGAGTTGAAAGATGAAGATCAGTGGCGCCGACTTCATCAAAATATTGGGGGGGCATGTCCACCATGAAGATTAATAGTGGGGGGAGGGTGTCATCCGATGATGGGGGAGAGGGTTGTGAAAATACGCAAAAAATCACAAGCAGTAAGACTGCATCGTTGCATGTGATTTCGTGCTGAATTCTTATCTGTAGTAAAGAAATAATCTGATCCATTCAACTACTTTGAATTCCCTATAATATTATACCCTATCATTAATTTAATTCAGATTAGCAATTATAATTGTGATTCCAGGTAGTGAATGAATCAAATCAATTTTGAACACGAAAATAAATATTTAGAAATAAAAAATTGATAATAGTTGAGTTACTGAATTTCCTCAGTTGTGTAGATTGACGGCGCATTTGCATTTAACTTGAACATAATATTATCTAGTTCACTTTTATCACAAAATTCGGTTTTTAATTAGATTTTTTAACATTTTCACTTATAATGTTGATAAACGGCTATAAAAATCGCACGAAATCCACAAAACACGAATAGATGTGTCATGTGATGACCACTCTCACTAGTCAACTGAAAACTGAAGTAATTCTGGCTATGAATGTTAGTTCCATTATTATGTAGTTTGTTTTGTTTATCTAGATTTTGTATTTGATTTTGTATTTATATAGACTATGTATTATATTTTCAAAGAAAGGAGAGTGGGGAGTTATACATAAAACATAAAAATCAAGAATGAATTGAAGAAATTCTTGCAAAATGTTGCAATCGATACAAAAATTTTTCTTGGTGGAAATGAACGGTACAAAAATAGAAAAATATTATGGTAAAAGAAAATTTGCAATTTTCCAATGTCGTGGACAGAGTGTCCACTTGGTCCCCGACTTTAAAATTGCTATTATCTCAGTTAGGGTGGTGGTACAAAAATTTTTCTTGGTGGAAATGAACGGTACAAGAATAGAACAATATTCTGGTATATTCAAATCCTATGTTTTGTCATGTCGGGGACCAAGTAGACATAGCTATCTTTTCATACTATCATAGTCCAGTTTCCAGATGTGAATGTTATAAAAATAGCTAGACAGGTCCACTGTTTAAATTTGGGCTTTTTGGAATTGATGACAGCAAAAAATATTCTTTTAATAGGCCTACTCATTGATAATTGATACCAAAACAATTGATGAAATTTTCTCTAGTAACCTATGAGCATTGGGGGGGAAATACACACATTGCCCCCCCTGAGTGCCATAAAGTGCCTTGCCCCCCCAAAGTCGGCGCCACTGAGATGAAACACCTTTTTGACATATTATTACCCTTAAGTTGCTGTTAATTAAATCGTTTGATCACTTCTATTTATTCATAGCTTTCTACCTTTCTTAAATATTGAAGGATTTGTTGAAGGAGGCTATGATTTATTTCATTGTATTTGATTACTACAGCTGTTTCGTGAATGTCTTCATTTTTATCTTCATCTTCTAACCAAGTATAAATGCACCCTCTTCGTTCATTCTTGAGATAAGAATTAAGTGTATTCTATTTGAATTTGTCATGATCGCCCCCACTTGAATCTTGCTCCACTATCAAAAATGCATTACAAAGAAATACAATTGGTTTTGATAATATGGATTTTTGTGTCCTGTTATTCATTCTGGTTGGACATTCTAGGCCAATGTTATTAAAGACAAGGTTGTTCCGATTTTCGGGAATTAGAAAAGTGGATCCGAAAAATTCAATGCTTCAAATCATATGACTCATTCAGGTATGAGCTATGAGCTATTCAGGGTATGAATTCAAAGGTGCCGTTTCCGAGAAACCCATGAAAAACACATATTATTCGCCATTTTCTCCGCCATTTTTGATTGGATTTTTTTCGTTGATGGCTCAAATTGTAGGGCATAATAAGGGTATTATTCACACGAATTTTCAAAACGATCAAGTTATTTGGTTGATGGCTCAAATTGTAGGGCATAATAAGGGTATTATTCACACGAATTTTCAAAACGATCAAGTTATTTGGTTGATGGCTCAAATTGTAGGGCATAATAAGGGTATTATACACACCAATTTTCAAAACGATCAAGTTATTGGTCGATTTGAAGTGATTTTCAAAATTTTCATCCCCTAATTTCACCCCCTACCCTTGGACCAATTTGGCTGGTTAACGAACTTGACCGAGATATTAACACTATTGATTTTTGTGCAAAATTTGGTCGCTCTCCGACAAGCCCTTCGGGAGTTATCGTCTTAACAAGAATCTGTACATATATAAATATATATATATATATATATATATATATATATATATATATATATATATATATATATAAGAGAGAGAGAGAGATATGAATTTGAACGGACATCAGATTCGTGTTCTGGGGGCTCGGAAACGTGTAAAAAATATATCGCATCATATATTTGCGATTATCCGGTCAAGACCAATAGTGCATTTTTTTTCAAATGAAAAAATAAGGATATAATATTTTTCAAAATAATTTTTTTCAAATGAAATGCACTAAAATGACACAAAAAAATATAGCTCATATCAACAACATAATGATGATGCTTTTCACTAGAAAATATTAGCGCATGCACACTGCACTAGAATTTCTGATTTGAACTACAACAAATTCTTCTCTCCCCACCTGTTTTTCATTTGCCCAAAATCAGGCAGTTATGGAACAACCTTTTTGTAATAACCTTGATTCTAGGCTACATTTAGGCACCTAACCTGGTGTATTTGTTTTATATTGCTGGCTTGCCTGTGTTCCAGAACATAGCTACAGAAATGGATGTTTGTGCAAGAGTAGAATTACTTGTGTGAGAGACATGTATGGGATCCAGTCTTATCACGTGGAGCTAAACTTATAAATATTCATGAATATATTTAACTGCACAAGAAAATGGAATAGTAAACTCCAATTAGTGACACCAGTAGCAGAACATGGCAAAAGCTTGTTTGAGATTTCGATCCGACAAACTTTAGGTTGCGCTTTGAAATTTGTCCCACGCATTCAATCTCTGAGTATGAGGGACTGAAATTTCTAATTCAATTCTCCCTATCCGTGTACACGAATTCCCTTCCAGTTCAAACACTCGGAATGTATGTAACGCACCAAGCTAAATATTTGTCACCAATTTATTATGTTGACCATACTTCACTGAGTATTTAGTGAAATCCCATTACAGGGATTAGATCATCAGAAAATTATAAAGATAATTGGTATTTGTTACAAAACTATAACTTGAAAATTAAATCGGACAATCACAATAGTACCAAGTATTAATAATCTAAATCACTGTTTCAGATAGGCATCGTTGAGCACATGGAATTAATTAATACGACAAATTTCTAATAAGGTTCTCCCACATTCAAATATTGGACATTATGTTTGAATTTTATATCATTAATGACGATTATTTTAAAAAACTATACCAGAATTTCAACAGACATTGCATTTGTATCATGTTTTATCAGATAATCTATCCATATCTATAAAAGCGAAATTGCACTGACTCATTCATTCATTCATCACCAAAATTTCAAAACCGAATTCAATCACCAAAACCAATTCATCACCAAAACTAAAATTTCACAAAACCGAATGCGTTCAAATTTGGCAGGCATGTTCAGACGCACGCTAAGACCAGGTTTTTAAAACTTTTCAAGGATACGCCAAATATTTGAGTTTTTCCGCGTTTTCTCATTTTTTTGAGAACCAATGGGGAGAAAATGATAATATTTGGTGGGCAGGTTCAGATAAGGTCTAGAAATTTTGTATTGAAATATTTTTGAAATCATTCTAAGAACGCTAGTAATGAGTTTTTAAAAATTGTAGATGTATTGCGGGTTGCATATCTTCCGCCTTGATACGACCAATCCTTACTGTAAATTTAATGGTTCAGCGAGATTATTATGTATTCATGGTAAAACTAATTTTGAAGATATTGAATCAAGTTTCAAACTACGTCCGATATACTTCCCAAGGTTACGCTCAATATCAGCATTTCACTATTTTTCGGAATTTTCGGAGCTTTTCTTAGATTTTTCGAAAAGCAATCGGCAGAAAATGGTAAACAGGTCCAGATTGGGTCTAATTCTGTATTCAATAAATTTCGAAACCCTTCTGAGGTTACGCCTGTGATAAGGTTTTCCTGACAGAGACAGAGGTTTTACTGACACTGCTAGTACTGTCGGGGGTCCAGGGTGCGGAGCCTCTGGCTAGGCGGAGAAGGCGAGCGTAGCGAGCCTGCCGGCTAGTTGACATTTACAAACGGAGTTGACGGTTGGAAAACTACTGGAATCAATGCTCAGCTCTTTAGACACTCAAACAGAATGTTTACAAGAGTATTAACTTTTTGTTTAGAGAAAAATAGTGAGTTATACCCTCAAGAACGAGCAGCAAGAGTGAAAATTAAAAATAATCTTGATATCGCAATCTACACGGGAAGCAGTAAAAAGTCCAAACCTCTGAGTACAAATCGGAGCCCATTTCAAAATAATTGAAATCGTTTAGAGAGAGTGAGAGGTGTGATGCAGAGCGTTCGTCTGTGGTCTCACCGCGTTCCATTTCCACCAACCCAGTGATAAGAGTGATTTTGCTGTTCAGTATTAACTCTCCATGTCAATGACTTCCGCTTCACGCAACAAGCAGGAGTTCAATGTGACATCATGTATTCAACATCAAGTTTAATGTGACTCACACATTATGACGAACATGAAGAAGATTGAACTGATAAAACATGGTATTGTACAAATATTTTGGTGTACACGATTTAATAGCACGTAGAGTACTTACTCGTATTGATTGGAATACGAGTAAGTATTAGTATCCAATAATTGTCAAAATAATTTCAATAGGTTCATTGAATATCTATGGATTTCAGGATATTGGATATATTTTTATCACATTTTATTTTTTCAAATTTCAAACATAACATTTCAATATAACTTCGTTGGCTAGAGTGCAGGCAGTTAGATGGTCATGTACAATATAAGTATGAATTAGGGTTTTTCGGATTCAATATTTCGGATTAAGAAGCATTCCGCTGCAAATTCGAGCACTTAATAAATACAATAGTACTTCATTAAACTTTTGATTCACTCATTTTTAGAATGACTGACTAATTGATCCAGTAAACCAGTAAACTATTATCAACCTAAAATGATTGTGTACTTGAATGAGCCGGGTGATGGAAAAGGATTGGATGATGAATATCATTCAAATAAATCCATTTTAATAAAATTTTGCAAAGATAATCTCAAGAAGTCATCACATTAGAATTCTGTACATTTTGAGTGGCTCATCCAATTGAAACACCTCTCAGAGTCAAATTATTTTAGAAGTATAAATAATTTTACCATTGAAAGAGGATTTGCACCCTAGACTCCCTTGGATTTCTAGTTTCCATGTTGATACCTATATCACACTTGAAATGTAGGCTATTTAGATAATTGGGTTTATAAATCTATAACATATAAAGCTATCAAACTCTATAACATTGAAAATATAGGCTTATATCTATAGCATTATTCCATTCTGCGGGTATCAGGCACCAAGCATAAGAAGAGGACTCTTTATTTATGATCTTTGAACATGATGGAGCAGAACTTGGTATATTCGACTTGTATTGCTTAGCAGGAAATATGGAAGTAGTTTTAGTCGTGTTTGTGTAGCTCCTCGTTCCAAAGTTTAATATGGAATGTTGCTTCATGAGCTTTATTAATTTTCCAAACTCAAGGTATTCAAAGGACGAAGGCAATATCATTCTGTGAGTGAGTAATGGAGTCTTCAATCCGCCCACACAAAATAAGCAACTTTCTAATAAAGAGTCAAATGATTAGATGAACATACTTTTTCAAAATTCAAGTGCCTTCTTGAGTAAAGTTTCGACAAATTGATTTTTTGTCTACGATTCAGAAATTAGATTGAATCACAATATACCCTCCCTAGCCGCTTGGGCAGCTAAGAATTTCTAGCTCATTTCTTAGTGCAGGAGAGCTCCACACTCTTATATAGGCCTATTATTATGAAAGGTTTTACAGTATAAAAGTGATCAAATTCGAATAGTGAATCTTCATATCTTACTCGCGAGAATAATATCTTAAAATGCAAGATCATGATTACAAGAAGTCAGTAACTAGATAGTAGATAGAGCTAGTTACAAAATTGTATATTAAATAATTATTTTTTAACATTCTTGAATAGGTACAATAAAATAATGATTATCTGCTTGACTGTAGATTCTTCTAGTAGGCCTATATACGTATTCGTATGCCGTATTCGGTGGGGAGTTCCATAAGAAAGTTCCACCGGCACCATAACCGGCACCGTTCCGTCGATGGGAAATCATGGTATTTCTTGATAGGATAGGCTACTCTGAGATTTAAATTTTTAAAAGTTCTCTCGAGTTAAGAGAGTCCAAAACACATTTTACTAGTGAAATCGAATTTCAAAAATATATATAATTCTATGATATTACAGATACTACCGTGCTTGCAGTTGAACATTGAACCAATATCATATATTCAGAAGATACATGTTTCATGTTTCATGTTGAAGCAAAAGCTGCATGCTACAAAATCAGATTAATCCTCTAATCAGAGTTACAGTAGACCTACTCCTCTCATGGAAAATAATATGATAGCCGTTAGCCGGTATGAACTCAAGCTCTATGGTGGAATATGGTTGTAGAATGAACAACGATATCATTATTATTTTGTGAAACAGCAAACAGCGAACATGAGATTCGCTCCATGGATGAGAGAGAGTTGGGCGCTTTGCCAGTGGGTCACTGTCAGCAGCACTGATGGAAACTGCCAAGTCGAGTGCTGAAGCCTTCCTTTCTCCACACTAATGCTATCATAAATACCATTAACATACGCTTTGGAACGAAACGACGTGTGTGATTTGACAAAAGAATAGAAATATCTGCTCATTTAGGCATTGAGCCTCTCGCATTTCTTGCATTCAAGCTTCTCTGTTGAATATACGCAACTACAACATCAGGTTATTGCAGTAAAAAAGTGTATTATTATCCTAAGTAGGATTGATATCTATGAGGAGTATTTTAACAACACCATTAATGTACTGTTCTGGACCAAGATAGAGTGGATTTGAGTTTAGAGTACCTACTCTACTCGTTCTGTGTAATTCGTGGTCAAAGTCTGCTTGATAATGCAGTAATGTTTATTCTTGAAGTACTTTACGCATAAAAAGTTAATTCATGTAAAAGGTCAGTAGCATGAAAGAAGAAATGGTTAACTATGCATGCGCAAAACTGGAAATAGCCTACTAGTACCGTATGACAGCATCCCTTCTGTTATAATATTTTTTCTGCCTCTTTTCCGATAACATCGTTGTTTCCTTAGACTACTCCACAGCCCACCTCCCCTACTCCTTGTTTATCACCTCATCCTGCTTCTATGAGAATAATTCCCTCCTGTGATTATGAACATGCTTAAATTTTAGTATTGCTTAAATAGTAGTAAACATTGAGTCGGACTAAATTACATCATGGAAAATCTGATCCACATTTATCTTTGAAACGGCCCAAAAATTAATCAAATACAATATTGAATATTCCAAGATATTACAACACTCAATAAATCAATTTTCACAATACAATCCACTCAATGGAAAAAGAAACAATAAATTTTCCCAGAAAACTTTGAGAGTGTCGAATTTCTTCATAACTGAAAGCACAGAGATGCTAAATCTGCGCTAAATCTGATTCAGCTTATCTGTGCTAAGAGTCAAATTTCCTCGCAATCAACGGTCAAACTTCAAATGAACAATTCCATGACGATCACTTCGGTCATTATTTCGTGGAAGCAATTCAGTAATTGTCAGTTTCTGAGAAGGTCCAGTAATGAAATCGATCAAAATATGAGCTGCGTTTGTTAACACAGAAGCCAGGTATTATTTATTACTTCATAGCGCTGCACCATTCCAATTATCAGATAATCCAGCTACGGACAACAATATCATCATTGTGTGCATTCTTGCTTATGTAGATTAATATCATCGATTTGGAAGCTCTATCGATACTTGGGAAATAATTGTGAGGACTGAATTCCAGCTGAACAGGGTTTTAATATAGAATTATTGGAGTTTAGCTCTCTCCCTATGCATTCACCCAATGGTCATCAATTTCCTGACGAAAACATTTCCATTGCACAAGGGCCACTCAAACTTCAGAATGTCGTTGACCAACTCAATAGAGAAAACTACTCGTTATTTCTGTCAAATGACGTCATTTCACAATCGGATGAGGTGGAATGGTTTCGACTAATGGATCATATTGATTTAAATTATTCAGATAGTATGACATTGGAAATTGTACATTGTTGTATCCATAATAGAATCATTTACTCTATATTAGCCTTACGTCTCATAATTAGATTGCAGAATAACGTGAATAGCTCAAGAATAGTTAATTTTATGATTCTAATCCATTTTAGTTGTCATTGACATCAAAAACTTCAAAGAAGTTCTAAACCATGATTAAATATAAATCTACTCCCATAATCACTATTCTTAACCATTTTTCTTGTGTATCACTACTATGCTACGATTGCTCCAAAATTTGTTTACATATAAACTTATAAAACATAATATAGAACTTGGTAAAATAACACTTATTTTATGCATATACTTCCAGCAGTATAGTTCTTAGTCCTAGTGAATGAGAAAATTTATAATATAATTCCTCAGGCTACATAACTGTACTTCTATCAATAGGTTTACTGCAATTAAATCATGCATATAAGTTGGATATTGAGAGTAGAGTTATCTGTCATTTTGTCCCAAGTCGTAGTGAATAGAAAGAAGTGAATAGAAGGATTGTGTGCTTCCTTCGAAATTTCTGAATCTCTCATAAGAAAAATGCAGATCTGGATATCTTGAAGTTGAACCAAGTCTTTTCAAATTCGTTCAGGCTTCTTTTTATGACAAAAACGTTCAATACAAAACATTCAATACAGTTGACGAGATGGAACAAGATTCCAAGAATTTATTCAATACAGTGTGCGGTTGCTAAACTGAATGCAATCAAGAGATCCGGGGAGCAGCGCTTTAGCATACAAAATTCCCTATTTATTGTCTCTACTACAGTGAAACAGTCCTACAAGAGTTCGTTGAAGATCAGCTCTTTCAATTCGCCAAACAAAGGCTCAGAATAGTGAAGCTGCGATTTGAACACTTGTTGCCAGAGTTGTTGCCAACAAAATGCGTTCTGCTAAATTTGGCGCGGAATTGAAGTTTTCTCTGTTTGCTCCCACACTTGCAAAATAAGGCCACAGACCGGAAACTTCCAAGACATAATATAAACAATGGATTGTAAGGTGACGTGCATGTACTTGTAAACTATGGTGTACTAAAATGCTTGAACAAGCAAACTCCGAAATTCGCAAACGCATCAACAGTAGCCTACTCGTGTTTCTCAGCGCCTAAAGACACGTCTGTGACAAGTGTCCCTTTAAATCTGTACAATGTGAGTAGTTACCTTGTTACAATTTAAATTGAAAGGTTTGTACTCTTATTCAATTGGAAAACATTACGTGACATCAAGTATCTTTTGTTAGAGTCTAATAGAATACATTTAGCAAATATATTATAGCAAATGAGACTCTTCATCGATGATAGATGGACAGAATAAAACTAGATATAGTTTCATACTCTCTGACCATGAGCATACAAAAGTAATAATAATAATTACTACATTAGTGTTTAAGTTTCTTTACAATTATGCTAAATATAACACTAATGTATGTTCATATAACACTAGTTAAATTGACCTGATGGTTCAGCTGGAACAGAGATTTATTTATTTATCGTATGCTTTTAATAGTGGGGAGACCCAACGGGTTGTTCCACTTCGCAATAGTATAACCTCATTTCTCACGAATGAAAACATGGAGATCCATGTGGGTTATAGTTCTTTTAAAATAGTCATTTTTTAACAAAATTTTTGATTTCAAAACATCATTAAATGTACGGAGTTATGCAGAAAGGAACCAACCCACAATCAGCTACTTTTGAGATATCGCGTACCAAAGATGAAACTGCAATAATATGTCCCATTTTATTATCCAATAAGATATTCTGATTTTGGGAACGTATATGTGCTCTTAATATCATAAACTAGATATTTATTTACAAAAAAAGCATTAATTTCCCATTTTATGGCATTTAAGTGGGTTGGTTCTTTTCTGCAAAAAACATATCCTACTTCATGTGCTATGCAGAAAGGAACCAACCCACATAATTGCTATAGGAACCAGACAAAATGTTTTGTTTTTTCAGAGAAAAAGAATCAATGAGGCTAATTTTTTTACTCATGAATTAATATTATTAAGAAAAGTGTTCTGTCAGAATTTCCCACCCCTACCCATCTTACTACCCCCTCTGCACCCCTCAAAACTCTTACTCATTTGGAAGAGTTTCTCACATGGAATGTATCTCAGCACACATTGGAGATAAGAAATCAAACTTTTTTTCATTTCTCAGTAAATTAAATTCTCTTTATTATATGTCTCACCATTCCATTGTAGCTCCTGCAGTTTGAAAATTATAAAGAATGGATTCCCTAGATTTCTGCATAAAATTTTAATTATCTTTTAAATGAAAGTTTACAGGATGATTCTACTGAAAATGTATCTTATGGAACTTGTAGAACTTTTTAAAACCTACATTTTGAATGATAGAAACATATATTTTTCTGAAATTTAACGCAAGTGTAAGTCAGTTAATAAATTAAAAGCGCTGCCGCTCTCAGAAGCGCTTGGCGGATAGCCTGCTGATATTATGGTCTATCAAGAGAGTACTAAAATACCCCTTTTAATTCATCAAATTTCAAAATAATTCATTTGGGGAAATTATATGGAGTTGTTATAAGTAGCATTGATAACTAGCTAACTAACTCCCCATTGATAACTAGCATGTTGGCAAGTGTGCTGTCTGAAGTCCCCACACTACCCCTCTTATTTAAGAATTCTTATATCACATGTGTCTCGGCACTCTATAGAGATAAATAGTAGAGCTTTGTATCATTATTCAGTGAATTCAATTGGCTTCAACTCATAATATATGTATTCATCATTACCCTCTAGCTCTTGAAGTTGAGGTTATTCATGGAAGAATGAACGAAAAAACCTATGTTTTCAGCCGCTAATTTTCATTAATTTTCAAATAAAGGTTTACAGAATTGTTTGACTTCTGGTTTTTTTTTCATAAAACTTGTACAGCATGTCAAGAATAATTTTCAATAATAATTTAAAAAATATCAAAATTTTTCACTGGAATTGAACGTCTCTTCAAAATCTTCTGTAGGTAATGTTTAATTTGCCGTGAATTCTTGCAACATGCGGCCAGTCTTAGCCGACCAGCTGTCAAGCGCTTCCAAGATCTTGCTTTTCGTAGGTACACGGACATATACTCACGTTAAATTCTAAGAAAGTATGTTTCTATTATTTGTGAAGTAGGTATATTAAAGTTCTCTACATGTTTCATATAAGACATTTCCTAGCTTACTTTTATTACCGTAGGGAAAGAAAAAAATTTTTAGGCACAAGTCTGTACCTATGTGGGCTTCCATCATACTTTCATGCAAATAACTCCTGAACCACATGAGCTATAGTGAAATAGAAAATTTTCTATGATGACATAGAAAAAGTAAATTTAATTTTCTAAATAATGAGGATAATCTTCATATATTATCTTGAATGGTTGCTGAGATACATTCAATGAAAGAAATCCTTGCAAATGGAAACTTTAAGGGTGTGTTGGGAGGAAAGCAAGACGGGTAGGGGTGTGGAATTTTGGCAGAACACTTCTCTGTATTATAGTAAGCAATAATTAGAAAATTAGCCTCATATGATATTTTCCTCTGAAAAAAAACTAACATTTTAGTCTGGTTCCTAGTAATAAAATTCCCTATTCCATGGCAATTATGTGGGTTGGTTCCTTTCTGCATAACACATAAAGTAGGATATTTGTTTTGCAGAAAGGAACCAACCCACATAATTGCCATAAGGGTTGGTTCAAGTGATTTTTTTTTCATAAAAAACAGTTACCTAGGGGTTTATCAACCCAAATATTGAAAAATCCAATTTTTTTATTTTTGTGGATTGGTTCCTTTCTGCATAACTACGTCCAAATAACAACAGAGAAATTATACCGAACGAAGTAGGTGATCGAACACAATAATTTATTGTGTTTAATTAAATTCTAATTCAATTCTAAAACAGTTCATACTTATTTCAATGGGTTTGGTGGCTCATGATCAAAGCTAGTGGTTGTGATTCACAACCTAAAAAGCTGTATCCTAAAAAGCTTCAGAATAAAGGATCTTAGAACTTTCTTCACACTTACTACACTTGAATAGATGTAACCTCAGTATGGGAATATATATTGTATTCTCTATCTTTTACGGCTTACTTAGTTATTACTAAAATCTGACTACATTCTTGATTTATTCAAGCTTTAAGCTCAAGCTTGAATGAATGTAGCCTAATAATTTTAATGATGTCTAAATACAGAAAAAGTAAATCTCTAACCACAGAGAATGCTCTACCTTCTCTGTAGTGTGAGCAAACCGTGAAAGATAGAGAAAACAATATATTCTCATACCGAGGTTACATTTATTCAAGTGTAGTAAGTACATTGAAGGATAAAATAGTTTCAAGATTTCCCAATGAGAATGTTGTAGTTGTCAATTCCCGACAGCTTCCAACTCACAGTGATTGATAATTATTATCTACTAGTGCGAAAGTGAGCTTCTCCGATTGGCATAGCGTACTAGGTGTTGCAGGCCGTTGTTATTGATTGAATCAGCTGCAGACTGAAGGCTAGCCGGCAATATTCAATCGGATTATCAGACCGCATTGAGCTTGTCAAGTGATTAAACTTGCCGATTGTTATTTAGTCGTCAATCAGCATCGATTGTTGGCGAACCGGCATCTAGTCGCACCACTGACTTCATTGAACGTCGTGACGCGCCGCGCCGCATGTTTACCGTAGCGCGCAAGTCGCATTCAGATCAGACTGATTGGTAATCCGATTCATTCGCGTCCTCTAATCACTTCCGGCTCGAGACAAACTTAATTGGAAGCAGCTTTGCTCTGGCCTTCCATTGCATCAATATTCCATTCAACAAAAACAATAGCTCAACTTCAGCAACTACTCAATATGCAGCAGATAACAATTAGGCCTCAACAAAGAAAAATTATTAACGCCGTAGCGTTGATTTGGGACTGCTGCTGTAATTATTGTTCACCCTTCAATTACATAGCTTGGTTCAAATTTTCAACTCAATAATATAATATCGCACAACCAATGTCCTGTTCGATAATATTATTAATTCCTCTTAATAGAACTAGCCGGCAGGCTCGCTTCGCTCGCCTTCTCCACCTAACCAGGGGGCTCCGCCCCTGGACCCCCGACAGTATAGGCAGTGTAAGTGAGTCAAACAGGCTCGCTTCGCTCGCCTGCAAAGCCTCTGTCAGTGTCAGCTGAGACAATGAGGCTCGCTTCGCTCCCCTGCAAATTCCGTTCAGTAGGGATTTGAAATTTATTGAGCACACCATTTCTACACCTAATCTGGACCTGTTTACCTAATTTCAACATTTTCATATTCTAGAAAAATCTAAGAAAAACTCCGAAAATAAATAAAAAATAGTAAAACGCTAATATTAAGCGTAACCTTAGGAAGTATATCGGACATAGTTTGAAACTTGATTAAATATCTTCCAAATTGATTCATCTATAAACTCGCTGAACCATTCAATTTACAGTTAGGTTTGGTCGTATCAAGGCGGAAGATATGCAACCCGCAACATATCTACAATTTCGAAAACCTGATTACTGGCGTAATTTTGAACGGATTGCAAAAATATTTTCAAACAAAATTTCTAGACCTCATTAAACCTGCCCACCAAATATCAACATTTTCTACCGATTGGTTCTCAAAAAAATGAGGAAAACGCCGAAAAACTTTAGAAAAACTGAAATATTTGGCGTATCCTTGAAAAGTTTTTAAAATCCGTTCTTAGCGCGCGTCTAAACGTTCAACTGAACATGCCTGCCAAATTTGAACGCATTCGCTTCAGTAGATTTTTAGTTCTGGTGATGAATGAATTAGTCAGTCAGTGCCATTTCGCTTATATAGATATAGATATAGATATAGATATTAGAAGTAGCACTGCGAACTACAGGAAAAATTGTATTCACACCTGTTTTATCCTGAGTGTACAAACAAGGTGTTGTGATATTGAAGTTTTAAAGTCCATTTGAAGAACGCCCATCAGTACAGAAAAGAATCAAATAGTTTCTACAGTGAGAAAAACTGTTGCTTTAGATGTTTTCAACATTATGTGAAACTGATCTAAAAGTCTGGGCCGAAATTATTAAAGGTAATAACCTTGGTCTGGGCTTCATAGACTTTTTTTGTTCGTGTTGGAGTTGCATAAAAGTCGATATTATCTCAGGATTTTTTTTTTAAATTTTGACCGAATTTAACATGTGATGTATGGATTCATATCGCCTTGATGAGCTAATAAGAACGAGCTAGCTATAGTTTCTCCAGACTGGTTGACTTCGACAATAGCTAGTTATCCATAGTTCGAGATCCTTGAAGGAAGGGTCTATATTATTGAACATCCAAAATTCAGGTCGGCAAGTGGGCCATTCTCTGAAAAGAAGATATTCTATTCTAGATCATTCTCGATCTAGAAGATATTATATCCATGGATAATCTCAATACAAGCAAGTATAAATTGACAGACATATTTTTACAGCTCTAGTTCAAAACTACCAAAGGTCTACTTGGTCTTCAATTTTAGAGGACAAAGTTATCTCCAAGTAGATTTTGAGTTACACATCTCAAATCAATAGTCAAAATATATTAGCGATATCTTATCTAAAACATACTCGTTTTTATCAAAAATTGTAATTGGTTTCTATTACAGATAATATGAGAATTAACTTGACACAATTTTCTCGGGAATTCTATTTACTAGAAAAAAGATAATGAAGGTTTTCGTCCGAAGCTTTGAAAATTATAGTAGACTAGAAACAGAATAGACATTTGGGCCGCCATGTTGGACTACAATTCTTAACTTTTCAGAGTGAAAATCATTTGTATTCAGAATCTGCACATCAATGACTATCGATTCATCTATCATGACTAATCGATCAAAAAATTAACAACATACAAAAAATTACCCCTATAGGCACTCGACTAGTGGCACTCTACGCCTATTGACTATATGGAAAATGTGATATTGATTATCAAAAGAAAATTAAACTCTATTAGTGAATGCAATGGATCTCTAGCCATCCCTAACATTACTGTGTTATATGTCTGTGACCATGAAATTAAGAATGAATCGTATAAATTCAAAATGTATCAACATACAGAAAATGAGAATGAATGATGAAATAATCCATCTTATCTAAAAACAGAGTGGTGGGAATCAGACTGAAGTTTGAGGATTAGAAAAGGTACTTTACGATTAAAAAACTTTATCAAAGTATTATATTTTTAATAGGACTTTATACTCTCAATGGAGATTATAGAGATAATTTGAAACTTCTCCACCAAAACAATCACTTTTTAGAATAGCTTGGAGGAAACACCAATAAAGTTTCCGGGGCAATTTCGAAATTGAGCATTCAAGCTTGGATGGGACTTTATGCGATCTCTTGTGTTTAGTAATGATAATAGTGTTTTTATGGAAGGATATGAGAATCATGGAAGCATATTCACAAATAACAAGTTTCCTCCACTAAGCTAATGTCGCTGAGTAAAGTGCGCTCCAAAGTTTCATAACAAGTCAGTCGATAACAACAAAGTTCCCAGCAACTGCACTGTAGTGTGTAAAGCTTCTTCGAATCCTCATACAGATCAACTTGAAGTTTATCCATATTTCACATGTGTAGCATGCAGATGCAATGAACGCTTTCCAATTTGAATTTACTATCAGATTGATTGGTGAATACCACCCTCGAATCAAATGCTATTTTCTTGTTCAATCAATTAAGAATATTAGAATAGAAAACCTTTTTCATTTTAATAATTTAGCGATGTTTCGACAGTAATTACTGTCGAAACACAGATACAGATCGTGTCAGAGTGGTCATTGATGACCACTCTGACACGATCTGTATTTGCTAAACTGGAATCGTATCTCTGTTTCTTCTATTAATTGATGATAGTCACTCACAAATCCACGAATAATTTAAATTGGAATGCTTTAAAATTTAATGCTCTCTATGAACTTTGAAACTATGAAAACTCTCTTGTTTCCAGTTACGAGTACTTTTTCGAGAGTGATGCCTACATGTGTGTGTTGAGCATGTGCGAGGGTGATGAGCGAGTTGATGATGAGATGTGACGACTGGCTTTAGGCAGTCGGACCGACGTAGCCTACTACCTATCAGTAATATTAGCCTACTGATAGTACTATTCAGTATCCATCAATGACCTATCAATCTATAGTAGTCTGATTGATTTTTGAGACAATAGCAAACCATTTATAGCAGAGTTATTGTACATGCAAGCCTAGCACAAAACTTAAATAAAAATAAAGATAATATTACAATAGGTGGGACAGGTGGGATCAGATGAGAAATAAATCCTCTATTTTTTATCAATTTTTCTTATTTGATTCATAATCACCAAAACTCATTTTTCACGTTATCAGGTCCAATTATTGTCTGATCGTCCACAAGAGAAATCAATGAACATTATTGATGAATTCTTATTAGATAAATGCAATCGTAAGACCAAATAGAATTGCCTGGATACTGTAACTTTAGAATAATACTCCTCTTCTAAATTTATCTACATTTGGGTAGTTATTTATTATGGAAAAGGAGTAAGCTGAATCATCTAATGTTTTTATTTTTACACGGAGTCAATAGATAGCGATACAGAATTATGAGCCAGAACTGATTATAAAGCAGGCAAGGAGGAAGAAAAGCTCCAGTCCACAAAACTTCCCTAGACCTAATCAATTTTGTACAGACAGTAAGAGGATTTTTGGAGAAACGAAAGAGCTTTTTGAAGGGCGGGGAGGCAAAGACATGCTCGTTGGCTGCTCGCCAAGAAGCGAAATCCCTCAAATTTCTCTGGAGATAGAGACAATACTCGCCTTAGGTTTTTAGGACAATCCTGCTCGTAAGAAACATAACAAACGCCTCAACCAGCAACCACCATTCAATAACACAGCCATCCATGATGGTCGAACAGTAAATAAGAAGTCTTCATATAATATGAGCATTCATAGCAATTCTGAGTCAGGCAGAAAATTGTGTGCTTTTCTTTTGTGCCGACAATCCCGCTCTAGAGGAAAATATGTTCAGTGTATACGAGCTCATGTTTCAGCTTTTCTCTTTGGCATATGATATAGCTTTCTCAAAAATCTTTCTTTTCGTTTTAAGAGGGGGAAGAAAGAAAAGGATAAATCTGAAGCTGACTTGTGAGAAATGAAATGATTCCAATATATTCCTCTCCAACTCCCGTTTAGAAAGTTTAGAAAGTTACAATAGGAAATATTATTATGCCTTTTATTGGTGGGAGGTCCCTCACAGGTAATATATGTATGGTGACATACTATTCACCCATCCACAAGCAGTCTCGAGTTTTCGTAACTTAACTTTATAATCACTAAGCAACAGCTTTCACCGAGCGACCAACAACCAGTTACAATGTTACGATAGAACCATTTTTCACTCTCTCAATCTCTATATTATACTGCGTTTATAAAAATAATAATTATTATTAACTACAAGGAAATGTTTGGATTTAGTTGAATATTTGCATGATATTATTAATTAAATTTAATAATAAACTGTATCTGTTAGTGCAATAGCATGCATTAGCTAACATGTTTCTTCATAGACCTCAGCTATGAATAAATGTGATCACTATAATCCATATACTACTACTAATACTACTGATAATAATCGAAGCTCCTTGTTATAGCTTTATGCCATAGTATTCATAAAACCTTGGCTACCACAATAATGAATAGCTCAATAGCTCAAAGGAACACTGCTAGACATAAATGTATTCAAGAAATTAAGAATCCCGTTCAATGATTATTCAATATATAGTGAAGATAATATTGCAATATTATTTGTTTTTCATCTCCAAATCCACTAGTAATGTAATCATGTAACTTTGATGTAAACATGTGAATAATTATTATATTATTATGATCACTACTTCATGATAAAGTAGTACGGCATCACATCAAGTTTGTCGCAGCTCCTACCTTATGTGATATGGGATATGCAAATGTGATGTGGGAACAAATATAACGAGTATAACAGTTTTTTGTATGATGTTGATAGACAAGACCTTCTGTTAAATCACGTAATTGACAATTAGTTTTTGAATGCAAGCTTGATATAGTTCAGTCTGACACCCTGTCATCAATACAGAGAATCAATTCTGTCGTGTAGTGTGCGGTTCAGAGTAGAAATAACGATCTTCTTCCGATATGATATACATGTCAAGTTGTCAAATTGTTGAGTTGAGTGTTATAGGAAAACTGTGGATTGGTAAATTGAGAACAGTTCATTCTTTTCAACTGGAGAGCATTCAGCAACGTCATGCTGGCAAATGTGATATGGGAACAAATAGAAGGAAAAACGAAAAAAGGCTCAATTTAGAAGGAAATCAGTTGAGTTTTCTCGCTCGAGACGAGAGCTGAACAGTGTGCGAGAACGTGGACTGTTTGAAGAGTGGAGTACAGTGCAAGAAACTTCCGTGCCTGACTGCCGTGTTACTAGTTTGATCCCACGTTTTCCAGAATTGAGTTGAGAAACTTGCCCCGCTTGAGGTCAAACTGAGTCATAGGTTTGTTGATTCGTTCAAGCTGACAGAGAAAGATGTATCTTGCTAGTGGGCCAAGTGGGTATGGGGAAGCAACCACAAAAATCAATCAATCCCTGAGAGAAAATTCCAATGGGCTTGTGCAGAAACCTTTTCCATGTGAATCGAACTTCACAGCAAATTGTGTGTGAATTCTTACTCAATTACTCTCACTCAGTTCTATCTTTCTTAGTTTTTGTAATGAAGTAAAGAATACACTCTCAATAAAGTATCCCATCTTAACATTATGTAATGTTACTTTTGATTCCATCATACTTTTTAGGTCCTATTCATGTATAGGTATGACGATACTATTCATGGATTCATGTATGAGTATCGTAATAATTAAAATCAAACTAAAACTACTCAAAGTTATCACTTTACATCATTACAATCAGAATAAGCTCAATTTTCTGAAAGTTCTGTTTTCAGTGACCTCTTTAATAAATAGATATATTCATCTAATTTAATATATTATATTGTTCGCGTCATATGAATATTCACTAATCAATGCCTCCTCATTTTTCTCACTTATTCAACTCTGTTTCAATTTTCAGCTACTTAACTGTTTTAACAGATTCAATTTTTCTTTATTGAACAAAACATACGGAATAGACTATATTATATAAAATATAAATATTCATTCAGCAACTAGTAAATAATAAAAGAATGTATACGGTACCAAAATAATGGAAATGATTAATAATTTTAAATTTTTTTATCTGTTATATGTAGGCTAGTAGTATCTAGTATAGTATCTATTAGTAGCTAGTATAGTATCTAGTGGCAAAAATTGAGGCACTTTCGTCTATTCTTTGTACATCCGGCCAATTCACTGGCTTTAACTAGCTAATAATTCGAATAGCTGACTTCAGTGTATTCGTAACTCTATTCTCTAGTCAGCTGGTACCCGCGGGTACTGCATTAACCGCGGTAACAGTAACTGCAGTAACTGCGGTACAGTTATGCAGACTATTAACAAATAACAGCTGTTGGAAATATGAACAGACAAAACCGCCTTAATTTCTGGTACCAGCAGCTATTTCACAGCTATTTCGAAAATGTCAATAATTCATCATTAACTTTCATTTGGTATACAAATATAATCTCACATTCACACTAAAAACAATAAAATGGATTGATATTAGAGTATTACATTCAAAATGTTGAATGACCATTTGAGCAATTAGAGAGAGCATAAAACTGATTCATTGCATCATTTATTTGCCTACAAATTTGAGGAATTCATCCTTCCACTTTAATTGTAGGCTGTAGGTGATATACAGGCAATTATTCTAAAACTGTAATCATTTATAACTAGACCTCGCGTTAGCAGTAATTGCGAAACCACAATCTTGGAGCTCTGCCGCGGCTTTGAATGTTAGTAATTTTGCCAACTTCTCTTCCACTTTGAAGTTTGCATCCTGATATCATCATTAAGAGAATCAGAATTACTTTGATATTAAATCTTCATTCACATAACAGGAATATTGTATTGATGATTCATGAAATTTAGAGAGAATATAATACACATCGAACTTAGAAAATAATTATTACGATTTTACAATGCATGGAGAATCAAAGAGAGTTTGATTTCAAGTAAGAGCTTAAAGCTTTGATTCCAAGTACCGTGCGACTATCCAAGTTTACTACTGTGCTCTTGAATGGTTGTTCAGAATTGAAATTAGATTCTTCATTAGAAAATAATTCACGCACACTACCTATATTCAGTACGGTAACCTATTCTAATCGGGAAATTATTCAAGTTACTAGTCTATTAGATGAAAAATGTTGGTTGCTCTCTCATTCCAAAGGATTGGTCATCTGTATCTTATTTGATCCAAGCCTATATTAAATCAGATAATCAAATAATATAGTATAAAATTCGAAAATTCATTTCTAGCTCAAGAACTAGGATATTGAGACTCTAATTTCTCCTTACTATTTAGGCCTACTACTGGTTCTTTCAATTCAAAGAAAAGTTTAACTGTATCGTCCCATTATTTCCGAACAATCTGCAGAACGTTTAGAATTATGTGGTGGAGAATTTTCGCTGTTGGGGAATTTTTGAATGTCGTCTGAAGTAGGCACTGCTCTGCTCTTTTTCCAGACTTACTCCTCAGGGTCATTTAGTATGAATCGCAACTGAAGTAGGGCGATGACGACAATCGGCGGTGCGGATAAAGGAATTTGCCAGCATTGAAATGTAAATCCTATTCATGAGCTTTTGCATGAAAGATCCAAGCATAATATTCATGAGAGAATAAAATCACTTGGTCTCGACTTGTAACTTCTTCAATCTTCCGTGGCCCCACTTGTATAATTTTTGTACGGTGCAGTTAAATTGATCAAGTGGTGTTTTATCTGGTTTTACAAAAGGTACAAACAAGCAGAGTAGTCGCTCACTTGGTGGTGAAATCCTGGAATCCGTGGAAACAGCAACCAAATCCAGCTACTTGACTGCTCAGTCTGCTCTGGTCATACACTGCTGCTACTGTTTGAGTGAATTCCGCTCACCCACATACCACTTTGATGTTTTCAACAGCTGCAAAAGCTTTCCAGTTCTCGTTCCAAAGCCTAAATTCAACTCAGCAGGCAAGAATCCTTTTGTTTAATCCTTCCCGGCCAGGATGAAAACGGTCAGGTTTCAAAATACTGTGATTAAAATAGTTAATTCAATTAAATGTTCTCTTCCCGAAAATTTTTTTTCCAAGAAAGAGAAGCTTGTTACGAGTTTTCACAGAGACATACTTGACCTTTAGATAAGTTGAATACATTTGGGGCTATAAAACGCGAATCCACCAATTAGTTGCATAGATTTATCAATAGTACCCCTACGCTGTAAAGGCAGAAGGGGGTCAAGAAGAAGAAGAAGAACATTTATCAATGGACAACGGAATATTTCAACGGATTTGAGCTAACAAAAAAGCATGATATTCAAAATGTTTTGAAAAACCTATAAATTAGATTATTGGTCAAAGCATTAGAAAATTGCGAAAAGTGATTGAATTTACCATTCCGGAGTTTTTTGTAGCTACGAGATTGGTGAACGAATTGGAAAGTAAGGTAAGTGAACTCTGAATAAATTCATCGTATTGAAGAATGCGGAAGTCAGCGAACCTTCAAAAATTCTTTACAAACAACAACATTGGAGAATATGATTTCTGCCAGAAAAGAGTTCCAATTATCTCAGTATTATACGGCTGAATGGAACTTTCAAGCACGCAGATTTATTTCAAGGGTTGTTCACATCTCGATCTCATTCTCAGCCGCCCATACATGAATTCAATCAGTCTGTGTTTGCTACCAAAACGTAAAGATAAGAAATTCCTATAGCACCTATATTGTGAGTTTCCAACAATATTGCTACCGGTATTCTATTACTATTCCACGTAATTTGATAAAACTTTTTCTTATTCATCTCTTCGAGGTTTATAACGTTTCGAGTTGGAGTAACAGAGTACAGCATAATGATCTCATATTAAATATCTTGCAGGCCAACAGAAATATCAAGCTGTTCTTTCGAGGAAGTTAATCCTGTTTCTTCAAAAAATTGTTTGATTTTGTTAATAAGGGAACATAGCTGAGCTTGTGCTTGATCCAGGATTTACTTCTGGGGGGGGCACATATCACAAGTCTGCACGCCCCTCCCCCAATTTTTCACAAGCCCCTCTTCATACCTAATCACTACCCCTCCCCCTATAATAAGATAATATCAAGAAGAAACTTATAACTAAATAATAGGAGGGTTTTTTCAATTTAGGAATTTGGAAAAAGAGTATTTTATTAATTACAGAAACCATGACAAAAATACCACAAAATTCACTCGTCTGATTTGGAAAATGCGTATTATTACATGATTCATCAAGCAGATTAAATTTCCCCCTAAATTATATGAACAGTTTTTAACCATTCAATTCAATTTTTACAAAAGATCAAGAACAAGAATTATTCATTAATAGGTTGGTTATTTTAAATATAAAAAATGCTTAAAGTAAGTGGCTTACCCAACTCATGTATTTTTGGTACCAGGACATCACTTTGTTTCTTATTGTAACATATATTCTTATGTAGTAGGCTACTTGATATTTTTACTTCTTACGCTATGGAAAAAAAGGATCGGGGGTTTCCCCCTGGAGATTTTTTGTGAAAAAGGTAGTCTAAAATGCATTTAGAACAGCAAGAAAGGTATTTTTAATCTTACAGGAGAGCAATCATTCCCAAACATTTTCCTTGATTCTGAGCAATCATTCCCAACCCATTCCCATTCCCACCTTGATTCTAACTAGCTACCTAGTTGATATGGGTATTGGGTATGATGGTCACTGGTCAATCGTCAGTGCCCCATATCACACTCTCTTCACTTTGAAAGTTATTCTACAAATACAATAAATTATAGTATTCAGAAAGTATCACCAACATATCATAATCAGGGCCGTAGACAGGAATTACGGGCCCCGGGCAAAATCACCTGACCGGGCCCCTCATAGCAGATTTAAAATGTTCCATCTTTTCCATTTCATAGGTCCTATTCTAAAAGGATTGAAAATATATGATTTAGTCTGTCCAAGCAGAAAAGACACTCTGGCAAGATGATAAAATAGTTCTAGCTCGGTCATTATTGGTTCAAAAATTACTGATTTGGTCTCAAATTTTAGATCAGAATGTTTCCTACAATTGAGACCAAATCAATAATTTTTGAAGCAATATTGACCGAGCTAGAGTCATTCTCTCATCTTGCCAGAGGGTCTTCTTTGCTTGCTCTTCTTTTCTTTGGATACAATAAAATGCAAATATTGAACATGAAGGATTCTTGAACATAAATTTAAAAGTTGTACCTACAGAAAGTGAGCTTATGGAAGTAGTTAGTATCAGTATCAGTGCTTGATTTCTAGAAAAAAAGAGGTATGGGAGCGGTGGGTGGACTAGCTCGAGGGGGAGGGTCCGGGGTCTTCACCCACGAAAATTTTTAAATAATCGCACTTGAAATGGAGCGTTTTTAGTAAATCTGGGCAATGTTTTGTAGCTGTGTTTTATGAAACTAATAATAAAATTTTGAAGAACGAATAAAAATCATAAAGCTCTTTTGGACCCGGTATGGTTTTTACCATTTCAACAACACTATATAATCTACATAGGCCTAAATTCTTCTCGTTTTAAAATATCCAGTTTAAGAATGAAAATATGATTCAGAATAAAATTGCATTGTGTTGAAAAAACAACTCTCCACAATAACAAGCAATATCATGCTCCAATTAAATACAAAGTTTTTAAACATTTCAGAATGAGTGACTGACAAAAATGACATTAAAAATAGAAAACAAACATGAAAAATTATTCTTGTTTCTAAATTTTTTAAAAGAAAAAAGGTATGGGAGCGCCGCTCCCACGCGTTCTCCCTGAAATCAAGCCCTGGTTAGTAATTATATAACAACTACAAACCAGGAAAAAAGAGCTATATTGGCTCTCTGGGGCCTGAGCTCATGGGCCCTTGGCGACTGCCAGGTTACCACTCAGGACGGACTGACTGGGCCTGAATAAATAGGAATATTATATTCTTTTAAATATTCAATCCATGGAGTTTTGAAATTTATTCCAGTTTTTAAGAAATGTGTCTTTAAAATTAATGGTTGAGTAGTTCAAGAAATCAAGTCTAATTCAATTCTAATTTTCTAAAAATGATAATTTTCATAGCTAATTATTATGAACCTGTATGATTGATTAAAACATTTTTAAACCTAATTTTTCCGGGCCCCGGGCAAATGACCCGCAAAAACCCGTCTGTCTACGGCCCTGATCATAATTTAAGCTCCTCTCATACAAATAATAACGAAACAGACAGGTAATCTTATTCAACGTCAACCTTATGGTAGCATTCCCAAGCAGCAGCTAGAGTTACGCGGCTCGAGCTGCTCTGCGCTTACTGCGCTGCTCGAGCTACCCGGCTCTAGCTGCGCTGCTCTAGCCATCACAACTCTATTCACATAACTATATTATAAATGTTTTCTTCGTTATTAGGGCTTCTAATGTATACTAAATCAATAAATAGTGAAATTCACCCATTTTAATCATTTTCAAGTGAATTTCAATATTTATTGATTTAGTATACATTCGTAGCCCTTTAGCAGAGTAAACATCTATAATATAGTTGTGAATAGAGATGTGATGGCTAGAGGAGCGCAGCAAGAGCTGGGCAGCTCCAGAAGCGAATTTAGAGCCGGTGTAACGATTTATCTTTATTCCAAGCCGCGCAGCTTCAGCTCCTGCTTGGAAATCGTACCTTCAAGAGCCAGGCAGCTCGAGCCGCGCATCTCAAGCTGCAGCTTGGGAATACTACCTTTAGTATGGTGCAATTAGTCTACAGATGGCCTAGGCCCTAGCCTTTTCAAAAGTTGAAGTTTCTCCCCAATACCAAAATGTCGTATACAATCCCTAAACTATGAATTGTTCAAATGAAAATTTGATGAAATGCTTCATTTTATTGAACTTATGTTTTTGAGGAGGGAGGCTAAGATGTGTAATTCTAGTTTTCCAGAATATCTCGAAGATTGGCCTAAAAATTTATAAGTTACGTTTATCCCTTCTCTTTTGTAACTTGAGAACCGTTCAATTTAGCGAAATTTTGCATAGGACCACTATTTTAAAATTGTTGTAATGTTGAGACATTTTCCGCTGAGCCGCATAATTCCTGAGATATCGTGGTGCCCCCAAACGTGAAAACTGTGTTACATTTTACAAAATAATATTGAATAAACCAGTTCAGATTTGAAGAGAAACTCTTATTTTGGATGTTGAAGATTCAGTCTAATTGCTGTACTATATCTGTTGCCAAAATTTTAGACACTATCCTCGTTGATGTAGCATACTACTAAAGCATCTATTGTCTCTTTTAGTTTTAAATACAGTACACTATCCAGGCATAGCTAAATGAAAATTCGAATTGACAGTATCAGCTGTACAAGCTACTTGATACACGCTGCAAATAGGGTACGGGGCTTGCCCCGAAAATTTTTTGTTCTTTTACTCTAAAAAGTATATTCATAGGAGTTTAAAAACTTTGAATTGAACCCCCTTAAAATTTTTAATTTGAGTTTATATGTACAGTATAATTCAATTTAGTCCATTCTATCTAGTGTATGTTACATCCTTCTGGGGGGCACGTGCCCCTGTGCCCCCCCTCTGGATCCGCTAGTGGCTTGATCTTCCGACTTCGGAAAGATTTTAGAAAATCAAACAATTTTTTGAAGAAACAGGATTAACTTCCTCGAAAGAACAGCTTGATATTTCTGTTGGCCTGCAAGATATTTAATGTGAGATCATTATACAAAATTTAGAAGCATCATAATAAAAGCCTTGCAATTGGTTAATGAGGCATTCTGTCATTAGAATAGCCGTATAGAAAGGAATGATCGCTATTCACGAGGCCACAATTCCCTGCCATTATCCTGTTACATGAGTAAAATAATTTTTTTTCCTATTAACGAAATTGTACAAGTTCAAAGCATTACACGGTTCAACGTACTCTCAAGATGATTCAAGATACGCAAATGATTCATGCACCGTATCGTAGATATAATATTCTATAGTTAGTCTGTGCATATGTATAGTTAGTCTATGACCGTATCAAAAGAAGTATTGTATCAATATTGAAACATTCTGTATATTCGATTTCAATTGTTACATTATACGATTTGATACTAGTGTGACCTTCTTCTTTGAAGGAAATTGAGCCACAGAACTGAATAAGTTGTTATTGTTGAAACATTCATAATAATGCATAACAAAAGTCGGAAATACAAATTTCAATAAAAATATGAAAATACAAAATATCATTCCCAACACAAAAGAGACAGTACATTACATATTGAACAATAATTCATTACGTTTATAAGGACATTTTTCAACAAGATACAGTTTAACATTCTTTTTAAAACACTCAATATCATCAGTCTTAAGGCTATTAGGAAGACAGTTATAAAGCCTTGTACCATACTCAACAAAATTATTTAAAGTATAAGAATAATTACATTGATTCAGTCTAAGAGAAGAGGCATTCCTTGTATAATGGTCATGGACAGAGTTATTCAGTGCCAAACTGGCCAAGTTTTTCTTAATGTAAACTAAACATTCAAATGCATAAATAGCATGAATTGTCAAAATTTTTAAATTTTTAAAAAGAGGTTTGCAATGAGAGCGACTAGGTACACTAGAAATAATTCTCACAGCTCGCTTTTGCAGAACAAACAGTTTACCAACATTAGTATCATTTCCTGCCCCAAGAATATGGGCAAAACCATTATGTTTATGGAAACCTACTACGGTACCTAAGGCACTGGTCATATTATACTGAGAGCTGCAGCTTTAAAGGGCTTTGTGTCTAACGTAAGCAGATCAGAGTCTGCCCAGAGAAGGCTCTGTGAGTTATCAAGGAGGTAGCGGTGAGCTTTGGGCTTTCGAGACAGGTGGTTTCAGTAGTAGAGCTATGCCCGAGGGGCCTTAGGTTGCAGTTGCGTTGCTTTGTCGCTCCCATGAGTCGTTTACATCCACCGGAACTAGTGCTACGCTCAAGTTCGCATTGACAATTCAATGCAGTAATTATAATCAAATTTAATCTTTTGTTGCTCAATTTCCATTATTCATGGATAACCATGATAAATTAATGGATTTTCTTTAAATCGAAATAGGACTTATCTATCCTCTTTTGTTCAAAACCTATATAAATATTTATTATATAGGGTACTATAAATTCTACAGAAACTCTATAATATTCTTACTTACATAGTAGCCATTTTTGTTGTGATGAGATCATATTTTCTCCCACCAGCAGCTATACTTTGACCAATTTATTTAATTCTTGTGTAGAATTATAAACAAACTTGATCTCATTCATCCATTTTCAAATTCTTTGAAAAATCAACATTAGAAATAAATTCTCCAACATTCGAAATAGTCTTTCCAGTCTTCATTCTGCTTCGAAACTAGTTCTGGATAAAAGATTCAAATTGATGTAAAGTGACTCTGGCAGAAGCAAAGTGAAGGTAAAAAGAGAACATCGCAATAGAATAAAATTATGATTTGTCTACGTGGTTAAAATTTATTTCAACGTAAATCTGATGAGAGTTGGCAAAGTGTGGTGGTTTTGACTAAGCTAACCAATCGAAAGTGTAAAGCAAGCACGTTTACACCGGAGTTAATAACAGAATTGTTGTTAACTTTCTTTATTAACTTATTATTATGTAAACTTATCTATATCTATGAAAGCGAAATGGCACTGACTGACTGACTGATTCATTCATCACCAGAACTAAAAATCCACTGAAACGAATGCGTTCAAATTTGGCAGGCATGTTCAGTTGGACGTTTAGACGCGCGCTAAGAACGGATTTCAGGAACTTTTCAAGGATACGCCAAATATTTAAAATTTTCTATAGTTTTTCGGCAATTTCTCAATTTTTTCGAAAACCAATCGGTAGAAAATGTTGATATTTGGTGGGTAGGTTCAGATAAGGTCTAGAAATGTTGTGTTGAGATATTTTTGAATTTCGTTCAAGATTACACCAGTAATCAGGTTTTTCAAAATTGTAAATGTATTGCTAGCTGTAAATTGTAAATTGTATCCCCTGGCTAGGCGGAGAAGGCGAGCGAAGCGATCCTGCCGGCTAGTATATCATATAACTTATAACATAAAAGTTATAAACAATTCTGTTACTAACTACGATGTAAACGTGGCTCAACATACAATGACCACACTGTGAGAATATAGTCTACATAAGGAGTAGTAATATTTCATAATCTGAATAAGCATGTAAGTAAAACGTTTCATCCTCCTTTAGCCTACTCCATGAATTAAACAATTTGAACACAGGAAAATGAATTAAAGTAAATTATTGAATGTATCTATTTATTGGGTAGTTCTTTTTTCACATTGGTTGTCATGAAACTATATTTACATAACCTTGTGAGATAGAACTACAAATGGCTCATAATTTTTTTTTAAATACAAATAGTCAAACTAAATTATAAATATTTTGGTTACAGAGTTTATAATTCTTCAAATTCATTAATGCAATTCACATAAGATTCAAGTCAATCATCACCCTACTGAAAACTTCACTATAAAGTATTTTGTAAATGAGAAAATATAATAGAAATGGATTATTTACTTATTCTGGTTCAAAAGAATATTTACAGAATTTCATCCAGAATGAGTTGAAATAAAGATCTTACAATAAGATGTTCATGATATTTATTATAAAATATATTCCAATAATGTACAAAAAAAACCAAATTGTCGCTAAACATGTTTCAAATTTTCATTCCTCGAGATTTTATGTAATTTACTTATAATAGAGAGTAGGTTAAATTTGATATACAAAATTAATTTCAGAGTACTGAAATAATACAGATCAATTATCGCAATTTGCTACATACAATGTTTGAAAATAAAAGTGAGTTTCGAATTTCCAGTGAAGTAGGCCTAGTACATCAGACGATCAGACCAACAAATAGAATGGGGCTCTTATACAGAATAATAGTATATTCGTTCTATGAATCTGGCTTTCTCACAGTCAGGACTCCAAAATTATGTTCAATTGTATACGATAAACTAATAGAAGACTACTGGAAATAAGTCCTGAATGCGAGATTCAAGAAAGTAACCATCATACCATTAGATTCATCAATAGAACTGAAAATGAATTTGTGCACCAGTGGTATTTTGAGCATATTATACTAAATCTATAAGACAGAAAGATTGATCATGAACAAAATACAATTCATTTTTTAACATCTCGATTTGAAATTAATAAATGTTTGATGATAATTTACCCACTTGAAAGAGGGATATATATTATTTTTAGTTCTCAATATTCACAATAAACTCCACCTTTACAACTCATTACACTAGAAAATGTACAAGAGGTCCTAATCGATTATATAAAAGTATAAAACTAATGCACTTCAATTCAATGAATTTATCATCAATTGTATCAACTAGAAATATTCAAACTTCCATTGATAACAGACTACAATAATTCTAATAATGCAGAAGCAATTAAATGCTAGAGAATGACTGTGATGTAGAAATTCTTAAGAACAAGAGTAGAGAACTAATAATTATTATTTAAAATTGTACTATTGTTTCACTATTTTAAAAGAATCGAAATATGTTCGACTCGAAGTAGAAGCGATAAAATAAACTAAAATTATTTGAATTGGGAGCATTAACGTATGCCGGATATAAGACAACAGATAATAAGGCACATTAAGCTCGAGAGAGAGTTGTTGGATCCTAGAAAAGATGAATGATGATCAGGTAGATTTTTGGGTCTGTTCCACAACGAGTTACTTGGGAAGACTAGATTTACAAGCTGATTGGTCAATAGATGTTTGGTGAGGGGAAATTTATGGCAATGTGTAGTAATAATGTTCAATAATCATCCATTGGACACACTTTGATGATGAGAATATCTTAGTATCTGTGCAGAGAGACGTAATTCATAAGAGGAAAAATAACAATTCAGAGTGGAATTGCTTATAGAAATATATTGACAATACAATACAACCTGAGAATACTGTGAGTTGCATTCATCAATTATTTTAACCAATTGGTTTATAGCTAGTCACCTTAGTCAAATAAGTTGGAATTTTATCCCAATTGGATCTCACTCAAAGAAAAAAATGGAAAAACACCTCTAAAATTATTTTTAAAAAACACCTATAATACGCGATCTTTCTGCACAGAAACCATAATGAGTGTGGGGGATGGGTGAAAGTGTGATCCTACTTGCGCGGCGTGTTATAGTCCACATACACACGCACCACCTCGCCCGAGTACTTTCTCTGCGAAGGCATGAAGTAGAAGTCGGGTTGCAACTGGTCGCTGTGCGGCCGTGGGGGGCGGTGGGTATAGAAGCCATTATGGTGCTGTGGAGGAGGAGGTTGTCTGGGGAGAGAGTATGTGCTTCTCTCTCTCCTCTCTCTGTCAGCGTCTCTGTCGCCTCTCTCACGATGTCGCTCGCCTCTCTCTCGCTCGCGCTCGTCCGGTGGTCCTCCTGCGGGGTGATAGTTGCCGCCTCCGCCACCCCTAGGCCTCTGCAGCGAGCGGGAGTCCGCATAGTGTCCTCCACCGCCTCCGTTGCTTTGATAGTGGTGAGGATGGTGCGGCGGCGCATGCTGCGGAGCGTGCTGCATCGGCATCGGCTTGCTGCTGGTGAGTGGCATGGTCGAACGCGACGAGCCGTTGGTGTGCGCCATCGAGTTGGGCTGCTGCTTCTCCTCGTGCTCGAACGCGTCAAATGCGTAGTTGGTGTTGGCCGCAGAGTAGTCTTTCCAAGCCGAGTTCTGGATTAGGATGTCCTGCAATTCGACAATTTTTTTTAATAAGCTCAATGTTGGATAGAGAAGAGAAGGAAAAGACAAATTATATACTTAATGGAAATATTTATTTATCAGAAAATACAGATTAGTTTCATATGAAAAGACAATTAGAGATGAGAGATTTTGTCTCGGTAGATTTTCAACAGCTATAGCTATTAAAAATTACCAACACATGCATAATTCGCGTATTTTTTGCTCCTGCTATAATATTGGCTAATTTACCACATTATTATTGAATTGCCTAATTTAAAATTATCCATGAAGTAGGCTATAAATTTCATTCTTCATTCTTCTCATTTTGAGTTGAATTTGAGTTGATATTAGAAAAAACATTGGAATTAAACCATGCGAGTAAAATTTACTACCAATATTGATCCCCAAGTTTTTATTTTCTAGCTGATTGATAACTTTTCAATCTATCTTTTTCTTCACTGGTTATTCATGCTAAACTACGTTTTCATAGATTTATATTGTTTAGGTTTAGGTCATGCACATTATTTTTCACTTGAGAGTAGAAACTGCAGATGAGTTTGAGAGTGATAACCAAAGAAAGAGGATTAAAGAATGTTTCAAAAGTAGAATGAGCATTCATTTTACATAGAGTATAGCTTACACCCAAAATGCCAGAATCGGTCATACAACACTGCTTGGCGGCTGTTGCCTTGGGGAAAGGTGAAGTGTTATCCAGTTTAAGATAATATAAGATACGGGCACTTCACCTGACGAGCGGCCAGTGTTATACAACCGATCATTTCACATGAATAGAATATAAGGTTGGATCAGCATTAAAGCATTAGTTGGAATAAGCAAATGCATACGACAAAGCAAGCCTAAAATGGTCAAAATGAATAACACCAATCACCAAGGACAAATAAAATACCAAAATCGCTCTGTGGAGAGATTAAACAGATGACTCATGCACATACACCAGGCCTGATTCATGGAACTCATACTCCAGGAGCAGGAAAACCTACAAACTGGATTCAGTCATACCACAAGCTCAGTAACTTTGCAGTTGAATCAGCGGTTTTTCGTGAATGCATTCAAGACTTGAGTCTTTTGCTATGAAACTCAGCGGCTACAATGAAATTAGGCCCACATGGGCCTACAATAATTCAATAATGGTTGAAGGTACCACCTATAAAGAGCAAGTAATATTAGGAATGGAGATTTTCCTGCACTTTGTACTTTATAACATAATTATAGGCTACTAGTTTTGATAAAGCAGGTGAATAGGGAACTGAAGTTTCAAATAACTGATGTTATTCCATTTCTCCAGGTCATGAGGAAGGTTGAGACAAAATGAAGAGGAACCACAGCCAAGGTAGATTAAAGCGTCTGGAGCGTTATAAGACACAGTTGGAAGCTGAAGAGAGTTGAAAATTAATTTGGAAGTGCGAATGTGAGCGGCTTAGTGTTAAGTAGGGTTTAGGTGCAGTGAAAGAAGACAGTAATTGAAGATACGGAGCCAGGACTCACCAAAAATGAATGCCTAAAACTACCAGTGACGTCTGTTTGCATGATCGGATGAGAGGGTCCATTGGTGGTGAGCATGGGGTGGAGCATCGGGGGGGAGGTGGTAATGTGTCCCAAGCGGAATCGCATACACGTGCTGTAACCCCCACCCACCCACCATTAGTCAAGCCAACTCACTAAGTGCCTAAGGTACAGTTCACACTGACCAAGCATTACACAATACAAATACGGTTGCTAATGATACAATAGCCATGTCTCAACTACAACTACAGGTAAACAAACTTTCTCAACGCCAATCCGGCCACTAATGCATTCATCAACAGTTGAAACTAGCTAGACATTATTATTAGTCAGCAGCGGCCCAACTGTGCTTGCAAAATTTCATGCATTAATATCAAAAAGTATGTTTTAATTTCTTAGATATGCTAAAGGTAGACTACTGCGAAATTTCTCTGCTTCAAATCAAGGAGCTTTGAAACTCCTAATGATGAATATATTAAATAATTATACAATTCATCCCTATTTGATAAATCTGTGAAAATCAGATTAATCCTGTATTTGACACATTCTAATTTTTAAATCCTATTGATAAAAGTTTTTAATGACTTGAAAAGGAAAATAATTTTTTGAAAGGCCAAATAGTTTTGAAAAAACAGTTATTATGACTTCAACAAAATTATTTATTCTAGTTAGAATAACAATTTCATTCAATAATGAGTAAATTAAAGCTAGAGTTTCTGTGAGTCATGAAGATAACATCTTTGCTGATTTGATTGAATTTATGTAATATTTCAATTTTATTTCCGAAATGTAAGACCTAACTGAGTAAGAAAGTTTAATTGAAATCTGATCCAAATTTTATTATTATTTCAAATTTCTTCTAAAAAAGCAAGATTGAACGAATTTTAAAAATATTTTGATTGATCTTCTTCTCTATATCTCTCCCCTCTCCTCTCTTCACTTCTGTATGTTATTTCGTACTATATTCAATTGCAATCTAGAATTATTGGAGAATAAATGTTTTGTTATTGTCCATTATGAATAAAGAAATCTAATCTAATCCCCTGTTGCCTCACAGCTTCGGGGTAGTCAATTGATTTCATCTTTTTTATTCCATCCATCATCCACAATTTCGTAGTCAAAACTGAATTGATGAATTCATTTGGGCTTGAATTAGAAGATGCTACCATCTTTCCGTTTAAATGAACAGCTATGATTTCAAGTCCTCAAATGGAGGACTCTTTGATCCTGAACCTTAAAATAATGTTTTATGTACGGTATGAAAATGAATCCTCTATATTAATTTTTTCAATACTTATCCTAATATGATATGGTTTGACACAAGAATTAATATTTGAAGCATTTAATAGTGGGATATTGATTAGGAAATGTTGTCAAGCAGGTGTATCGTATTTTTTACCTTATGATTCGGCGTGGGATGACGCATTGTCCTGTATATAGTGCAGCCGGCTTGTATAACAGCTACAATAACCAGAGCTATAATCGAGCCAATGACAATCCATAGCTTTGTCTCGGATAGGAAAATACTGCTTCCATCTCTCACTTCATCAGGAATAATGTTTGACGTAACTGCAAAAATTAATTTTCAAAACCAAGGTCAATAAATTCAGATGGCAACAAAGACATCCAATTAGTGGAAAATTGTCAAAGCGATGATGAAAAAAATTAAACAGGACAATATAATATCATGTGTACAGCACAAAGGACTCAATGGCCTCATTTCATCAGAGTGTAAGCCGTTCTACGCAAATTAAATTATTTCACCAGTAATCTATTATTATACTGCAACTATATTGGTTGTCATGTTAAAAATATTTTAATACAGCGCTTAAAACAAAATAAAATATCAATTTCTATTCTTGTCCAAAACCAATGCAAAGTTAATAATTGAATATTCAGGATATTGGTAAAGGCAATAAAATAATCAATATGGAACGATTAGCATGTTATAACGTGAAAGAATTTTACAATGGACTCAATAATAGTAGCCTACTGAATAAATTGATTTCCAATTTCCATAAGAAAAACAATATTAAAAATTGGTATTTTTGAAACTAGGAAATCAACTAGCCACAATATCCAGTAAATGTGGCCGGTGTTCAATAGTAAAATTTTTTATGAAAAGACAAATCATCAGTCTACAGTCCATTCATATACTCGCATTAGAAAGTATGAATACTGCCTTTAGCGAAAGATAATTATCAATCAGAATAATAATGGACTTAATCTATCATGTCTCAAATTCAAAAGCTGTGATATAGGCTATTATATAGTAAGGATTTGTTGAAAGTTTGTTTGAAAAGCTGGTGAGGTATATTAATAAAATTCACAATGATCAATTAATAATAGTATAAAACCAATAGTATAAACACACTAATCATCTATCTAAAAACTCTTCTTCGTTTGCTCTCCTCAATTTGCCATTATAGGGTTGAGGTAGAAAAATAAGAAACTCTGAATTATTATAAAAAAATTTGAGTCAATTCATATTATTGTAAATGAGTAGCACATTTGAATATGTGTTGGATTAGTAGGGTGGCTTGATAGAATTTAATAATTTTCAAACCTAGATAAAACAGAATCTATGATTAATTTTTGATCCTCAAATTTCTTTGTTATTAAGGTTCATGATAAATTTCGCGTAAAGGAATAATTGAAATATTGATTCTGTGATAAGTCCTTCTAATAGTTGAAAAATTTGATACGGTACCTAGTATTAAAAATATGCCCAAGATATTAGAGTTCATCCGCTTTCATGATTCTACTCTCTGTTGATATAAATCTTGAAAAAAGTTTCTTCTTCATAATGAAAACTCATAGGTCTTTACAATTCGTAATACAAAACTTGTAATAGTTGACAATATCTTTGTGTATCCATTATGAATCGAAAAAAATCATATATAACAACCAGTGAGACATTAATAGTCTCATAATCTCAACAGACACTATATCATAAAAATATAAAATATATTCAATACCTGCAGTTGAAAAGAATGTATAATCAGACTGATTATACAGTCTCGGTACTTGCAGTAGTAGATGTTTGGATTTTCTGTTTTCTAGCATTTTTGTCATTAACACGAAGAGTTTTTCGCCAGTATAGGCCTACGTTTTATTACTTACATACAGGGTGTACGAAAAAGAACGCCCTAGTTTTAGGTATAAATTTAATGTGTAAATTATTGAAATTCTACATCAACAAGTAAGTTACTCACAATGAAAGAGACAAAATTCAAGTTTTGTTTAACATCAGTACACTTCATCATGCGATCCATTTGTTGCCCTGCATCAAATATCTACGATGTTCAAGTTCTCGCCATATATTCACCAACATATCAGGTGTAACTGTCCCAACCGCCGTGACAATTCTTTCCCGTTAATGGTTCATGTCTCGGACTCTTTCGGTGTACACAACATTTTTCATGAGTCCCCAAAAGAAAAAGTACAGAGGGGTCAAGTCCGTGCTTCGTGGTGGCCAAGCGATTGGCCAGTTCTCCCTATCCACCTTCCCCGAAAGCCAGTGTCTAAAGCCGCGCGCACATTTTTACTGTAATGAGGAGAGGCGCCATCTTGTTGGACTGAAACCAACTGCAGGGGGAAAAAGCTTGGACAGTTGCTTAATTAAACACCGCAAACTAGAATAGTGTAGGCTACGGTATATAACTTTATACAAATTCTATGACACATTGAGACTAGGTATTTCTTTTTCGTACACCCTGTAGTTTAAAACAGTACACTCCATTTTGAAGATATGCTACTTTTTGAATTCAATTATTTCTAGTTACAATGAATAAGCGAATGAATAATGGTTAGGCTACTTTTTTAATCCAATACTGTCTAGATAGGATGGATAGACAATTTGAAATTTTCATTGCAGTTACCTTGTTGAGGCTCGAATACTAAGTAGTCGGGATCCACAGTGAGTGCTCCTACACGACCAGTTGAGACAGTGTCCTGGAGCAGTCTCTCCAGTGATGAGCCGGAGTCCTCCAGTGAGCGTCCTCGCTCGAACTGTCCCTTGTCCAGCTCCAACTCCATCTTCACTATCACATTGTCCTCCTCCCTGAAAACAAGATAATCCAATTCAATTTGTGATAATGCTTACTTCAATCTATAGTTTATAGGAAAATTATTTACGATTTCGTTCATTTTGTCTGCATAAATCACAGTATAAAACGAGGTGTTTCAATCTGCATGTTCTAAGAGTTCTACATGTTTCAATCTAGGTCTATCTACAGAGACTTATGTTTGTAATTATAATGCATAATTACAATGAAGAAGTTTCCCATTGGATGAACAAGGAATTCAACCTATAATAGTTTATATCCATTTTAGTGACAGAATCATAATGAATAAAAGTGACACTATTCATTGTATGTATTGTACAATTTTGTTAATAAAGAAATTATGAAATGAAAGGAAATAGTAAGACATTTTGAGGTAATAAAAAATGAGTAGGTCAATAGTAATAATTTTGTCAAAGATTACTGGAAATGATTGAAAGTAGTAATGTAAGAAAACAATATTGATGAGAGTGCCCACAATTGTTGAAAAATCCTACATCCATTGAAAAATTCAATATCCCTGAAGAATTTGAGATGTAGGAATAATTATACAGTGAACAGATAAGAATGAACATCTAAAAATACAAGAAACGATTATTAAATATTATAAGTGAATGGATTTCATAATAATGTATTATTAATTATTTTTCAGATAGCTTGCAATGAAAGCTTGTTATAAATTGTATGCCAGTGACCTTTTTAATCAAACAGTGGATTATTAGTTTGAATCAAGGATTCTGAGAAAGATGTTATCATCTATAATATAACAATATGAATTTGTCTTGATATTTATCAGATCACCCTGAAATAACTATTTATACTCACTGCTTGAAATTCTTCACGTCCATTTTATGGAATCCTGGAAGTTTATTAAGTGTCCTAGAGAATCCAGAGCTAATAGTATTCGCTAGATTATCGAATTCAGTTGAACCTGGTTGAGGCGCATGGAAATTTTGTCCCAGCTTAGTGAGTTTCACTTCAACAGTATAACCAACTCGTGGCGGAGCTGGAGTGGTAACTTCTTCTTCGCCTGAAAATAATCAGAGACCAGCGAGTTACTAGGTTGAATAACTTCAAATTTCTGGATGATGTGAGCTGTAATACACAGTATAACCCAGAATAATTTATTGTGAATTACTCAAAACGTGAGATTTTTCAAATTTATTCAAAGAAAATAAAGGATTCAAATTTCGGTACGCTATGATACACATTATATCCCAGGATAATTTATCGTGAATTTTTTAAAATGTGAGAGTTTTGAAATTTATTCAAAGAAAATAAAAGATTCAAATTTCGAGATGCTATGATAATAATATACTAAGTAACCCAGAATATCTACCCTGAATCACTCAAAATGTTAGATGGATTGATTCAATTAAATTAAGAGCGAATTGCACCACATTGATCCTAAATTATTGCTAGCCCATCCTAGTGAAATTGCTGATGGTCTTCTCTCCCAATATTAAAACATCAATGTATTTTTTTCATGTTCCATTTCCAGATAATATTTATTAAATTATTTGCAAGATTTGATAGCTAATTTTGAAGATAAAATAAAATCTATTTTGCATTGTGTAGTGTAGATAAACAAAGATATTAAGGACTGAATAGAAATGAGTAGCCCAAGTAATAATGACTGATATAAAATATAAATTTTGGCATAAAATCAAGTAAGAAAAATCCAAATTCTTCGGATTTAATAAGACATAGAGAAGCTAATCATTATTATCTTCCATAACTTATGATTATAATGTATAAATGCCTCAATAATATTATAATTTCTTATTAGGTTCTAATTGTTTCAAATCACCTTTTACAAATAAATCTCGCGTCCTCAAAAAATAATGAAAAATCAAAGAGCTTTAAGAAATAATTACAAAAAATACAGTAGGCTACACCATGTACCGTTCAAGTAACCAAATTCTAGTAAAGATCTTTGATTTGCTTCAAGAATTTTCTTCTGCTCAAAAGATATATTATTTGATTTTATGTAATTATTCTAAATTATCAATAATTAATATTAAACTCTACTATATAATCGAATAAAACATTATAATTATATACCTTGGTAATAGGCTGCAATTCAAGAGAATCAAATCAACTTTACATAGTTCACACAATTAAATGGATTAATTTTGAGACCATGGTAATTATTATATTATCTTATATTAAGTTCATATTATCTTACCATCGGCACAAGCTTTGATGCAGATTCTCTGCGGTGATACGCTTGGTATGGACTTGTGCTTGTAAATCTTTTTGCTCACTGCATGGATTGTACCACCCCTCACAACAAACATGAAGTAATAGCATTTATCATCGGTGAAAGATAAATCCTCCTGCAAATGAAAAAATATCTTAATCTCACTTCTTAAAAATGTATTCTGTCATAGGAATAAATATTGTATGCCATAGTTATATCATTGATCTGGTAGCTGCTATATCCTTAGCCAAAATTGATCTGAATCTTAAGGAATAATCCACTTGAAAGGAATAATTTCATGAGAAATTAAACTTGTGAGATATTACTAGGGTGCGGTACTTGGGGTTTTATGGCTCATAGTTATATAGATTTACTCGCGCTTCGCGGCTTTAATATAGATTTATAAAGTGGGATCAATTGAGATAATATAGACTAATGATAATGTTTATATGTTTGATATCGGAATCAATAATTACATGAATAGCGCAAGAAATAGAATACAAACAGGAGAGAAGAAAACCACAGATCATGTTCAGGAAACATTAACACTGAATAATTTAATTTTCACTTACAGTTTTGTCATTGGTTGCTCGAGGTCTCACAAATGACAGAGTGGTGACTCCATCTTTCAATGAGCCACTCATGTTGTACAGATTTTGTGAGGCGTCCAGCCTTGGAGGAGAGTATCCATTTATCCATGTGTCCATTATGAAATGCCTGCCAACTTGGTCGATCCAGCCCAATATAGCGTCTGTTTGAGACTGAAACATAATTGATTTATTTATTCATTCTACCACAATTACAATATTAAGGAATGAAAAATTTTTAAACATCCAACTATTACTCTGTCAGCATCAGCCTCTAATCTAACCAAATTTTTATGGTTTAAATAATGGGTGAGTGAGCCAATAACTTATGAGAAAATCCAAGTCATCAATTCTCAGTGATTTATTTGATTGGAGTAGATTGAGGAAGTATTTCTAGACAATGTTGAAATATAATCTCCAATGAAAAAATTATGATATTGACTTATCTGTTCTATGATTGTACTCAACTTCAACAGATGTAACATTTTATAAATCATTATAATTCGATAATTTCTTCAAGTTACTATGACATTAATAATATTATTGAAGAACAGACAGAAATAGTGTGATAATATGCCAATATCAATAAATCTAACGATTTCAACTCTTGTATGTTAAAATCTGGCAGCTCTTTATTTTCATCTCAACTTATATACTTATAAATGGCAATTTACTCTGGTAAATATTATGCAAGTGGGCACTTGAGCTGAGCATTCACTAGGATACAGTGACTAGTAAAACACAAGTAGGCTAAGTGACTTTACTTATGGGATAAAAACTCAGTTGTATTTTCACATTTTTACTTAATTAAGAATAAGTATTTGTGTCCAGGAGCCAAGTTAGGCTAAGTCATATGCGAATATTGGTAGGATGGATTCCACTTAGTTAAGTAGGTACAACACAAAACTTCTTCTCTTTGAATAAAAATTAACTGAACCTTCTTGTTCATTCATCCTTAGGCTACCAAGAAAAGGGTTTTAAAAAGTGGAATTACATTGAATTTGGAATTCCAAGTTTGTAATCAGGCAAATAATCATCTTATGGCCTCTAAATATTAATAGTAGGTATTAAATAGAACGTTAAAACTACCATTGAGGAGGGAATAAACACTTTCTAACATTTTAAAGTGCGATATTTTGGTCATAACTACAATAGTTTGAAATTTACCATCTTATTGTTGTCAGAGAAGCCGATACCAGTCCAAGTTTCCGTGTTGGTGGTTGAGATGGTGAACTTGACATCATCCGTTCTGGGAAGGTACTGCCATTTGGCGTGGTATTCGCAGTTCCCTTCTGACGGACTACAGGCTTTTGGGTAAGACCACTCTCCACGACACTGGTTGATTTTCTTTGGTGCTGGTTGCGCGGCTACTGTCTTCTCACCGTTTGATGTTGGCTGGGGTACAACTTCCTCCTCTGGAGTTTCTGTTATTCGAATAAGCACAAATAACATTTTTAGTCATTTTTTTTAAATAACCTCTTCATTGAAAACATTTTTAGTGTAGAAAATCGGCAAAATCTCTGTGTTCTTATTTCATCATGGAACGTATCTACAATATCGACCATAACTCAGTTGAATTTTTTGAAAACATTTTTCTCCTGAAGCGTAATAATTTCTATTCATAGATTTGCCAAACCAACTTAGCCTACCACAGATAAGTCCAGAATCCAGAATAATATTGTTTAGTCCACGGTACTTGAAACAATAGTCACAGGTGAAACAATAATTGGTTAACTTATAGCTAGTCTATGAAATACGAAAAAAACATAAACGAGATTTTGTTGAGAAGTTTCTTGTAAGTTTTTTGTTCATTAATATTTCGAGCAATTTTTGGAACAGCAGAGGAATACCTTCAGGTCAGTCTATGGAATTTTCATGCTGTATGATACATTAAATAAATAATTCAAATGAGAAGGTAGTGTTTAAATAATCATGATTCAATTCATCTATACTCAAACAAAAGTCCAACACATTCGATACATCAATAAATACGACACAAGTTTTAATAGCCTCAATTCGATTGTTCCAGCATGTTTGCATACTATGATGACAAAACATCAGATTGGCGTCTTTTGTATCTTTTTTTGGAAGGAGATTGAACAGTGGACACACTGCTTCACCAAAAATCGTGGTGCGTGAAATGGGGCCAAGTCCTATTTTATTATATGATATGTTATGTTTTTTAACGAACTCATATCACTTGTGACTAACTCAGTGACTATATAAGTCACTGTAATATCACTTGAATGATGAGCACCAATCTCATAGTAAACAAATTTTGCTTATTGTCCATTGTATCTATATTTTTATTATTATTATTTTTTAAAAACATGTGTTGATAAACTATTGGATTGAATTCATTGAAATGAGAATACATCCACCTATTAGGGCTCTATAGCCCAGCTGCGGCAAGGTGGCCAGCGCGACCGGTGTACGATAAATGCACTTAACGTCTATAGCCTAAGCGCGGTTAAATTCAAATGCATGTAGCTACATTCGCTTGTTTTTTAATACCTGCGAATAGAAAAACTACTTACTTTAGAAGGAAAGATGTCGACGTGCAAGAGGAAATGTTGTGTGATAGAATTCAATAACAATTATTCCAATTCTGAAGGAAATGGTTTCCTATTTATTCTTCTCCTGGAAACTCGCGACTCGCAATCGACTCGAGAGGAGCTAATTCAAGATGGCGGAAACGGACAAACCTAACTTACCTAACCTATAAGCAAGGGATATCAGATTATCTGATGAAAATGCTTACAAATTGACTGATACATCTCTACAATTCCAAACATTATACAATTATAATGTTTTATTCCAAACAATCTACCAGATTATACATCTCATACAATTCCAAACTGATAAATAATTTATAGCTTTATAATATTATTGATAAATCAATGATAAAATTGAATACTAACCCAAAACCTTCTAGTCAATTTACATACGAGCGTCTCGCCAAAGGATTGCGCCTCTGTACTGCGCATGCGCAAGATAGAGCTGTAAAGTACAAATATCAACCACCAGAGACCGGGTCGGATGAATCACAAGCCAAATTCTGGTCGTCTATAACTACCAGGTACGCGCAGTCACCACCATATTGGGTCCCAGTAGAAAGAGATAAATTCAAATTATAGGCTACTAGTAAGCTATGTTATATTACTGAGTCAGCTGTATCTTTCAACTTTTTGCCTCAATTTTATGAAAACAACAGATGATATGACTCAAAATGGTGGCGACTGAGTGCACCCAGTCTTTATAGTTCCTTACATCCACCAGAGTTAGGAGTTGCTGTAAGTAATATGGAACCACTCAGGCTATAGAGACTGTATAATCAGTCTCTGATTATACAGTCTCTATAGTTCCACGTACTAGCTCTGTTCTGTAAATCTCCAACTATGAGAAATTTGTATGCAAGAAAATATGAATTTCAAAAGCTTTAAACACATAGATACCATAAAAGTTGATAGCCGTTACTCCTCTTTGATCTCCATGGCCGTGATACTTGAGTTCGTCCTGTCGGTAGAAGTCCTGCACGGATGCTGTTTCCTTCTCCAGACCGGATTTCGGAAAATGATTGTATTTTCCAGGCTCTTGCCCCTTGGCCCAGATCACATGCATCAGATCTTTCTCGATTGAGTGGTCAGTCGGCTCCGTAGCTGCAACAAAAGATTCCAATATTGCAATTAGAAGAAGGAGGTTATCATCATAAAATCTAGTATTGAGCATTATTTGATCTCTAGTATGAATTTTTACCGATATTCAGCGAATAATCATCATTCATTCAATACTTGGGTAAGTGTAACAAGCTGATGCTCAAAACGGATCCTCTGAAAATTCATACTACAGTTCAAATCAAGGTTAAAATACATCAGGAAACTCAATACTGTAGTACGGAACAACTTTTAACTACAATATATATGAATCTTATATAGGTATTCATTATGTGAACAAGTTTCAGGGTAGTTTTGAATTTTTTTATTTTACACAGGGAGTAACTAGTCTGATCTCTATTTGATGGATCTCTCAACAAGTCATCCCATCCCTATAACTTTGTGGAAATTGAAGTAAAATATAAGATAAAAATAATTCGAAAATGCCCAACCATTATTTCCAATCTTTGAATAAATAGGCCTACAATTTTTGGATTGGAGAATATGGAAAAAACAGTCGATTCTCCTGATACTCAGGTGAAAAATGAGTGATTTGACGAAATAAAATAGGCCTCCAAATAGGCAATGGGCATACTACAAATAATCCAATCCCAGACCTGAATTAATATTTCAAGATCTGTTGAAAATCACATTGGCTCACCTTTCAATTTCTTTCTGAACACAATTGTTGTAACACCATCTTTTTCAAAACCCATAGCAGCAGTGAGGTCATTTTTACCTCCCCAGAACATATCCATTCTTGGTGTTGATCTGCAAATTGAAACGAGAAGATTATCATTCAAATTCAATCGCTTCACGTATTATTTTCATTGTGTGTTCTTTCTAAGAATATTTTTCATGATTATTATTATCATTATCATGATTGTGTGTGTTGTCTTTCGGAATAAATAAATAAGAATAATCATAAATCAGCATGGAATTCCCTCCAATCAAGTAAATAGTTATTGCACAACATTTTTCTCATTCAATCAACGAGGAATTTTTATTTTCATTCAATGGAACCTTGTCCCTATATGTTTTTAAGTTTAAAAAAATCTGACAGATAGGCCTAATGTTTAGGCTCATTTTGAGCCTGACTGCCTGAGTAGCATCAACTCAGAGCGATAAAATGTTCAATCTTATTGCCTCGATCCTCCTCAATAGGCAAAAACAGGTAAAGATTCTACTTGCCTGTCACGAGTATAGTAGTCCCATACTCGGAATGCAGTTCCTCTAGCCATTCCAATCACCATGTCAGTACAGTCCATCGGATTGAAGTCATGTCTAGGCGTGTAGGGTCTCAGCTGCTCATCTATATTGAGGATATTTGAAAAACGTTTGATAAATAAATTTTATCGACAAAGTAAAGATAGTGTTTAGTTTGAACAATTCAAAAAAATGAATGCATCACAATAATTAATCAGTGTCAACCTTTAACTTTGTGATGGTTGTAATGGATCATGAAATTCTCAACTTCAAAAATATAATCTATAATCATTTAAATCAGTGACATTTTTCTACTTCATCATAGGCCAAACAATGACACTCATGGAACACGACTATAATTGGAAACAATAATCAACAACGTTAAAAAAAGGTTTCACTGAACATTCGCTTTTCACTCGAAATTTCAAAGCACAAATTATCAAATTCTCCGAGCCAGTTGATGAAAACTTTTTGAAAAATATCATTCTTCTGGATTGATGAAGTAATAAATTGAATATTTTACCATTCACGATCAATGAATTGATATATTCAAATGTTACTTATTATTCGTAAATGATAAAGGAGATTAATTTGATAATTTCTCAAGTGAGTATCTTTAATTATACAATTATGATTGAGTAAATGTATAAATTAAGTTATATATGCAACTCACATCAGCCATCATCCGCAAATATAATGTAGGTTACTGCAAGTCTTGAAAAAAATCAATTATCTAGTCTAATCGTTGATCTAAGTTTTTTATTCAATGATTCGATCCTTCGATGAAGGAACGTATGCACATCACGAAATAGAAAGTGCAATCTTCCAAAATAAGATGAATTAATAAATTATTTGTCACATTAGTAATCACTAATGATACTGAAAGAAGCCTATCAAATAGATTACAATAGCCTATCTAATGAATCTTAGGAGTTCAATCGGGATTCCAAGTATTAAAAATTGGTCAAGTCTAGGTCATGAATTAATAGGATTTTTTTATAATAATTATGAATTTATGTGAATCCTATCCCACCCAAGTTCGAAGTATAGAATGGGTCTACAATAATATTATTTCCAATTTGTCACAACGGCTAGGAATTTGTTAAAACTTTGAAATAATTCACATCAAAGTACCCTTTTTTCAAATATTTTTAATGTGGATTATTTCTAAGTTTTAATGAATACAGTAGCCCTAAGAGAAAATAAGTTTGGAATTTGATACAATAATAATAAGAGAGTGTAATAAACCAAACCAAGAATATATAATTATTTTAGTTTCAATTCTTGTTATTTATGTGCAGAAATGATAGCCATGATAGCCTAAAAAGTGATGTGAATGATGTGAATCATGCATCAGAATCAGCGATATCCAACACCATTAGGCCTATCAGTTTATTGTATACTATTACTATAGTATAATTACATTTTAGAAATAATATTGGCGAGAGCAGAAAATCATGTTTTACCTCTTCCATTAGCCGAATGCTTCCCCTTCTGCAAATTTGGATCCACTTGGAGCTTTGAATTAGGCTCCGGCTCAGATTTTGGTTCAGGATGGGGTTCAGAATTGGGTTCAGGCTCAGATTTAGGTTCAGGTTCAGAATTAGGTTCAGGTTCAGATTTTGGTTCAGGTTCAGATTTGGGTTCAGGCTCAGATTTGGGTTCAGGCTCAGATTTGGGTTCAGGCTCAGATTTGGGTTCAGGCTCAGATTTGGGTTCAGGTTCAGATTTAGGTTCAGGTTCAGATTTCGGTTCTGGTTCTGATTTGGGTTCAGGTTCCGATTTTGGTTCTGGCTCTGATTTGGGTTCGGGTTCAGATTTTGGCTCTGGCTCAGAATTAGGTTCTGGCTCTGGCTCAGACTTGGGTTCAGGTTCAGGTTCAGATTTTGGTTCAGGTTCAGGTTCAGGTTCAGATTTTGGTTCAGGTTCAGACTTGGGTTCAGGTTCAGACTTGGGTTCAGGTTCAGATTTGGGTTCAGGTTCAGAACTTGGTTCTGGTTCAGGCTTGGGATTATTACCAGAGTATGAATGTGACTGATGACCCCTCTTTCCTGAGAAAAAAGAAAATAGATTCCAAGCCAAGAGGAAAAGAGACTTATCACCATAAATCTAAAGGAAATGAATGGCAATCATTCATCTGCTGCAGAAATTAATACTACTATAGTGTGTATTGTGTTATAATGATAGCAATGTGAATAAAGTACATTAGTACAGTATTGATTCAAAAAAAATATTTATGTGAATATTTCAATTTTTGTATTTTGAAGATGTAAAGCATTTTAGCATTCCATGTGCTCAGAGTCTACTGTGCAGAGTATCACTACGAAAGAATTGAAGACTATCCATATAAAATTATAGCCATAATGTGATAATTAACGAGATAGTTTGAGGCTGAATTCATCATTAAAAAACTGAAGGCGCTAAGTTACAAGAAAACATATTTACAAATAATATAATAATTTATTTTTTTGAAAATAAAAGGTGTTTGAAAACATACCAGCAAGTTGTAAATCTCTATCTGATGACCATTGAGAACTTAAGTTGGAAGTTATTTCTTCAATTAATTTTATCTTTAAATTTCTATCAATCAGTGCCCAATTGCGATGATGTATGCTAGTATTGATTCATCAAAAACAAGATAACAAAAGAATGAATTTTTAAAAACAAAAGTTGGATGCAGTATCTGAGCCTCTACTTCAATATATCAAATCAAAACAAAGATCCAATAGTTGAGGTGGTTCGCCATCATTGAAAGCAAAGCATTGATTGTATGGCATTACACAATCATAATAATATTGCGTATAGGTTTATGATATTGATGATGAATATTAAGAAGTAAAACTGACATAATTGTTAATTCATTTTACTTGTGATATATTGATAATAATGATTATAATACTGATAACAAACATTCGGATTCAACTGATTTCTTAATTGAGAAATTTTTCGAATGAAGCAACTGATTCCCAAAACCTGACAAACTTAGATCATAGTAACCTCATAAATCAGTAACAAAGTTAATCTGCTTTACTATGCTTTACTAAACTTCCAAAATGCTGATTTATTTAAATGCAATGAGTATCCATGAAATGAATGAGAATAATGTTCTAAAAATGAAAAAGCAACAATGTACCATGATATAATTCAAATTATAGTGTTGAGATTCAATTTTAGGATTCTTGAACCAATGTTAAGTGAATCAGGCAGTGATTTTTTTATGAGGTGCATTAATCAAAAATCTGTTTGAATAATAAATATTATTGTTTGGAGGCCTTTTATTGGAGAGTTTCACCTAGATATTTTGGTAAAGTGGTCTATAAATATTCTACAAACGTTGATCAGGGATTGAAATTTTTCATACAATTTCAACACTGATAATAAATTGATATGTAGACTATTCCTGTACGAGTTTGACAGCCTTGTTTACAAATAAAAAAAAAAATGATTTCACTAACCTTGTGGATCAGGACTCCTCCTTCCACGAGTTCCTGGAAATGAAATAAGATTGTTTTAAAATTATAACAGGTCCACACAAGAATATGATTAGAAATTTGTAATTTCAAATAAAATAGAAGCATTATCCTAAATGAGACGTGAAAGAAGGAAGTGATAAATATAAATCAGCAGATCATGGTCATTGAATTATTTCTTGATGGAATTCAAATCAGGCCTGGAAGAAATGTTTGTTAACAACGAGCTTTCAATCTTTCAACTATAGCCTAATAATATTGAATTGATGCAATATTGAATATTGAATTGAAAGGAAACCTTTTTCTTTGCAACTATTTTCTACACTAAAGTTTTTTATCGTCATCATCGCATTATAATTTTATAACTAGAATACACCTAAACGGCTATGATTGCTCTTTGAATGTACCTATTGAATTATGGAATTCTAGCAGATTGCCAAGGTACTATTTGTAGAACAGAATATGTTCTACATTTTAAGACCAAATTTATAATTTCTGAACCAATATTGACTGAGCTAGATTCATTTTCCAATCTCATCAGAATGTATACTGTAACGTTTTCAGACAGGATTGCCTTTTATCTTGTTTTTCTGTATTACTGTTCTAAAAATGAATTTATTTATCGACTTGTTTTTCATGGTGCAACAAAGAGGCACTTATGGGAGCAGGCTATACTCTTCCAATAATCTAGTTTTTTGTCCAACCAAGTTTCTTCTACTCTAGTTTCTTTCTCAGTAACTCTGTCTCTGTCTTACTCATTAAATTTACGTTTGTCTTTCTCCCATATTTCTCTGTCTTACTGATAATTCCTGGCTTTGTTACGTCATTTTCTGTCCTGTTCATTGCAATTTTTGAATTCCTATTCATTAGAGGCTCGGTCTTCGTGAGTGAAGGAGTACATTCGAGTTACTTGATAATTTGCTGTTTTATTTAGTTTCGGCTAAATTTATTCTTCTACTTACAATGTAGTCACTTAAGTACAAGCTTACTCATCACAAGTTGTGATATTTTTTTTTTTTTTAATTTATTTGCAATATGTGAATTTTCGTTCCTCTTTTAGTAACATAATCATGTAGAAAAATTATGTTCATCTGTTTTATAAGTAATTTAATGTTTTGAAAAGCCTCTCATCAACTGGAAAAAAATTTATTATATCATCTCCAAAATCCGCTATGCAGGTAAAGAATTATTACTTCAAATATTTATTAAGTTTTTTGTTAAATTATGTTAGTATGTTTCCTTTTCAGATTTGTTTAAAACTATATAGTATACTTTCTCTTGTAACTTAAGAAATAAAAAAGGTTCGAGTAAACTAACAAATCTGACAATTATTCAGATATTATAAATTCATTTACTAAATCATTGGAATTCTTCTCGTTTAAAAATACAAAAAATTGTAAGGTCTTATCCATGTTCAAAAGAAAAAAAAACAATAACTATATTGGAAGCTTTACTTCAAGAAATTTAATTGGGTGTTCAAATTAGTATTAACTTATTTGCTAAATTGTTGTGTATTTGAGTGACAGCAAATTCTGTACTTTTGAACTCGTCTTTATTATTATTGTATTTACATAAGTTGTTCTTGTTTCTATTATACAGCGGTGTATCATAGGACCGGTACTGTAATGGATACCGATTCATCAAAACAACCAACAAATTCATTCTGATTACAAGGACGGAAAGCAAATCTTCTATTTGAATATGAAAAAGGTTACTTCAAGAAATTCAGGTGTAGTGAAAGTGCAAAGATCGAAATAATTATCAAAAAGTGTATGGAGGCCTCCTCACTACGATCTACAGGTATTTCACACCGCTTCAAATATTATCATCTTACCCATTGTAAATTGAATTAATTATCTATTTCTATAACGTATAAATTTGATATGTTTTGCTTTGATTAAATTGTAAATGAAAATTTTCTACAAGATTAACAAATTATCGTTAGTTTTTGAATATGCCCAATCTCCAACAGTAACAGTAGAGAAATAGTAGGTGCCTGATTTATTGAGTCATAATTTCATTCAAATTTAAGTACTGTGAAGTTTGATGTGATTGGAATTTGAGTCAGCTGGTTATTGAGATTCAATCAATTGAATTATTGTCTGCCAATTGGTTTCAGCCAATCAAATATTTCAATTGATTGATTTTGGTAATCTAGTTTTAATTTTCGTACACATCCACAAATCATCCTTTATTTTGCTTAATGCAAAACAGTATTTTAATTGCACCAAAATGTTCAACTTACATTGGTGTAAATAAGTTCGTTACAATACTTTGCTCGACTAGACAGACAATAATAGTGAATTAAATGGACATAATTGATGTGTGCCAGCGCGATAGAGGAGGACACAAGCATGACATCATTCTCCAAACATTAAATCGAAAAGTCAAATAATCATTTCAATGTATTGACTTCCGTTTTTTTTAATATTCCTCTTAATAAATTTGATATAATATTTAAACCGTTAACTTTTTGAATCACTCAATAGTAGTATAACTTATATTCTATAAAGTTCAATTTTTAGCTCTTTACGGTTCTATCATATATAGTTTTTCTGCACATCAAGCTCATGATCATTATCGTTTATTTTATCATATCTTCTTAAAAATAGTATTTGAAATCAGAAACAAAAAAATTAGTAGTGAACAAACAGTTTTTTCTGTAAATGAATATGTTTGGTTAATGAAAAATACAGCATACCTTGTTTGGTGCTAACTCTGAAGGAGACACTGGTTTGCACAGCGACTTCCGACTGATCATTGGAGTCCGGTGTCTCATGAGCTTTGGTTTCACGTGAAGAAACAATTTTGCCAGGCCTCCTGCGGTGGGCTGCTGGTCTGGGCGGCGGCTCACTTTTCGGCTCCGGCTCGCTTTTAGGTTCTGGCTCACTCTTGGGTTCAGGTTCACTCTTGGGTTCAGGTTCACTTTTGGGTTCAGGTTCACTCTTGGGTTCGGGCTCACTCTTGGGTTCTGGTTCACTTTTGGGTTCGGGCTCACTCTTGGGTTCGGGTTCACTTTTGGGCTCAGGTTCACTCTTGGGTTCGGGTTCACTCTTGGGCTCAGGTTCACTTTTGGGTTCTGGCTCTGTTTTGGGTTCTGGTTCCGATTTTGGGTGGCTGTCGGCAGCAGCTGGTGTTCCTGGAAGATCTTCCAAAAGCGGGAAGTTCTTGCAGGACGCTGTGAGGCTGCTAGGTCGCCATCCCAAGCCAACATAGCTGGTGCCGTTCACAACCATGGCCACCTCCATTTCACCTTCCTCTTCCATTATTTTCCAGTACAGTTGGAAAGTGGGAGACAGCTGTTTGTGGTTGTATGCTCCAAAATCAATTTCTGTTCTCTTGATGGGTGATCCTGCAATAATAAATATACATTTATGGAAAAAAATTTCTATGAACAAAAATGAATTATTCAATGAGCCTACCTTGTACAGAAAGTATCTCAGTGAACTAATCGGCTCTCCAGTCAACTTTCTGTTGACTTTTGATTTATCTAAAGCTAGCCAAACCATAACGAAGTTTGAAACTTTGAAAAAATACTTCCTAGTATTGTTTAGAATATGATTCTGCATGGAAATTTCTCATTTGTATAATATTTTACTTTTAATTTTCAACAATCAATATAAGATTCGAGTTACGAACACTAAGAACTGCTTTTGGATGAGTGAGTAGAATTCAACCAAATACGTACTGGTAAGGTGGGACTTACACACCAAGGATCTCCCCACCAATAAGGACGTTATTAGACGGAAATATTCATGAAATCATATAAGTTAATTCTCATATCTTTTCATATGATATATATATAAATATTACTATAATGTGTATAACGTGTGATAATAGCAAATATTACCGTGTAATACCGGCCTAAGAGCCATAAGCATTTTTTTATGTGAAATGGCTGATACTAACGTTTGGTGCAGGCTGGTCCGAACCATCCCAGCTCACAGTAGCACTGCTTCCTGGGTGCAGTCGTTGCCTGTACGTCAACGCATCGTCCTCTGTCGCCGCAGTCCAGGTTATTCAAGCACTCGTCCCTGTACTGGCAACGAGGTCCGTAGTAGAGTCGATCACATTGGCACCGCGATAAATAGTAGCGACCGTGGCCACTGCAGTCTTCTTTATATGATTTCCCTGTCAAACGATAATGAATTCATTACAAAAATCATATTTTATTTACACTTTTCCAATAATTTGAGGTAGGTATTCCAGTTTCATGGAATTTGATTTATATCAAATTATTCATCATTTACAAAGTTTTAGAACAGCCGAAGTAGAGAGTATTATAGTGAGTTACGGGTAGGGCACATTATAGAGTTTTCTAAGTTGTATTGTTTAAGTAATGAATTGAATAGCAGACTCTAACCACTGTTTTTTTATTGATGTTCTTCAATAAATCTGTCAGAATAGCTGGATATCAAAATTTCATTTCAAATTTCTATGTTATACAAAATCGCAGGGAATTTAATTATCATGGGGCTTAACTAATAAGGGCTTATTCGGTAATTCAAAAGAAAAACTCAACCTAGAGTGGGTCCAGATAAATTTGAAATAAGCCTGCCATTGAAAAAGCCCTCAAACTTGTTTCATAGAGATTTACAGAGAATTTAATAAATTTAAAAAAAGACACACTATTGAAATAATACATAGGAGCCAATCAAGGCTATACTGTGTTGAGAATCCAAACACCTTTATCCATCCATACTTGACTATTACAGGACATCTGATTTTCCTCAAACAAGCTTGGACGGGACATATTGTTTCCAAAAGTGTTTACTCGTTTAGTGCCTTTTTTATTTCAAAATAAGAGAACAATAGAAAATTAATAAATACTCACTAGGTTTAATATCTACATCAGCACATGACCAGAACCTATAACTATTGGACCACTCTTTTGCTTCTCGGAGTAATCTTATTGTGCAGTCTTTACATTCGAAGTCTGATGGTAATCTAACTGGGTAAGATTGAGCTCTGCAACACAAGTAAAATAATTAATTATTTTTCTATTCACTCGATACATATGTTTTCCAAATTGATTAATTCTCTTAATATTTATATAAGTAACTAAACACAATATAAAAACGTTTAAAATTGGAATTGATGAAATTCAGAATCGAAATGGATTATCAATATTGATCACAAATATTATGAACAGACCCAGCAGCACACGATTTGATTGATAATTTTATCAATTTTGAATTAACCAAAATATTAAGATATAATATTTATATGGTCAACGAAAAAGGAAATGATTTACATTATTTTAATGATGAACGGAAAGAATGGCACGATTTCCTGAACCTCACTTCTAGAATTATATAATACCAATGTCTTATTTTCAATTCAGGAATAATATGATGGATATTGTATAGCAAGATAGTCACAATAATTTGGAAGAATAGCTACAAGGTCCACTTCTAGGCCCTATCTAGAATTTCTTACAAATTATGGTATTTTCCATTTCTTGTCATCAAATATTGAACAAAATAAATAAATTGAATGTGATATTCAAAATAATGACTTACGTGACATCAGTATGTACAAATTCTGAATTAGAGGTAACAGGGGTTAAATCTAGTACCGGCCGTAGCAGCTGGTCTAGCACTTGTAGCTTAAATCCTCCCTGAAACAGAATGGAAACAGACGAGATGTCAGAAACATGTAAGATCAGTTGTACAGATTATAGATGTGAATTAGGTCATGGACATGAACTTTTTTGGTTTAAAATAATGACAAGTTTCCAAGCAAACCACAAAGTCTTGATACTGAAAGCCTCAATACCTTTGCTCCATGTAATAACAAGTGTATTTCAAGGAAATAAATTATTTGATTCAATTAATTTAGTATACCTAAAGCTTCTCGGAAACAGATGTGACATGAGTTGAGGTCATTGAAGGTCAGGAATGTTGTAAGATTGAGCAGAGTCATTAATTGATATGACCTCTATTTGATTCACATTTTCAATTAGTAGGCTACATTGTGAGTGAAATTTATTATGCGAAGTAGAGGTACTAAGCAAACGTATGGAAATAGAGGTTCTAAATCAAAGTATTTTTTACCCAGAAATACTTCTTCCTACAATGAACGCAAAGTTTAGGTGGAAATGGATGGGCTGAATTTGGTGAAATTTTTGGGCTCATGAATTTGTACCTACTAAAAATTACTTAGCTGAATGTAATAGAATGGTGCTTGTTAAAAGTATGGTATAAAATACCAGTATAAAATGAAAAGATATACTCGATATTCATATATTCCAATTCACTTTATATTTCAATCCTATACACTCTGATGTTCAGGGCATGTGAATGTACATAAATACTGTAAATTGGAAACGTTTCAAAGGGTGCTGAGTTCTCTCTCTATTAATTATATATAGTGTATTCCTATTCTCTTTCTATAGATTCTCTATCCTTTGTATATTTTTTCAAAAATAATCTCGTTTATACATTACAATATTTATAATTCGCTCTGATTTACATAACTCTATACCAGCGTACAAACGCATTTGACCATGGCCTATCTATGTCCTTTGTCCTTCGGAGGCTATGATTTGACTGGACTGGATGGGAGAAAATGAATATTTGTTTGTTTAGCCAGTAGATAGCGCTGAGCTACATAAGCTGAATTGAGTCAGCTACCACTTCTACCCTATTTCTAACCGTATTATTCGCTTTGAAAAAATCTTCTTTGTTTTCATTTTTACTCAACATTTATCGTCATAACAAATTAATACCATATTGAAATAATTAGATTGTGTCACTGTTATTAATTAAATGAATAAATCTTTGAAAAAAAATCATTGAATACTGAGTAACTGAACAGAGATTTTAAATGGATAATTTTTCTCACTCTTATGATATTATTTCGCGAATTTTATGATATATTGATCACATAAGGGATTCTCTTCACTCATCCGTATATTGATAATCCATTTTTTTCATATTCTTAGTGTGCCCATAACATAATAAATTATTCTTTTTTGTATTGTGGTTGTAAGAGTTCATAGCGATTCATTCCTGCGATCAGGTTCAAATCATTGCAGGGATTTTTCTTCATATTGTTATCACAGTAAATAATATTTTCTGCACAAAATCATGTTGAAATAGTTTTTATGAACAGTTTTGTGTTGAGGATTTATTTTTTAATCATACCGTACCGTACATCATTTGATTTGATACGTGATGCATAGTATGTAGTCAACGTACTGTTGTACCTACTTAGTATGTAATATACTTTTGATTCTAAGCTTTACCAGAAACAAAAAAATGACTAAGCTCAGTCTATTCTATAGTTGAGCAGAGGTAAACTAAATTGAGCTTCACTCAAAAATTTGACCTTCAAACCAGAAAATGAGATGCCAGGCAAGCTTTTGATGAAGAACAGATAAGTATTAAAACAGACAAAAGCTTTTGGTGCCCCCTGAGACAAGACTTTGATAGCATTGGCGGCAGTGGGCCCCAGGATAAGAAAGAAGCATGACAAAGAGTGGTATGCTGGCTAATGATCACCATCGACGCCTTTTGTATGGTGCCAGTCACTAACGTTGACTCAACAAATCAACGAACAGTTGAATCAACGCAAGGGCTGTACAGAATTAACTAAAAAGGCTATGTGATCTTTATTTTAATTTATTATGAATAAATCGATAGTGGCATTGAATAACAAAGTGATAATCAACTACTGTATACATGAACAGTTTTGGCTGGCAATAAACTGGTTTTGGCTAGCAATCAATGGAACAGCAACTGTTTTCTCTCCTCAATCAAGTCAGTACAACTTTTCTAATTATTAAAGTATGGAAGCTCGAAATGGAACCTCGGAAAGATTGACAGTCGTATCTGTAAAGTGAAATTGTAATGTGAAATTCATCATCCTTCATTCACCATGTAAACATCATCATTCACTCATTCATCCATCACCTTTGCTTAAAATACTTGCTATCAAGTCGCAATTGTAACAATGAATAAATAAATGAATCTCCAGTACACGATTTTTGTCATGTATTTTTCACAGTTACCATATTCCAATAGATTTAGGCTTCATATGATATGAGTGCAAATGTATAAGTTAACTATAACTATACACTTGTAAAGAATAATTTGTATAGTCCTAAATATACGAGGAAATAATTTATAACTCTATAGCTACATCTACAATCAAGAAGAAATGAGCTCAATTCAAATGTAGCCTAAATTTTGGCAGCTGCATCTCCAAATTAATATGGATACTGTATGTAAATGTTTGTGTCAATGGTGTAACTTTCATGCACTACCCTATCAATTTTGAAGGGTAAAACTGATTTATATTGTTTTTAACAGTAGCTTATAACTACTGTAGACTACTTGAATTACGTATGCAAGTCTCTTCTGTGAATGTGACCTTTGTTACAAGCTTAACATACAGTACACATTCTCTCATTTCTATGTATGTTATTGCATATTTTAGATGGAATAGTAGTTGGATCTTGTATCTGGCTCAGATTGTCGGTACAATCTGTTGGATCTCAGTCTGGTACAGATTTTCGGTAATAAACTTTTGTAGCATCCTTAGACATTCATACTTTCAGTTTCAGTCTAGGCCATTTTTTTGACAGCTCAGAAACAAATACTTCATAAATGATTGTGGTTATGCTTCAACTCGGACTTCAAATATTATATCAACTAGTTAACATTAATTCAGAACCAGTTACGTTTCGTTTACGCTGCAATCTTCAACGACCCATCACTATTATGAAGAGAAGGCGAAACGAATCCTGCCGGCCACTGATCTACTGATAGCATAGGACTCAGGCAGATCATCCTCATCTCATCTCACAGGTGCCTGTCACGGCGGCCCTATCTTCTTCCATATGCCGTTAGAATTCTTCTTCATCATAGAAATGAATTATCATGCAGCATCACAGGTCTCACATTGGCTGCAGCCTATACATTTTCATAAGCTGACTTTTACTGCCTCCTACTGTGGCCCAAGTCCTTCTTGAGCCCAAGACAACAATGAGTAGAAGTGCCTATTTATGACATTCCTTCTACCAATTCATATCGACAACTTGAAATAGTTCATGTTACTTTATAAGCGAGTTTGTTCAAAATTTATCCAAAACGAAGTGGGGAAGAATTCAAATTTATATTTGAGAATTTTTAATTTATCCAGGCGTACATAAAAAATCATATTCGTGTAACCTGGCTGGCTCAGGTCTGGTGTCAGAGTTTTCAGGTCACTCCTGATCAATTTCAGGGCCTTTGAATTGACTTAACGACTGTTTTGGGCAGCCGGGACCGACAGCTTAACGTGTCGATCCGAAACATGGGAAAGTGGCCTGCGAAAAATTTCTGGTCTGACTTGGTTTTGAACATACATAGTGAATATTCAAAAGCTATTTGAAGTAGATTACCAAGTTGTAAGGCCAGTTTCTGGCGGATAACTGGTGAATTTTCGTTCCAGGAATACATGAAATTTATAAAATAAAGTACCACAATCATGATATTACCACAATGATTTCATATTACGTTCCAACGAACTCCTATAGCTCGGCTGAGGAATAGAATGGAAAGATGTATGTGTTCAACGTAAATCAGAATTAAGTTGCACATTTTCAAAATTAAAAAACGCTTTTTGATGGGATCTAGTGTTGGAGTCACGTGTTTCTTGTGAAATCACAAGCCTCCTAAGCTCTTGACTTACGTTGAGTTTACAATTATTATAATCTTCGGTCCCGTTAAAGTGGTTATCAGAGTTTTGCTAGTAACCAACATGTTAGAGGTTTTCCGCTGTTATCCACATACCGCACGAAACATACGCTGGAAGAGCCAGGCTACAGAGTTTCGTCATACATATCAAAATGCAATTCGCCTTAGTTATAATGAAAATTAGCCTATCATTGCATGGTTGCAAAGAGCTGAGATTGTTCGAACGTCAATGGAACAAAAAAGAGTGTCTTAAGTGGAACGTGTGAGCAAAGCAAAACGTACAAGAGAAGAGAAAGGTCCATTGTTAGTGCGGATGAGAATATGGTTTGGAAATAAGGATTTGAGGTAAAATTCTAACTTGATTTTGTAAACAGTATGATTCAAGTTATATCCTCCATCATACCAAAATCATATTTTAAAATTTTCAGGGAAATAATGAATTGTTGAAATATAAATTGCATTATGTTACTTCCATTTAGGTACTTCTAGCATTACGTATGCCTAATTTAAAATCCTATTGTTCTTTTGAGAATAGATACTATAAAGCCATAAGGCTATAACAATGATAAAAAGAGACTGGATAAGAAAGCTTGTGATAGAATGCTCAAAATGGTATTGTTCAGAGAAAGTGTTTTCTGTAGCCCTGAGCAGTACTTTATAATTAAAATTATCCATCATTGTGTCATATCAATTTATTCAACTCAGCGGTTTTAATAACGTTAAAAAAGTATGAACGTCAACCCTACAAAAGCTTAAATGAAATTGAATAAAAACAGCGTGATAATGATTTCTTTTATGAACCAAAGTGATGCAGCGAATCTGGATGACAAACCGTATTGCCTGAAGGTAATTCCAATGCATTGTAAAAATACAATAGGATTTAGGAGTTTTCAGGGTCAAACTCAAATTACTCATCTCATTTTAACGTATTTTGAACATACATGTCTTTGAAAGAAATCTTATTGTGAGAGCCCAACTCCACATTAAAATGATCTTGCTCATAGATTATAGTCTAATAGATTTATTTTCAATTAATTTGACCATGCCAGTTATCAATATCTCTATCACGCTTCCATGGTAACATTTTTAATGATAAATTCAATCATAGGTCTTCAAAATTGAAATCCAAATCCCAAAATCAATTAGGTCTGGTGCATTTTGCAATCCGCATTTCAACCTTTCAGCTACAGAACATTCACTCTAAATCAGAATCACCCCGGATCAAGATCACCCACCAATCGACTTATCAGTTCCAACTATAGAGACTGTATACTGTATAATCATATATTGTTATTATACAGTCTCTATACTTCCAACGAGATTTTCACAGAGATCAGGCAAAATTATTTAATATTAGGCCTAACTGATGTACAATTCTCAGACACCATTATTTGAAACAATTGAAGTTGATTTAAGTTTATCTACGAGTAATTCCACAAAATAGCAAGTTAAAATAGTTCGTTTGAAATGACAAGCATTCTGATAATAATTTCTCTTTCACATATGACTTTACTGTGTTAAACTACCTGTAATCTATTATCATCCTACTAGTGTCACATCATGCGAATTTGCAATTCACTTTCTAGAAGTGGTTACAATGAGAATGGGCAATTTTTCAATCTTGCCTATTGTCCCAATGAATAAATTCCAAGTGCGGTTTGAAATTCATTAGAGATTAAATTCGGCTAAGAGTGCCACGAACCTTCTTTTGTCAGTTGTCACGAGTTTGTCAGACAAGACGTGAGTGTGAGTTTAGAATATTCTTTCATAGAATGAGAGCTTGATGGTGAAAGACGATTATTCAAACTCTTTCCCAATACTTTTTGTTTCATTTACGATCAGAATTGTCTTCAACGTTGAAAGGCAATATTATTTCAAAATAAAAGGGCTGTAAACTTTTAATAGTTCAAGAGTGAGGCAATGTCCTGCTGAGAGGTTATTATAGAAGAATGTAATAATTCTTCTTTGAAACATCTTCATAGTTTTTCCTTTCAGTAATAATTAAATTTAGAGCCTTTACATTATTTTGAGTTGCACATTCATAAGTTCTATGATAACAATGATATAAAAATTAAATAATAAGTACAATTAACAATGAGAATCATAACTATTAGTGTTTTCTACTCGGGTTGAATTTTCTAAAGATTTGAGAAACGTTTTCAATTTGAAATTTCCAATTACTAAAAAGACTGTACAGATTATGTATTGATAACTATCTGACACTGAACATAAAACTGAACCTTCTTTTCTTCTTTTTTGTGAGTAGGTCAAAAATATTATAATTTGCAGCTAGCCACTTCACTACTTAAATGCAGGCTATTCATATCTTACTACACTATACTATAAAGAAAGGGAAACAATTAATTATTTCCATTGGAAGTTTATTTCATATTCATTTATACACCCATATTTAAGTTATTTTTTAGTCTCGGATAACAAATAAAAAATAAAAAAAGAGTAATATTTATTCAATGGAATTACCATCTCGTGAATATGCAATGAAATGTGATCAACTATCATGGTGGATATTGAAAGAGGTATTTCTCTATTACGCAATACATTGGAATCTGACTCGATAAATAATTGGGAAACTTTATCCCCAACTAACACTGTTATGTGGTCTAAGAAGAGCGGAAATCCATTTCAGGAGACTACTGAAACTGACGTTTCCTTTTCACACAAACTAGATTAACAGTTAAGTAGCCTTATATGACAATATTACAAACAGCGAGGTGCTATTTGCTGCTACATTTCATCATGTCGGTTAGCTTTGAGCACAATAAGAAATATGTTAGATTAATAGGTTTTTTAGAATTTTACTTCATAATATCAAACTGATTATGAAGTAGAATTCTAAAAAACCCAGAGGGAAGCATTTGAACTATTTTTCGATGTAGTAAACAAACATGAAAGCTAAAGAAAACTATCTTAAAATTTTTAGATAGAATACTGTGCAACTGTGATTTTTCCCCAGTTCACATAATGTAAACATTCACATAGGACACAGTTCAATTGTCTCTTTCTTATTGTTCAGTGGCTTATTTTTGTATTGCATAGTGCTGGCAGCAACTCTCACCTGCGCACAGGATTTTCCTTGCAAGGTATTGGTTTCTTGTATTTTTCTATTTTATCTGAATTTTTTTATTATATTTTGTTTTGAAAAACCATAAAAGAGTTTGATTTCATTTATAACAATTGTAAAAGTATAGTGGAATGTTTGCTCTACTTACTCTGTGAGGATACGCCAAGTGCCAAGTTATATTAAATGACGATCCTGTCAATAGACTCGTCTTCACTGAACCTGCAAGATGAATAATAATTATATTATGAATTCAGGCATAGTAATATGCATTTTTCATAGATTCAGGAATGAAATGAATTAGTATTCGAAATTCGAGGTTCGAGTGAGGGGCGCACAGAAAGTGAAATAACGCAGTTTCGTCATTATTTAGAGAATTGAGAACATTAATTAACATTTTATGATATAGATGAAAAGGAAGGATTGCCTAAGTAGTGAAACTGAAATATTTTTTGGAGATGATAACAGAGAATGATTCTTTTTAGTAGCTTCTTGAAACATTTGCAAAAAATGGAAACCGGTTGACAAATCAGCTCCTTGCGCCCACAGTCGAAACCACAACAGAAGAGAATTAGTAAAACAAACCTACAGAAGAGAAAGTTGTTTGGAACAAGTGAATTTTCGTAAGCTGAGCAAACTTGAAATTTGGAACACGATATTGAGATATTATTTTTCCTGTTATTAATACTAGGTTCATTGAACAGACGCCCTTGACTTCCGCGTTGAATTTTCCATTTTCTATTAAAATTACAGTTCGTATTTCATCAATTTTCACTTGAAAACACAGTTCGTTTTTGTTATGATGTGATATCCTTGAGGAGCTCTATTCAATGTCAATGGTCCATTCAAAAGTAATTAATTGAATCATGTAATTCAGCACAAGTTGACCTTATCAATTACCAGTCAATAATGGAATTGAAATATGAAACATTCGAACTTGAAACTGAAAAGAACAGACCCTGAATATTTTTCTACAAAGTATAAAATGATGCTCAAAATCTGTATCCATCAGATAAAGTTCGCGTCTATCGAGTGATAGAGGAAGATTATTATTTTTTGTGCATCATGAGTCCAGCAAACGTCGTGATGGAGGTGAGTTTTCGTGAATAATATGATACTATATTTTAATAGCTTATGCATTTTTATTCCCTTTCAAATTCAGTCAATCATCATAATAACACGTATTCATACAGTATATTGTAGGGGAACATATGGCAAATCTATTATTATTTTAAGAAAAGTTATTTATGACCCATTAGAGACGCTCATAAATACAAATTACTAGTACTGAAAATATTGTACCAGTAGCAGAAGACAAAATTGAAGATTTACCGTTCACATATTTTAAGTGTCGTGTTGTTGTGTTGAAAAGGCATTTGGGGTTTTAATGGTATTTTAATCAAGATTGACGAGGTAACATGTAACAGCTTCAGAAACATGCTACCATCCAATATCATGGTGGACACTATCGAAAAAGTGTATCATTTTATTGACGCCAAATTAAACAGAAGTGATCCTTTTTCAAACAGCAGATTCCTGGAATCCTGGGAGATTATCTGTCTTTTCTATTATATTACCATCTATGTTAGGCTATATGGAAGATTTTCAGCTGATTTCTAATTATTATAAATCACCGATGAAAATTTAATCAGTAGTGACAAAATATCCTCATAAGTTCTAGAATAAATTAATAAGAATGGAAAATGAATTATTATTCATAATTAAACTTACAGTGACCCAAGTTGCATTTTTGTTAAGTGACTTGATTTTCAATGTAATGGAGTGCTGTATTCATTGTATGCAATATACATTGTGATGCTTTCATTGCAAGATAATAGATCCATGAAATTTTAAATTTATTGTAGAGTAACACTTATGTATGACCAGTACATACAAACTGTAAGGAGTATTATGCAATTAACGATAAGTCAAGAGTGTGACAACAGTCCACTCAACAGGCTTTGATCGCCAAGAGCTTGGTAGGAAAATAAGTGTGTAAGTAACCAAGTAGGAACAGTAAGAGATCCGGTATCACAATGATTTTATTCCAAATGGAAAGCTCATTAGAGAGTTCGTAACTAGACAATTTGTGTAGATTTTGATTGAAATTTTCTCCATGCTTCAACAATTTTAAAATTTACTAAAAATTTTTACAGATTGCGTTGATATTCACCGCTGTTAGCCATTTCTTGTCATTGGTGGAAGGAATGCAACGTCCATGGCCTGGTAATCATCACTATTCCAACAGACCAGCTCCTCCCACTGACAGCTATGGATTCCCAACCAACTGGGACGACAAAAAATCTCCAAATGGCTATCCCATATATTGTAAGACACTTCACAAGAAGATTTCCATTGACGAGCAAATTTTCCCCTTTGCCCCTTGCGTTTTCGAAGATGACAATATGGATTATGACGATGAAAGTGATGATGTTTATTCACAGAATTATCCAACTCAAAGCAACCACAATTTGAACATCCATAACGGGAGAAATCTTCCAATAGCAAGCTTCAATTCCCACTCACATCAGGGTAACTGGCACAAGAACTCAACCCCCAAAAAACCATTCATATCGAGCTTCAATGCACCTCAAAGCTCAGACTACCCTGATATGAAAGACGAAATTATGGAAAATGAGAACTTGGAATTTGCTAATAGCTTCGGGAATACAGGCTCAACATACCTTCAAAGATCTGGTTTTCAAGTTCCAGGAGAAGTTTCACAAACTAAAAATGTGTTAGCAAACTTTATAGATTCTAATGATCATCTTTCAAGAGATAAATTTGGATTGTCCAAGGATGAACTATTCAGAAATACCGATACATATCTAGATTCCCAATCTCTTGAAAAACAAAAATTTTCTGGAAAGGAAGTCTCTGATGAATTATTGGAAGAAATTTCAAGAGAATATATCAATAACCAACTGGATAGAGACAGAATTCTATCATTTCTCAGTTCCAAGAATAAATACGACGTGGATAACAACAGTAATTTCGAAAACTCTTATAACCCATCTCTATTCACATCATCCAACTTAGGAAAGGACAAAAACTTCAAATATCTCAAGACATCTAGCATCAACAATAGTGATGGAAAGAATTCGTCATCCGTCAATGGAACTACTCCTAAATCGATTTTGAAGAAGACAAACTATCAAGAGTCTGAAAATTCCCCACCACAGTTTTACCGATATACATCCAACTACCAAAATGTACCCAGTATGCGTTCCAGCCAAGTGGGTCCTTCATCATATCATGGGCTTCAAACAGGATCATTCAGCATTAATGGATTTGGGCCCTACAACACCATTAAAGACGAATCAAGCTTGCAAGAATTGAAATCAATTTTTGGTATGAATAATACTTCTGACAAATATTAGACTTCTAGGTAATAAGTTATGTAAGCTTCATTCACACTTTCATTGTTATTTTTCTTGCACGCGATATTGTATACAATAGACTTTTATCGATTCTGTATTTATTCCACTACATTAAAATTACATAAGTAAAATCACATTTACTCGGCACACAAATTTAAATTTGATAGTAGAAGTAACACTAGGAGCTTAGAATTCGATTTTTATTAACTTTCGACAGTAATAATAAATGCACTTGGAAATGCATCAAGCACCATTCAGTGAGTGATTCTTTTGTGCATTTTATAACACTAATTCATGAATCAGTCATTTGCATTGTCAGTGGTGAAGGGAGACAGTAAAAAATACAAAAACTTGAACATTGAAAGCTTTTCAAATAAAACGAAAACAATATATTAGGAAGAATATTCCCTCACCTAATTAATTATCATGAATTTCAATGATACGAATCTTACCTACTATTGTGATATGAATTATCACAAAATTACTACAATATAATTATTCACTAAAAAGTCTTGAGATGAGATTGTTTGGATAATCTCTCAACTCTTATGATAGATTGTGACATGTATTATATATTGTGATCATTAATATAGTTCAATGAAACAATTGTCTGATTATATTCGACAAAGTATTCATTTTTAAGAGTTTGTAATATTTATTAGAGTAACCATCTTGGGGGAAGTATGAGCATCAATATCTTTTAACTACCAATTAATAATAAGAAGTTTTCTTATAGATTTAGGAGAATCGGCCAATCTTTTCATTTAATCTTTCAAAATATTATTTCCTGGAATCCTTCTTTGAACTTGAACATTACTGCAGATATTGCTAGGAAGCTCGAGATGAAAAGTGATCAAGTTAGAGAATGCCTTGAGAAGGACATCACAGATCGTAAAACTATACACCTAACTGCTATCTTTACAACTTCAAATATTAGTCTACAAATACATCTTGTCCAATTCCAGTTATTTGCCCTTCAAAAGAGGCATAGAACAAACCTGAACGAATAAAATTCGTTCACAAAAATTATAACTGAAACATTACACTGTTGAGAAAATACGGTAGTCAATATGAGGTCAATATTGAGTCTGGAAAGAGAATGGTAGGTTCTTTTGATTTACGAGTGCTCCAAGTATCATCGACTCAATAGTTCTTATAAGGTTATTAGTGAAAGTAAAATACAAATGTAAACAATCTGTTTCCGTCATTGAGCCAAGTGAAACTTGACCGTGATTTTACAAGTACCTCAACAAGTATTATAGGCTATGTGGGCCTACTCAACATCTTTTTCTACTTCTCCTTCTCTCGGAATATTGATTTTTATATTTCACTATTTCCGGCAAAAACTCTCGGCAAAAAATTTATAGAAGCTTCATTTCCATATCAGATCTTATTTAAAATTATTATAGAAGTTTTACTAGCTTAAAAATTAATGATAAAAAATTATTTCTATGCTTCATCAGCTTTATCAAAAGCTCTCCTATCAATGGGAGCATTTATTTAGTCTGAGTTTAAATTATATTTATAAGTAAGCATGTGAAATTGATTATTACATTTTTCACAATCATGAAGTCGATACTTGAAGCTCATATTATAAATCGGTTTGAATTTTTACACAGTTAAACATGGGAGAAGATTTTTTGTACCTTTTCCCATTTCCGAGTTTCATTTCCGCTTTCCATTTTCTGCACTCACTCGTATAAAAGAAGCAAGCAGAATACCCTTATCCAATAATTTCAAATAGGAAGAGATAGGGGTGCAAGGTGAAAAGAGGATAGAATGACTCAGTTTCAAAGAATTTGACTCATTATTGGCTAAAAAAATCCCAGCAAACAATTTTACAGGTAGAGAACATTCTTATGATCTGATTGGAATTGTTTCGCGTGTTAAACTATAGCATTGGACTAAAGTCGTGATTGGGTCGTGTGATACTGTTCCGAGTCAATAGATCCTGTTGTCGGAGGAGCAGTTCCCTTTCACAATCTGTTTCATAATAAATTATTGAGTGCAGTTGAATCACACAGGTAACCTTGGCTCATTTATTATGAACTAGAATAATAAGTGACTATCTAGTCAGGTTATTTCAAGTATCAGACCAGTCTTGTTGTTGGTACAATGCTTTTCTCACATGAACAATGGTTGTACTGCACAGTACTGTACACTATGCAACACACCTCCAATTACAAGTACAAGTGCAAATTGCTGCTCTGCAATGAAGGTTGTGGTTGAATAGGAGTGGATGAAATAATTTAGTATTGCAATGCCAATATTGAACGCATCTTGGCCTGTGGCGACTGCTTAAAATAAAATAGAGAATTTGAATTTTCTATTTATTTTTGTATACAGATGTAAATGCCTGTATTAAATACATAATGGAGACAGCAACAATAAATTGGACCTTGATGAAGCACATTTTACACGGAAGGATTTATTATATTTTCCATACATTCTTCTTTGTAAAAAAATATTCCAAGCCAATCAACTTGTAAGAGGTATAAGCTCAATAATTCTGGGTGAAGAGGCATCTCTGGTGCACTTACATTCTTGATGAATTTGAGAGTAATCTTAAGCAGATCTTGATTAGCGTACTGCATTCCAATGAGTCCTTTGAATTCAATTACATCATTTGCCCATCTTTGTCTTTTTATTTTGAAGATGGTAATTCCTTGGAACAAATAATGTTACTATCAGGTTACTTACGCTGTAAGGTAACCAGGTCAGTGAGTTTGTCAGGTCAAGTAGGTCGCTAGATAGAGTTTACCAATTAAAAATTTCTATGAAATTTCTGTACTTCAAGTAGGCCTATCATTACTTGATTTTACATCGAGGAGAGACCAAAAACCACTGGAATATTATAACATGTAAGAGGTACTGTATAAGCTCAATATATTTCGCCATATTTCGTTTTTTTAATCACTTGATTTTCCCTGAAAGATAGTATTTAAAAAACGTTGGTATGAGTTTTCAATTTGAAAGTACTAGAATTTGTGGTAAACCAATGTAACGGCAGACCAACGGAAAGGCAGACCAAGCTCAGGTAAAACATAATAATTATTGCTGAAGATCTTGGAGCGTTGAACTTGCTTCACTTCTTGAACTGTCGATACTGCAGTCATAACTAATGTAGGAGCAGGTCATTACAAGCTATTATCCGGACAAATCGCTGTTTATTAGTGTGGTTACACGCACGATTCATATTTTTTCATGTGCGACAATGTATGATTATATTTGGAGCTCATTCGGTACACTCTCATTTATTACACTGGAATCTACAACTACATCTACAATACTTTCTAACCAAATTCAAACAATTTGAAAGCATAAGAAAAATACAATTTGGTATTTTAGAGAGCATTCACTTCACAATCCACTTAGCGTCATTATCGGTAGGAGTTGAGTGTGATTCTATCTTTTAAGTGGTAAAAGGAGGTGGTGAAATTTTAAAAAGAATACACGTAATATATAGCACAACCGAACACAATACAATAACATTAACAAATACACAATAACACAACTTAAATTACATATTATTATTTAAACTAGTCGGCCACAAATATTTTTTGATGCTGCTCTGACCAAAATACTTTCATTTTTACATCTGAAAAAAATTGAAGCTTTTTCATCAAGAATCACTTCTATTTTTATCGAGCTTTGATATTATTAATCTCCACATCCATTACATATAGGGGAAATGAAAATCATCCACATCCAGCAACAGTATTTATTCGCTCACCTCTTTACAAGAAAAAATATCTCACACAATTCTTTCCCAATAGATACTTGATGTATTCATTTTACCTCAAAATATTATTCATTTTCAGAATAATACCATCGCAAGCTCATGATTGCTTTTGCTTTTATTTTTGTTTCACTGTTTCCATTGAAACTGATCACTCTCTGCTCACTGTTGTCATCAATGGAGGATCATCACAAAAGAATGCAATAGATCACCAGCTTAATAACCTGGTGAAAGAGGATGAGCTTTATTCATGACTGATACAAGGTCGTCTGCAAGCAGTCGTTAAAGATGGATGATCCAGAAGGTCACGTGACCAAGGTGAAACAGGAGAGTCGATGCAAATAGCATCCCAATCTTTAGAAAATTACCTGTTAGCTTCACAGTATTTGAGACGAAGTATTAGTGCCGAAAAAGAATACTGTTTATTCCTCAAAGAAAAAATATATATGAGGCCAGGAGTGAAGCCTCACTAAAAATGGTGATGTCACTGCAACGAGTTCTCCAGGACAACTGGGCTTGGATCGGGACGTAAAAATGATAAAAATATGTACAAGAGAATATTTAATATTATTATAATCTCTTCAAGTATTGAATTTCAACTCCATTGGGAAAAGTCCAACAAAATAAGTAGGTATAGCTGATAACAAAAAGGAAAACAGTTTCGTGTACATGATGTAACCTATTAGTAGCTGATATGAAGCATCTATCATCTCTTCTGATTTAAAAAAACATTATCTGAGTATAGGTAAATGACAATATCAGCTGTTAAAGCGCAAAACAAGCAGACTAAACCACCAAACGTTTTGGTGTTATAGTCTATAGTATATAGTAGGTTCCTGTAACATGTTGATCAATGCATGAAAAGTGTAAATTAGATTATTAATCATTTTCCATGATTCTACATTTGAGAGAGCTTACGGTACTTAATCCCAGTAAATAATTCTATGACACATTGAACATTGGAAATTATCGTTTGATAATACTCCGACCCTGAGTCATCCTCATTTATCATTATGCGAAATGACAACTTCCGTCATCCTTGCTAAGTTAGATCACGTTTTACATCTTTCTCCATTGATAGAATGCACAAATTTACAAGCGACACGAGGTTTCGTGCCTACAGATCTAATAAAATACTGTAGCCTACTCATTTTTTTTAGTGGAAAACTTCATGATTTGTGATCTTCACAATGTAATGCATTATCGTTTCATACTGATTCATTCTTTTTCATTATATTCATATCACTACAAAATGATTAATACGCGATAGAAACATTCGTCAATACTTGTGAAATTTATGACTAATTATTGTTCCAGCCTTATTCTCTGAAGACATACGCTTTTAGTTCAAACTTTTCATTTTGAAGAATATTTTGTTCAATTTTTTTGGTAATATAAATTTCAGAACTGTAACCTACAGAGACTAATTGTGAATAGCGAATATACAGTGATTATACAGTCCCTATATAGTCTGTCCAAGCAAAGAGGATCTGGCAAGATGAGAAAATGACTCCAGCTCGGCCAATATTGATTCGGTCTCAAATTGTAGATCAGAATGTTTCCTACGATTGAGATCAAATAAATATTTTTTCAACCAATATTGACCGAGCTGGAGACATTTCCCATCTTGTCAGAGGGTCTTCTTCGCTTGGACAGACTATACTGTAGCACGTTTGTACTTATAACAATACTGAAACGTATTTTCTCCAAGTATTGAGTTTTATTATGATTAGAGGCTGTCGAATGGAAGAGATTACTAATGCATATTCTAAACTTCGCCTTCTATAGAAATTGAGTTTGAATTAAAATTTGAAAAGAATAATATGCGTTCAAATGGAATGAGTTCGACACTCTTGGAACCCAATTTCACTAGCTTTACTCTTGAAATTCTAGTTTCAAATTATCATGAATGTAACAATAATTGGATTTCAATTTTTCCTTAATCACCGGACGTTGTGAAACTCAATATCTTTACACAATCAGCTTCATCCCAGTTTTATCCTCAATAATTTATCAAGTTGATCGGATGATGTGAGCCAACAGATACGTATACTATTCCTTGGAGATCATCTTTTATATGTCCCACTTTCCTTCAAGCCACCAATAATTTCGATTTTCCTCACTGGCAGCGTCGATTTATGAATGACTAGTGCAACAACTGATAACTCGTTTAGCCGGTTAATATGACCAGTTTTTCCAAATTGCCCGAGATTAAACTTCAATCAGCAAGTTTGATGTGCAAGAACGTGAGAATTCGCAATATGGCTGATATACAATGTCTTTTAATATTTATGGACTGAAAATGTTTTCCCTACTAGTTTTCGTTGGCCAGTTTTCAACTCGTTTTGACCTACTGCAAAGCAATAATAATGGTCATAAATAATTACATGTCTCTTCTTAACACACCATTTACTGAATGAGTAGCCTACATCAAAAGTAACTTGACAGAAAAGTAACATCAAAAGTAACAAGAAGTACATCAAAAGTACTCTAATTCAACTTCAAAAGTAACTTGAGCAATGAGCATAGCCAATCATGAACAAAATTAAGTTATTTTGGAAATTTTATGAAAAATTTCAGTTTTAAGGAGATAAAATACATTATCAAGTATCAATTTAATAGAATTGGTGAAAAAAGATTGATGCAGTAGCTTTGATAAAGAAATATGCTGAATCTGTATGAGTAGGTATTCTGTATTATGTATGAATCAAATTTTATTAGATGAGGCATCACATAGCCTATACTGGAAATTATGTAAGGATATCAAGCTTTGCAATTACTGTATTTCTATAAATCATCCAGCAGTAAAAATAAATATACCCTTTGGCACCAAATTGTAAAATTGCCTAGTCTAGGGTTCAACGAAAGTCACAAAGCTCAGTTATTTCTGGTTGTCTGAGGATAGTTTCAACCGGCGCGGTGCAATGCGTCGGTTTCAGCGTCGTCAATGATCGAGTTCGGTTGCGAAAGAAGAAAACCGTCATTAGAGAATCGTTCCGGAACGGAGCGTGTCCAAGCCACAGGACAACGGAGTCGAGAGCTGTCGAAGAAATGCGGCCTGGGGCCTAGGGGGGCCCCACGGACCCGGGGCAATCGTTGCGGAACATGTGCAACTGAGGCGCCCGCCGGCAGAGGCGGAAGAAACGCACAACCGTAAACACACCAATGCACCAATGTGCTGAAACGTCCGCATAACATACACAGAACACAGCCAAATGCCACTGTACCGCCAAATTAGGTTAAGTCAGATACCGCTAGTCAACAATACTGCACACATAATAGCTCAGCTGAACATGCACTCGTTAAAAAATGCGTTCCGGAATTCTGTCTTATTAACTGCTTATTAACCTACTGGAGAAGGTTAACTAGAATTGCTGTTATAGAAAATGCTGGTGTGTTCAAAAATTAACATTATTTACATTTTGAGCCTTTTTTACTATAAAATTGAATAGCGTCTATGGTGGAGGCTTGAGAAAACACAAGAGACTCAAGAAAGGTAATCCAATAAGATAGGAGTGCAATAAGATTTTTTCGCAGCTCATAATAATATTATTTTTAATTTTCAATACTTTAACTGTCTTTAAACTGTCAATACTTTGTTATGAATCTCATACAAGAACAAAACTTTTTTTAATTTGGTTCATCAATACTCCATTCTTACTCCCTCATCATTCTACACTGAGTAATTTTCATTATCATACTCAATTCCTAGGATTAGGAAAGTATTCTTAAAGTAGGTATTCTAAGTATTCTATTCTCATATATCAAATATGAATTGAGATGATTGGGCTGATGAATTAATATCAATCGCACTCTCGGATGAACACGTTAAGCTGTCGGTCCCAGCTGCCTTAAAACAGTTGTTAAGTCTTGTCAGAGGCCATGAAATTGATCAGGAGCGACCTGAAAACTCTGACACCAGACCTGAGCCAGCCAGATTACACGAATATTATTATTAATATTATGATCGCACTCTCAATTTCAACTATCAACATTCCACCCCCAATGACACCTCCGACTGTTAAGAATGTTTTAGGAACCTGAGGGAAGTGTTTTTGCACAGTATAGTTGTCTAGAAATCAATTTCATTAGAAAAACCATTCAATTTTGCTGTGATTTAACAACTGAGGAAAATGGTAGATTTTAACGAGTGTGATAAGTAAGCAGCGAATGGTCGAACTAGTTTCCGTTGTAAACTAGTAATCGCAGTGTTCCGTGCTCTTATTCCGTCAACACCTGTTGCTTTCTTTATCTAGCGTTTTATGTAATGTTCAAAGGTTAGAGCTGACTGTTACTTCCTTCTGTCAGTAAGCATTTACTTTGCGGAAGCTGACGAGCTGAAAGATCTGAATTTTAAATCGGTGAAGGAGAATGGATAGGAAAGCGATATTGGTGACCTCATCTGGACGAGCACATCACTTATGTAAGGCAAGGCTGAAATGCATCTGCTTTGGCCTTCACACCACCCAGTATGAGAAGACACCTGCATGACCTTCCATCACATACTATTTGAATATGTAATCTGCTTTTAGTAAATTCTTCACGTTCCACTAGTTAGATTCCATTCAGTAACTGACATTCACTCTTCAATATATTTGACAGTTAAAGATGGACTGATTAGTCAAAAGCTCAATCATCGTATTTTTATTTTTTGTGTTGATCATATGAGTACATGGCTTGTAGCAAGAATATGGAGAGAAGAAGAATATGCTTTATATTCAATACTTGTAGCTTACTTGGTGCAGCGAAGAGTGATGATCAGAAGTACATGATGATACAATAATATATTCATGTGCGGAGTTTGGGGAGGGGGGTGGTCCTGTATAAGCCTGGCCCCCCAAAAATAGAAAGCGTGTACTTCTTTTAGGTATTTAATACCCCCAATTCCCCAAGACTAACCACCCCCCCAAGAGTTAGCTGAGAACTCCGCTCATGGCTATGTTATATTTCAGCTATATTAAATTTGAGATTGAGGTACTCAATAAATTTGAGATTTGATTTGAGGTACTAATATTCTTACTTCCATGAGGACTATTATTACTAATAAAACTCATATTAAAATTATTTATAACATTATCAAGATTACATTGTGTTCAGAATAACTTTTTAATAAATAATTAAATGATTTAGGTTTAGCTTGATTGGCATGCTAATCTAAGAAATTGATAGAAACAAAAGTCAAAACATTCCATTCATCAAGAAATTCACGAGATGCTATCAAGTAAGCCTACTTATCAGTCGATAAAATTCGAGTAGAAACAATAATTAGACCCAGATTTGAAATGTCAACTGAATGGAATCTTACGCAGTACAAATAAAACTTTCTAATAGATTATAACAGGGTGGGACTTCTTATGTAAGAGGCGTTATAAAATCTTGTGACAAATCATTAAATAGACTGACAAAGAGTCCTTATAATTATTTTAAAGGAGGTGAAAGTACGATTGAATTCTGTACATCAGAGGACCATCAAAATAAAATATGTCAATCAGTTTCATGTCATTACAAGTTCTATCTAATTTCAATCGATGATTGTTTGGATGAAGGTTCTAGAAAGATTTCAACCGACAAACAAACTTGAAATTGTGAAATAAATCCCGAGTATACGCAACAACTTCAACCGAGCATGCAGAAAAGAATGGAAGATTAACCTCTCAGGAAATGACCGTTTACAATCAACCGGAAGGTCGTGGTATTTTGTTACAACGTACTAATGTTGAGGAAGAAAACGATTTTACAAAAAGTAGTTACGATTTCTAACTTTATTTAAAATATTACTAAATTTGTTCTCTAATCTCATTAGAATAGCTTGTTAAAATAATTGAACTTGGCCTTAGCATGTTCTATGATGCATATCTGTCATTTATAGTTAGAACAAAATATGTTGGACGGTTTATGAGTACCTACTTAGTCAGCATCACACCTAAAGCATCATCTAAAGGTTTGACAAATTGGATCAATGGAAATTGATTAATGATTGAACTAAAACTACATTGAATTGGATCAATGTAACTTCATTCAATGCAAGTAAGAGCTTTAATGAACATCTCAGAATACTGAAAACATCAAGTCATAAAATGATAAGAATTTAAAATTCCGACATTTATTGAACTGGAAGTAGGTGAGAAGCTTCAGGATAATTGAGAAGATACTGAAATGTTCGAAATTTATCAATAGCTGGAATTTTTAGCTTCTTTGTCTACTATTCTTGAATACGAAATGCTTGAAGCATCCTAAAAATTTAAACAGGAATTTCTATTAACATCCAGTAGCGGTCGAATGAGAGAGTAAGAAAAACGTCTGAAAAACGTATTCTGCTTGATCAATGAGAGAAATTCATATTGATAGATCAATAAGCTAGTTTAGATTGACAGGTATTCGATTCTTTACTTTAGGCTCAATTTAACGCTTTCTTCCAGAAGTAATGATCATCATTATTCAAATGCGGCTGCTTCCTTAGACATTATCGCGGAGAAATGGCCTTGTTTGGTTCGATCTCCAAATTTCAACAAACAAGAACAGTGTTTCTTATGAGTTCTCTTCTAATAGCCTAACAAAATTCTCAAATGAAGAATTGGAAGAGAATTATTCTTCATGTTATCATAAACTACTAGGGAAAACAAAACAATGAGGGAAGATTTTATTATAATTTCTTGTTATTGTAACTAGTAGTTGATCTAGTAAAATAAAGTTTAAAAATATATTTTTTCCTCCACCTACTATCTAAAGTCGCATTTCACTCCCCGGAATCGAATACTAAAGCGCTTCATTCTCTCCCTCGGGAGAAAAAGAAGATTGAAATTCCCTAGGGAATAAAGTAAACCCATTTAAATAACATGGGAAATGGGAAGCATCTCTATGATATTTTGTGTCAACATTTGGAACTTAGGCGTGAACTGTAGAACAGTAAACAGTATAGAGTGCACAGTTTGGAAGAAAGGTTGGTTACGCTGATATTTTGAAGGAATATTTATAAAACAATGGACCATGATGGAAGAAAGTTAAATACTTGTATATTATTCATAAATTTATAGAAATGTAAAAATGTATACATATGGAAGTATAGTACCAAAGTAAAAACAATGTTCATGATTTAAGAGCTAGAACTCTCGATCACTATCGAATATCGACTATCGAATTGATTAGAATGGAATCCCATTGATTCATTCCTACAATGTTTTATCGTACTTTGTGATCTGTGTGTTATAATTTAAGTTTATTATTATAATAGTGTGTTTATCGTTTTAATTTCGACCAAGGTTTAAATTGGACTTAGAGTCCCCACTTTACAGGGACAATTTATACATTTTTAGATTCAAAATTTCATTTTGAGTCGATTTCTGGTATCAAAACTTGCAGCCGGGTATCAAATAAGAAAGTTATAGCCCTTCAAAGTTACTACTTTAAGTATGTCAATATAGGTTAAGTATTTGAATGTGACAATAATTACGTGTAAAAATGATCAAATCTTATGTAAAATAGCACGAAAAATCCATTGAGATCAAAACTAAATTTGTAGCATTATTACTTTTTTATATATAATAAAAAATATGCAAAGAAAAATAATTCAATTGTTGAAGGTTAGTTTTTACCTGAATCCATTTTGTGGAACAAATTTCAGCCATATAACTACTATTTAAGTCAATTTAACTGGTTGAATATCAATATCCGATTGCGATGACTGCAATTTTCATACTTTTGAAAGCAATATTCAATATTATTCTGAAAAAATTTCACTTCTAAAGACATAATAATGTGACCTTGCCCTGAAATGACCTTGTGACCTACTGAACTGAACTCAGTGAACTGACCTATTGTTGAAATAATAATGTTGAGCTTCAGAAAAAAATGAAGCAACACCACTAGCGCGCCCACTGTACAAAGAGTGCACTTATTATGAGAACTAAGGTGTCAAATTTTAGTCTTGACTTCTACATATGTTGTCATCAACAGAGCCAATTGTTCGAAATGTTTTGATACCATAAGTTTCTGTACAAGAGCACACAGGATTTGAATTACATTTTCTGTGATAAGAGGATTACCGTATCAAATTTTAAAAATGTTTAATTACAATACTATTCTCAACTCATGCTGAATATTTAATATAAAAAATTGATTTATGATAAGTGAAGTTCAAATAGGTAAAAGTGAGGTTTACCAGCCACCCTTCTGAAAGTCAAATTTTCATTTGCAATTGATTAAATATGGCCTACTGATGAAATTTTTTTAAAATTACCATTTCTGAACAGTAGTTTTTAAATAAATGAAGTTTAAAGTTTGGTCTGCAGTTGCTACAATTTAAACTTAACTGGGATTCAAATAACCTAACCTGAGCTTCAACTAACATAATCTGAGCTCAAATTAACTAAACCTAAGGTTAGACTAACCAAACACAATGTTTAGCTAACCAAACCTAAGTTTCAGCTAACCAAACCTGAGTTTCAGCTAACCTAACCTAGACTACAGCTAACCTCACATGAATTCAACTAACCTAACATAAGCTTTAGCTAACCTAACTTGAGCTTCAGCCAACCTAACCTAAGCTTCAGCTAATCTAACCTAGGCTTCAGCTGACCTAACCTAAGCTTCAGCTAACCTAACCTAAATTTCAGCTAACCCAATCAAAGCACAAACTAACCTAACCTGAGCTCTAACTAACCTAACCTCAAACTAACCTAACCTAAGCTTCAGCTAACCTAACCCAAGCTACAGCTAAGCTAACCTAAGCTTCAGCTAACCTAACCTAAGCTTCAACTAACCTAAGCTTCAGCTAACCTAACCTAAGTTTCAGCTAACCTAACCTAAGCTTTGGCTGACCTAACCTAAGCTTCAGCTAACCTAACCTAACCTAAGCTTCAGCTAACCCAACCTGAGCTTCAGCTAACCAAACCCAAGCTTCAGCTAACCTAACCTAAGCTCCAGCTAATCTAACCTAAGCTTCAGCTAACCTAACCTAACCTAAGCTTCAGCTAACTCAACCTGAGCTTCAGCTAACCTAGCCTAAGCTTCAGCTAACCTAACCTAAGCTTAAGCCAACCTAACCTAAGCTTCAGCTAACCTAACCTAAGCTTCAGCTAACTCAACCTAAGCTTCAGCTAACTCAACCTAAGCTTCAGTCAACCTAACCTAAGCTTAAGCCAACCTAACCTAAGCTTCAGCTAACCTAACCTAAGCTTCAGCTAACCCAACCTAAGCTTCAGCTAACCTAATCCAAGCTTCAGCTAACTTAAGCTTCAGCTAACCTAACCTAAGCTTCAGCCAACCTAACCTAAGCTCCAGCCAACCTAACCTAAGCTTCAGCTAACCTAACCCAAGCTTAAGCTAACCTAACCTAAGCTTGACATAACCTAACCTAAGCTTCAGCTAACCTAACCTAAGCTTGACATAACCTAACCTAAGCTTCAGCTAACCTAACCTTAGCTTCTGCTAACCTAACCTAAGCTTCAGCTAATCCAAATCAAAGCATAAACTAACCTAACCTAAGCTCTAACTAACCTAACCTTGGCTCTAACTAACCTTAACTCAAACTAACCTAACCTAAGCTTCAGCTAACTTAACCTAAGCTTCAGCTAACCCAACCTAAGCTTCAGCTAACCTAACCCAAGCTTCAGCTAACATAAGCCTCAGCTAACCTAACCCAAGCTCTAACTAATCTAACCTAAGCTCCAACCAACCTCAACTCCAACTAGCCTTACCTAAGCTTGAACTATTTCAACCTGAGCTTCAACTAACCTAACCTAAGGTTAAACTAACCCAACCTCCAACTAACCCAACCTGACCTTCTACCAACTCAACTCCAACTACCCCAAACTGAGTGTTAACCAACCTAACCTAAGCTTCAACTAACCTAACTTCTAACTAATCTAACCTTCAGTCATAAATAAATCTTAGACTCATAATTACTGCATAATTAATGATGAGCTAGAAACAGCAAATTTTTATACATTTTGTCATCAAAAGAGCATACTTGCAACCAAAAATTTGACTCTATAGGAAGGGTGGCCGGTAAACTACACTTTAGCCAAAAAGGAATATTCCTACCAAGTCATATGCCATTATGACCATAATTGTGAGCATTGTGAGCATCAAAAGATGTTTTGATGTTAGTGACAAAAAACAGCTAGTGGACTAAAAACAGCTAAATCTATAAAATTTCTGGGCGTTACAATAGATGAGGGATTAAATTGGAAAGAACATATAAAAAATCTCACAACGAAGTTGAACCGTGCCTATTATGTAATTCTTAAGTTATCTCATTCAGTTGATAGAAATACACTTATCACCGTATACTATGCCTATGTCTACTCCCATCTATGTTATGGAAATATTTTCTGGGGAAATTTGACTGACAGTTATAAAATATTTTTAATTCAGAAAAAGATTATTAGAGTAATTTTTGGTTTGAGAGCTAGAGATACATGTAAATCTATTTTTCGGGATTCACAGATCCTCACTTTGCCTGCCATCTACATATTTCATTTATTCATTTTTATAAAGAGTAATATCCATAAATTCAATTTTTGCACAGACAAACATAACTATTCTATGCGTAATCAGAGCTTGCTATCATTTCCTATTCACAGACATGCCTCTTACAAAAGAAACCCTTCTTATTCAGGAATAAGATTATATAATAAGTTACCCGAGTCCATCCATAAAATAGATTCATTGCCCTTGTTCAAAAAAACTATCAAGTCAATGTTAAATGAGAAAGTCTACTACTCAGTGGCAGAATTTATTGATGATAGATTTTGAGGTGAATTTTGTTCAATTATTGAGTTATGAATATTCTATAACTGTGACTTAAAATGTTATTGATTTTATTTTATGATTCTATCATACGTTATTATATATTATTATATAACTATATTTAATTATATATATCTGACAATTTACCTATCAAACGGGAATATTCCCGGAAATTGATGCTATGTAATGATGATAAATAAATAAATAAAAAAAGTGAGTTAGCCTTTATTTTATTATGTTGATGATTATATTATATTATGTCGATGATGTGTCAGACTAGACAAACAATAGGTCGAGACTAAATAGTCACCCATGTTAGTATTGCTGAAGAATACTATATAATACTGTAATACAATACTTATCAATTAGTATTTATCATATAAGTAAGTTTATACTATGATAGTGATAAATCATAATATGACTGTAGTTAATAATACTGAAGTAGTTATTATTATTTAGTCGATGGTCAACTGAATTCAGGAAATGAAGAAATGATGACAATTGCATTGGCTTCAGGGATCAGCATCAAAACAAAACAACAGACTGCAGACAACAATGGTCGGCATCTGGTATGGCCTATGAAATTCTACAGTAATTCTTGTTAAATTTTGCTATTATTATTAAATATTATTTTATAGAGAGTATTATTATTGATAGGGTATTTCATCATTAGATATTTAAATTTTCAAGGTTTTTCCAAACTGACAAATAATTCAATGGCCAAAATTCCATTCTCAACATGAAATATGCTAGTACCTAATCCAGCACTCAACTGAGGTAAATTATGTTTTTGACTAAAATTTTGTAATATCTTTAAAACTACTAAAGATACTGATTTCGTTTTGGTCTCAATGGATTTTTCGTGATATTTTACATAAGATTTGATCATTTCTACACGTAATTATTGTCAGATTCAAATACTTAACCTATCTTGACACACTAAAATGAGTAACTTTGAAGGGCTATAACTTTCTTATTTGATACCCGGCTGCAAGTTTTGATACCAGAAATCGACTCAAAATGAAATTTTGAATCTAAAAATGTATGAATTGTCCCCATGAAATGGGGACTCTAAGTCCAATTAGAGCCCAATGATAAAAGAATGTCTTTGTTGAATTAGACTTTTGGTTTTGAGGTTTGGAAGTATAGTTAACCTCAACTTATATGGCAGTTAAGGTCAGTAAAATTGTTAAAGTTAGTAAACTTTAGTAAATTGTTCAAGTTTTTCAATTGGAAACCGGACTTTTCCACATAAATTTAAACAAATATCCTTCATTAGATAGCCTTTATTATGTTGTATGAGTTGTATCAACACGAAATATTATGTTATTTGGATTTTAATTGTCCTAATGAACAGGTTTTCACGATCGGTTACTGTTGTGTTGTGGACGAAATAGGCCTTCAAACATTGTACTGTCTCTGAAAGTTGAATTTACAATTTAATATTTGTAATATACGGTATGTACTTGCTGGAAGCTAGTAGCCTGATATCTGTTAGAAATAAATAAATTTTATTGATGCTTTTGTTTTCTTTTATTTTTGTAGCTTATAGATTAAAACTAAAAGATTGTTTTCACTTCTTTCATACATGTCTAATGTAACGTTAATTAAAATGAAGTCTATTATAGTAAATTTGAAATGATTCAGTTGATTGCTTGAAAATCTTCTTTTTATTAGGCTTTAGTTCTACATATTAGCCTAATCAAAAATTGAAATAGGAGTTTCATTGCTCAATCTAGTTTCTCATAACTTTTTTTTATTATCAGTATCATTACTTAAAAACTGGAAGCAATATAAACTTATTTGCTTCCCTTTTATTGTTACTATATAAGTTAACTTGCCAGTCATTCAATTTGTCATACTTTTATTTCACCAGTTTTGTTTAGTTTGTAGTTACAAAAATTATAAATTGGGAAGTAGCAGCTACCTACCGTACTTCCTAGTTTTGAGATTTCAGATTGAACCAAGTTGGATTTATTTTACAGCTGATTTCTTTTATATGAATATACTTGCCGAGTTTAATAAAGATCGGTTAAAAGAATTTGAAGATGAAAATTATTTTGTAAAAAATGCAGAAAGGCGGATATCTGGTGAACAAATTGCTTTTTTAAAGAAGATTAATCGTGATTTTTTCTTTATTTTGAGCCATAGAATGTATTCCCAGAGTTTGGCACTTTAATTTTGGGACACTCTATATGTTCCTATCAATAGCTAATTAATGTAGGTGGAGGAAAAATGTTGTGTGCATCACGGGACTAAAGTACTTTTTCTCCCTCAGGGAAATTGTCGCCCTCGGCTACGCCTCGGGCAACAACAGTTTCCCCTCAGGGAGAAAAAGTTGCCCTTTAGTCCCTAGATGCACAAATAACTATTGTTGTAGAATCTAGTCTTATTATTACCAACTTGATGATCTTCAACGGTCTTACTTTCACCAACTGAATGAAAATACGTCAGAGTTTTAGGCTGGGAAGTAATGAATTAATAACATTATTTTTTTCTTATTTCATTCTTGTTGAGATTGTTTAAAATTTACAACAAATAAGCTAATTGTACTTTATTTATATTTAATTAACGTTGTGAATCATTTTTGTATTGAAATGGCACCTGCTGAAAAACCCACGGGTTTAGCAAGACCAAAAAATGTAATGATTTATTTCAAATAAAATTGATTGATTGATTACTTGATTATGTAATTTTTGTCAATTCTCGTTTGTATTTTTGTATTGTTATTGATATGTATAAATCGTGAATGACAATTTATATTGTAACCAAGAAGCGATAATTGAATGCACGATTGAAAAGTTAGCTCTTTCATAACTGGCAGAAATGTGCGAATATATCTTATGAAATGAATGACAATTATTGTTACAGGTACTAATTTTTCATCACGTATGGGGGCAATCGTGATTGTAGAAGCCTAATGATGAGGGCTCAACGCTTCACTCTTTGACAAGTCAAAATCATACGCAATAAAGCTACATTGATTATGATAATTATAACATTGTCATCAGAGCACGTTTTATTTTCAATTTTGAAACACTATTCAGGTTCACGAAAAATATGACATAATAGTAAATGTGGATGAGATCCATCAATTCTTATGTAGTAGGCCTACAAGTAATATCCACATAGAGAATTACAAACACCATAATTTCTAGCATCCGATCTCCATTGATTCTTATCCATCATAAATGTGATTGTCATAATTATGCTGTAGTTATTGATAAGTTTATATATATAATGAAAAACATATATAAGGAGAGAGAGAACAGGCTCTTGGAGATTTCTAACACACTTTTAATTAAAATACATTCCAAGTTTTGAGAATCAATTTAGTTCAAAACTAGTTCAAATTTCAATTTACATTGAGAAGTAGGATATAGGAAAATGAATCCGCTTTCTACAGAATGACAAATTTTGAAACGCATTTGGTTTGAATCCTGGATTATATCAATATCTCCAACTTTTTGCAAATTGTCAGCGATTGATAAAGGCTGTACTATACAAGCAGATCCACTAACATGGCTGATCTTACTTATTTATATCGAAATCTAACTTCAAATATTTCATTCAAGTACAATCACGATGATTGTCTACTTGTTGTTCCTTATTTGGAGCATTCTCATTTGTAGAAGCACCACAATGCAGTGAAAGGTATGCGCTCTGCTCATTACTGTATGAAGTCAATAAACCGCTCATTACGACAAATGGATATTGAATGAGGACATAAATCAACTCTTATGATATTTTCTTGTTGAGTTCATTTTGACAGAAGAAGTTCTCTCTCGTCATTCATTTCATTGTATGTAGGTACAGTACTTCATTGATATGAGACTAACATTGAGCTGGATTATTTTTATACACTGTAATATTGTAGAGAAAAAGCTTTTAAAAATAAGTTTTGCTATCCAGATGCCGAGTATTTCATTGAATATTGAAATTTCTATGGAAAACAATTTAGAGTTTTATTCGATCACTATATTGTGATTGTTAGACATGTCATATAATTTTAAATATAAAATTACCTCATGCAACACATCGGACAATACGACTGATACAAACATAAAAACCGTCAAAACGTTAAAATCAAACGTCATTCTCTCAAGTTTATTTTGTCTTCTCCTTCTATACCACTCATCAGAATGATTTTTTGTGGGAATTTTTCAAAAAATGTTTTTTATAAATGTCATATTGGTAATTTATAATTGTGAATCTGTGACTACTGAAATCCTGGAAGCTCCTCACAATGGAAAGCTCCTAATGACTCCATTATAATTCACTGATGTAATCACTAAGCATGTCCACCCACACTCTTGTACATAACTTTTTCCGCGCCTTTTGAAACAAATTTTCAACTCCTTATTCCTAAAGAAACAATGAGAATAAAACTAGTAGAGGCGTATTTCAGGGAATATGCGTCAGAGCAGGAATGTCGGAGTGGCGTGGGTCGCGTAAGTGAGGGGCGATGTCGAAATACGCCTAGAAAGTGATTTCTTTATTTATTTGAAGAGAAACGTCGCTGTTATTAGCATAAAGAGTCGGCCAGTAGGTAGCGTATAGTAGTCGACGCGCTTGACGGTGCAAGACATAGTTTGCTGCACAAGGATGCGGAAGAATCAGCTCTCAAAACTTGAATAAACGAATCTTCATGAAGAGTTTTTAAAAGACTTGAAGTCTATAAGATAGTGAGACTCGAGTCAACTATAAGATCGACTCTATTCAATTATATACTTGACTCAAGATGACGTTCGTCTCCCAAGACTCCATTCGCCAATTATGATGGTTCTGAGGAACCTTCACTGCGTTTCACAATTGTCAATAGGCCATCTTCTCTTTCAAGTGCCGCGCACTGCCCCACCTCATTATTACGAATCTTCTTCTCTCCTCGAGGAGAGAAAGTTTCACCGTATGTCACCTTGACTGCTCAGAGAACAATAGGTTTTATAGCGTCTCCACACCATAAACCACGTGAAGAATACACTCGAGATCGTATGGATACCTTGAGCCATATTGTTGTGATGCTGACTGCTCAGGGAGACCGGAACTCACGTCAGTTCGATACGGATATCAATTTCGAATTTTTAGTCACAATGCACTCTACAAAAATCTCCAAGAAATACAATTATTGCATTTAATCCTTTTTTATCTGCTAAGCTGTAATTTAATCGATTTACAGAGTTAATACGGTCAAGAATAAAGTCTAATTGTCAATTATCAATTATTCAATTATCAATAATTATTCAATTCTCATTGTATATTCCCATGAGAATTTCTGAATATGATTGAAAATAAGCTCATTATTAAGAAAAATCAATCAATTAATTATTATTCAATTCTCTGTGTATTTTCAAGCATTTAAGCTGGATACAGCTTTCCCGAGAAAATATAGTACCAGAAGTGTCTCTGAACATCAAAAATGCGAATAATCTGATTGCTTCGCTTCGGATGGGAAGAGCAAGCGTTTACGATCAATTGGTTTCATATGATCGTAAGAGTGAGAGCAAAGACAATTAGAGTAGTTGGTAATAGAGAAGATAGTCAATCCGGATTCGATATCCTTCTTGATGCGAGATCATATAAGAATTTTTCCAGTTGTTATTACCTTAAAAAGACTATCATTGAGGTGTCAAATAGGTGGTTAAAAGGAAAGAATGGGAATGTAGGCTGATGAAGTTCAGAAAACAAATACTTATGCATGAGATTTAGATATGGATGAAAATGTAGATGTAGATAAAGATATAGATATAAAAGTGATGTTTATGAATTTATGCAATCATTCATTTTCAACATACTATTGACCTGATGAAGTATATAATTTCAAAATTGAGATTACACTGGATAAAAACTGCCGGCATTGTGAGAGAAGGAAATTATGATTATTCTGTAATTTAATGAAAGTAAAAACCTCTTTGAACTTTTATCTGTCCTACTAACATTTCATCAATCTTTTTATAGATTTACCTCTACAAACAGTTCCTAGAAGATTCATATTATGAATCAGGTGTGTCATTATTACACAACTGGCGAAAGTAGATCTTTTTACAATGATGAAGAAATTTAAAAGTCACCTTTGGATAGACATGAAAATTTGAATGTAGAGTGGAAATATAAGAATTAAATAGGTACATTCAAAATAAATAAAAAAATTCTAGTTTTAGAAGTCTCGTTACACAACCATTTGAAGTGGACAAACGTTCAAGCAGAATTACAATGATTGAGAAAACTACCAAGACTAATAGAATACAGCAACGTGGAACACACAACAACTTTATCAATTAAAGGACTGAAAGTTACGATTCATTGAAGAGAGAATCCAGTTCTCCACAGAATTTATTTATATTTTTTCAAATGGAAGATTATTTCAATAATTGAAGTAATATCAATAATTTATTAAGAATTATATTTTCAACGAAAAAGTGAAAAATGCTTCTCCTGAATAAATGAATTATCTCAATTATCATGAGGAACGTGAATTTTTGTCCATGAATAACGTTGCTATGACTGTTTCAAAAGATTCATCAAAGTTACATTGATATTATGAAGCATACAGTGCCTATGAACATACTACTGCCTACAGTTACTATAAAAGTCACTGTACAACTGCCCATTCTTAAACCAAAATTAAAATAGATAATCTCAATAATTACTCATCCAATAATTTTCTGACATTTATAAATGTATCATACAGATGATCAATGATTAAACGATGGAGATTAATTTTTATTGAAATAAAATGAGTATTTTGAAGTGTTGTATACGGTACATACCCTTGGGCATGCCACATGGTCCCTTGGTGCGACTGTTGTCGAGGAAGTCGAGATCATACTTCCTGGCTGGTGGGAACGTGAGTGCCACATGGCCTAGCACCGTAGGGGTGATGCCCCCCAGTGCCAAAATTGATAGCCAAATCAGCGGCATCACATCACGTCCCAGCACCTGAAACAATAACAAAAATCCGTAAAACATAAGGATAACGATTGTAAGATTGATGCATAAAACTAAGAAGAGACTACATTCCTAGTCTCATGGATTGATGTTGTGGAGCTCAATGATAAATCGTGCTCTATTTTATTGTTAGATCATATTATAACTATTTCATGAAATATCATTTTGTTCAAATAAACTGTGATAGCAGCCGAATGATCCAACAGGTTTTAAAAGATGTTATACACAAATTGCCGGATGTGAAACTGCAGAGCGGCAATTGAGCGAAATCTTTGTCCTTTATTGAAAGAAAATATTTTTAAGAATCCGAGATTTTTATTCAGTGATCCTTGTTGTAAAGAGCTTGAATTCTTTATTAAATTGTCAATTTCACTACATAATTATTGACATTTCAGGAATTGATTATATCTCAAGCTTATCCAATTATGGAAATGTAAAACAGCATCAATGTCCGCTCTACAAATTTTATTCACAAAACATTACATAAAAATACAAAATTTAGCCAAGGGATGGCCCAAAACGGCTTACACAAAGACTGTCAAGATTGTTAGGAATGTCATTTCAAAGTTACTCGCTTGAAACAATCAAGTTGATACAGGCTTCAAAGAAAATAAGCATAGACTGAGGAAGGTAAATAATAGATTGGGTGCAGAATGTAGGCTACGTCCGGATAGTAAACCTAGTTAGATACCGTAGCGTACTGATTGTTTCACTTTCTTCAAATGCAGTTCAAATCCAATTCAGGCACTCATAGCCTGATTCCAACAAGCGTGTAATTTTATCAGTGGGTAACAAAGACATTTCATTATTAGCGCATTTCAACATAGAATAGTTCTGATCCAGAGTGATTCATTGTAGGCAACAACTTTATTAAGACCTGGTATCCCGTGGTTTCTGGAGAATAATAAAAATGTATTCAGTTGATAGTGGACATTCTAGTTTGAATAAGTTAGAATAAAAGACAGGACTGACGGTTGATGATCGCACACAAAAAACTGGACTTGCGACCGGTAAACATAAGCTCACGTGAACTGGGTCTTCCGCCTCTTCCTTCATCAGCTATGATATTCAATTTCTCCTTCACAAACAGGTTGAAACCGATTGAAATGAAGCCGGTCCCAGGCTGGACGGACCAGGGCCTGTCTTGCCATTTTCGTTTAGCACCTCATCACATCAGTACTCTCCCTTGCCAACATGGACCATGTGAATAACGGATCTGCATCATTCTCAAGACCTCAACTCTGCAATTATAGTACATTGATACGCCGTAGATTAAGTAGACTTAATCCACTATGAATTTTATTGTAGATAAAGTATATTCTATAAATTTTATAGTGGATTTAGTATATACTAGAAAAATAGATGAGCATATGAGAATTGAGTAAATACTCAGTGTAGTGACACTTCAGTGACACGAATAGAGTTTATGGTATCACAGTATTAGTCACTCTAGTCTAGTTGAAACTACAATTTTTTCAGCAAAGTCTATCGATTTTCATAATAGCAATGGAATAATATAATGAAATGACCTTCTTTTGGTTTTTATTTGTATAAATTTAAGAGGAACAGTTTAGGGCTCAAAAGCCTATTGTACTCTAAGTACTATAACTAAAGATAAATAAATAATCATACCCATACCTCAACATGTTTTAGAAATCAATCCAATTGTGGTTTAGATCATATATTATTATTTTTCAATGACTGGCTTTTTGTCAATAATAAAATCCTCTGGATGATTTTTCCATCATCGAAATAGGTAGTTCATTATTGATTGACCATTAAAGTTGAAATTCGTGATGGAAAGTTTTATTCTCACGTACAAAAATAATAAATTTGAGTTTTTCAAACTCAGTCTGAGCTTACCCAGAGGCAAAACATGGAATCAATCCAGTGAGTCAAACAGGAACACTGAAAAATATCATTTGTCTTTATAGTATAACCTTCCAGTAGAGAAACATCAGGCGGCACTTTATCCTTTCAATATTGGATGGATTAGTTAAAGAAGGTATAGTATTTCAGAAATTGTAGAACTTGAACTTATATCTAGAAGATAAATAAACTGCTCTTCTAAGCGTACTATTATTCAACATAGGCTATTTCAGCCCTTTCCTGATGCTAGCTTGCTAAAACTTTATGAGCTCCTATTTTGTATAGAGCCTGTGACATGTTCCAACGAGAGCTATGAGAGTCACAACAGAATCTCACATCATGTATCAAACATTTATTACATGGATAGGATGATCGTTACGATCAAGTGTAATTATTATTAAAGTACCCAATCTGAATCCGATAAATGTGATTCTAATTGACTTGTGAATCTGGTTGTTTAAATGAAGTTTATCAATTTTAATTGAGGCATAGGTTTTGTGCCCGGCTTTAATTGGCTGGTTGGTGCAAAGAAAAACAGGTCCTAGTGGAAGAATCCGCTTTCTAGGTTGTTTTCCGGCTGTAATAGCCTGACTATTTGCATTACAAAGGTGTTATTATATTTTATGTAATTCCTATCGTGCCGAAATCCGTAGGAAGAGTCTGGTCACGTGACAGGACGTCTTCCTGTTCGGAAGGGTCGAAGCCCCCTTGAAGACAGCACGCACCTCCTCTGCTCTATTCTGTGCTGTTCATAATAAGACTCGCCCAGGGCGACTCAAGTTCAGCTTTCTCCAGATTTCTTTGCCGCAAGCGTCATTCGTCTCCATATCGTCGCCGCTGCCACTGAATCAACCAAATACTTTCTTATTCAGAATATTAACGCTACGACTAAATTAATTCCAGTCTCACAACGACGAAGACAACGAATATTAATTATTCGGTTACGTCATAGTAAACGCCGCTCGCCTACGCAGCGAGACCAGCGTTTTATTCGCTTGAAAGCGTAATTTTTTTCTGAAGTGTCATGATGCTACCGAATTGAGAAATATGTTGCGAAAGATGGCAAAAACCAACCCACATTTAATCTAAACAAAAAATGAACTGGAAGATTCTGACATGTCACTATCACGCAACTGAGTAAAATTTTGTAAGTCAGTGAAATCGGTTCACAGCTCGGTTCATCAACGAAGAGAGTTGAAGGATTCTCATTCCCCTTAACAAAATATGAGTGGGTTAGGTACTAGAATAAACGAGTAAAACATTTTTGGATGAAGATCTAATAATATGGTTCTCCTATAATACTTACAGTTTTCATATAGTACCGTACTCAAATAAAATTTTCAATATAGGTCTGAAGATTTCCCATCACATCATTGTTAAACTATTTCTCCCAATTTAAAAACTGAATTTCTGTGCAGATTCCGGCATAAAATTCCTCCGCTTGTAAAATTGGACGCATACTTTTGCATAACGGTGTATACGGCTGGATTAGAAAAAGCGTGGCATAATACAATAGCACAAAAAAGAAGTCGTACGTGATGTCAGAAGTCACGTTGTGTGATGGCCTATAGGATGACGGATATGAGTGAAACCCTGACATAGGCCCTGCTGCATTATAATACAGTGTTGATGAGTTGTTGACGATTTTGACGAAACGAAACGAAACTGTAGTTGAATGAAGGATAACTGGTTAGTTGATTAACTTTTAGGAACAGTTCTTAGAAGCTTGAGAGTAATAAAAAAGTTTATAGTGAGGAAAGTGGGGGGTAAGTAACTTCAGTATATGATGCTTGGTAGAATATTTCTCCATATAAAACTTTATAAACTAGGTACCAAGAAAAAATTCTACTCCAATACAATAAAACTTTTAAACTTTCCGTATGTGAAAGCACAACACTGAACATGTATGTGAAGTAAACACAACACTGCATCTGCATAGTGGATTAGTGGAAAAATAAGAACTTAAAAAATGAGGGAAACCGTATTCAACGGAGATCACCAGAAAATCGTTGATTAACTATACTAAGTCAGTTCGTTGAATCAATGTCCACCTTCTCTCTCATGTTATAGAATGGCTTTGCAGCAGCGGAATTCTTGGGTCTCGGACTAGGGACACCGATCCTTCTTTTGACTGCGGTCGCTCACCTATCCTAAAAAGTCCTTGGATCGTAACCGCGACCATCTTCCGGAAACGTGCGTGCCGATAGCTCTGCCAGAATCGTAACGGACTGCAATCCGACTCCGCTGCTGGAAAGCTTCATTGTTCCATGTCAACCTGGCATATCGATAGGCGGCTTAGCATAGTTGAAGCTCTTGACTTTCAATTGAAGAAGAATTCATGCCAAACAAGGATTGTATGATTCTTTTATAGCCAAGAATGTTTATAAAGTAATTTTTTTTATTCAATTCTTTTTGACAGGCAATAGTTATAGGGTTCAATAAATATTCTATCGAAAGATGGTCACTCTTACTCTCTTTTAAACAAGTGAGTAAAATTAGAAAAACTGTTATCAGGAAATTTTAAATAAAATAGCAAATCCAATTGAATTATTTATGAGAGAGCAATACAAAATTATTATCTCAGAAGATTTATTGATGAGATAGAAAAACTTGTATTGAATAAAATTATAAGAAAATATACCTACTGACTTAATATATATCTATAAAAGCGAAATAGCACTGACTGACTGATTCATTCATTCATCACCAGAACTAAAAATCCACTGAACCGAATGCGTTCAAATTTGGCAGGTATGTCCAGTTAGACGTTATGACGCGCACTAAGAACGGATTTTGGAAACTTTTCAAGGATACGCCAAATATTCAAGTTTTTCTATAGTTTTCCGGTGTTTTCTCATTTTTTTCGTGAACCAACCGGTAGAAAATGTTGATATTTGGTATGTAGGTTCAGATAAGGTCTAGATATGTTGTGTTAAGATATTTTTGAATTCCGTTCAAGATTACGCCAGTAATCAAGTTTTTCAAAATTGTAGTTGTATTGCGGGTTGCATATCTTCTGCCTTGATACGACCAATCCTTACTGTAAGTTCAGCTAGACTATAGATAAACTAATTTGGAAGATATTGAATCAAGTTTCAAACTATGTCCGATTTAGTTCCCAAGGTTACGCTCAATATTAGCGTTTTACTATTTTTCGGAATTCTCAGAGTTTTTATTGGATTTTTCGAGAATAAATTGGTGGGAAATGTCGAAATTTGGAGAACAGGTGCTGATTAGGTCTAGAAATGCTGTGTTCAATATGTTTTGAGTCCCTTCTGAACGGAATTTGCAGGCGAGCGTAGCGAGCCTATTTGACTCACTGACACTGCTGATACTGTCGGGGGTCCAGGGGGCTCCGCCCCCTGGCTAGGCGGAGAAGGCGAGCGAAGCGAGCCTGCCGGCTAGTCTATATCTATATAAGCGAAATGGCACTGACTGACTGATTCATTCATTCATTCATCACCAGAACTAAAAATCCACTAAACCGAATGCGTTCAAATTTGGCAGGCATGTTCAATTGGACGTTTAGATGCGCGCTAAGAACGTATTTTGAAACTTTTTCAGGGATACGCTGAGTATTTGAGTTTTTGTATAGTTTTCTGGCGTTTTCTCAATTTTTTCGACAACCAATCGGTAGAAAATGTTGATATTTGGTGGGCAGGTTCAGATAAGGTCTAGGAATGTTGTGTTAAAATATTTTTGAAATCCGTTCAAGATTACGCCAGTAATCAGGTTTTCAAAATTGTAGATGTATTGCGGGTTGCATATCTTCCGCCTTGATACGACCAATCCTTAGTGTAAATTCAATGGTTTAGCGAGATTATAGATGGAGTAATTAAAAATATATTGAATCAAGTGTCAAACAATGTCCGATATACTTCCCAAGTTTACGCTCAATATTAGCGTTTTACTATTTTTCGGTATTTTTCTTAGATTTTCCGAGAATAAATTGGTAGAAAATGTTGAAATTTGGTAAACAGGTCTAAATTAGGTCAATAAATGCTGTGTTCAATAAATTTCGAACCCCTTCTGAACGGAATTTGCACGCGAGCGAAGCGAGCCTGTTTGTCTTAGCTGACACTGGCAGAGGTTTTGCAGGCGAGCGAAGCGATCCTGTTTGACTCACTTACACTGCCGATACTGGCGGGGGTCCAGGGGGCGAAGGCGAGCGAAACGAGCCTGCCGGCTAGTAAGACGATATTCGCCATTTCATTATATTTACAGTCACATCGTTATGAACTGTAAGAAAGTAATAGGCTACTGCACTTAAGTATATTAAAATAAATTTACTGTATCTTATTAGATTGATAAAGGAGACACTCCTATACCTCTCTTTCTCATTTTGAGAGAGACCACAGATGATCCTGGAATACGTTTGAATTCAAATACAGTTTTATAATGGAATTATCTATGTTAGGTCTGACCTTTGGTGACAGTAAAAAGGTTATAAGGATCCTCTGAGATTCAGTTACATTCAAAAGAGAAGAAAAAATTAAATGTCAAGGATAATTATATTCAAATTGAAGCTCAGCTACAATGCGGATGCATCAATCTCTGACTGGTTCCCATCTAGATAGATCAGAAAAAGAAGATGACTGAAGCTCGTAATTGAATTTTATTTGTTGTAATTGTTTCATAATATAGTTCATATGTGGCGGTATGTGACACCCGCATTATTATCTATTGCTATTGGCCAACATGAAGTGAATGACAGTGTACTAACAAGACCTGTGCAGGTACTGACAAACTAAACGCTGGGGAATTTTCGCAACAGTTGAACACAAAAGGAAAACAATGAATGGCGTTTTGAAACTTCAAGCTCAGTGCCAGTGCTGTCGAGATAGTGGAAACCATGTCGGCTGGTGAGAACGATTGCGAGCTCTGGATGCGAATTAGTTGGAACGGAAAAATGATCAGATATCAGCGGAACAGAAGCGAATGTTAGCTAAGTACACTAAACAATTTATAAGGAGGAACAACGATTCTTACAAGTTGTGAGAAAATGTTTGAGTTTGAGAATAAACATGAGTTACTTCATTTCAAACAATTTGTCATCTATAGTAAGTAAGCTAAGTACACTATACAATTTTGAAGGAAGCTTAAAAAGACTTTCACAAGTTATGAGTCAATGTTTTTGCACTATAATAAATCGGAGTTACCTCTTTTCAAACAATTAAACATCTACAGTAGATGTCAATGTTCCGTTCTCTTGATACTTGGGATCCAATACTTATTTGATATGAAAGGTTCACAAATAGTAGAACATATACACTAGATTTGAATACTCATGATAGGCCTATCAATGCAAAAGTTTAAACAAGACTTTTATAATTCCAACACTGATTAAAGCATTGTGAAATGCTCTAATCAGGTTACTATAAGATTCTGATAAACAATTAGCGTATAAACTTATAAACAATTAGCCTATTATGATTGCTCCTGGATTAACGTATATTGAGGAAAGGATTGAGGTTGATGTTGGTAACATTTGCATAGCTCCTTTGTTGAAATATTGGATATTTGAGTGAAACGAAACCCTTGTCTCGAACCAAGTGTGTAAGTTGCAACATATCGTGTATAAAAGGAGCACTTTTAATTTTCAGGCTGAAAATTATCTCCAACGTAGAGATGAGATCATGGTAAAATACTCTCATATCCAATTCCATGAATGCTCACTGCCACAGGGGTAGATCAAAACAAGAAAATAAAAAAACCACAAGAGTTTTTGATAACAGGTTAAATGGAACATAGAATCCTCATTCTCAAGCATCAACACGAAATCTGCGTATTTCTAAAGAATACTCAGTAGAATACCACAATAAACTATACCATGGAATTGGATGGATAATTCACTTCGCGTGTGAGGCTCTCTCAGATTCACACATGCAAATGTTAGAAGTGTTGTACAATCATCAAAATGCAATGTTTCACAATAAAGTTGGTGGATGTGTCGTAAACAATTTAATTTTGAGGACACATGAAAAGGAATTCTTATATTCATGTTCATGTTTTTGTTAAACTTTCATATCACGAACATATTCAATTTATAATCTTATTTATCATTCAATCTTTTTCAAATATCAGTTGAATTATTATGGAATAGACAATGGAGGGAGACAATAGTACAATGGAGTAGATTGTATACATCATATTACATTTATACTTCATGATATTGTACTTATCCTTTCTGTATCAAATAAATTATGAAGGATACTCCACAGTATTCCATAGAAATGAAATAGATTTCAAAGCATTTTATCTCATGTAAGATTAAGAATGAGATAAATAGGCTACTTTCTCCAAAAAAAAACTATTCAGTGACTGCCGTACATTGAATTGTTTGGGAGCTCAGTCCCTACTTTTTTTCCAACTCCGCTTAAAACGATGGATAACATGGAGTTTTCGATTAATTTCACGGTGGAACAATTATTTCCGGTCGAAATATTTCTTTAGAACATTAGACAAAAAGATATTCAACTAGAAATCACGTAGTGGAGCAGAAATGTTTCTATTCCCTTCAGAAGACTTTCGAGGAATTATCAAGGTATGTAAAAGCACAAGAGATTTTTAAATAATTTCATACAACATATGAAAATCAGTGCTAGTTATTATATTACTCTTATTTGATAGTATCGAAACCATTGTATTATTTTGAATGTGATTGATAACATATTTTTACATTTTAGAACAAGGGAATATTTTTATCAGTTTATAACACAATTATACTTATAAGGTTTATTCATTTTGGAAACATTCAATAATTATTATTAGGCTATGCTTACTTATTATCACAATTCATCTTGTGATAATAAGTAGCCTATACGCTCAGTGATTATTGGGAATTGATTAAATTACAAAATTGATTTGTAAATAATGTTATAGAGGAAATTTGGAAATGAGAATGACAGATTAAGATTGACAGATTCAATTCACAAGAAAAATAATGTTTCCTATTCTTTACTGGCTTGAGATTGGGGAAAATTGTTCGCTGCTTTCCCAAAACAGTGACTTGCTATGAAGCTTTCCACTTATCTTTCGAATCAGCAAAAAGTAAGATAGTACAAAACATGGAGAGCTCATCCATATCTTAACGAGATCTCATCCTCCTTGCATGAATTCCGATTAATTTAAATACATAATTAGATAGTCTACCATAACCTGTTACAGTTTGATAAGTCTAGTGTGTATAATAGTGGAATTTCAATTTCTCTCCCATCTCCTGATTACAAACCGAGAAGTGATGCAGGAAATAAAACAGTCTTACAAGTAGAGCAAATCATTAACTCAGGAAGCTGAAGAAAACTGTAGCCTATCAAATTATTCATGCACTCTTATAGACGTGTAATTTGTTGATACTGCTTTAATATGTTTACGTAAGTCGGAGGGGGTCTACCGATTTTCAGTTGAGACAGCGAAAAAAATATGTATAGTTGAAGTATGAAAATATTTATTACATGAATGTATACAAAATTATAATTTCGAACAAACACGAATATTTTCATTTCGTGGATTGTGATTAATCGTGGTAATTAATTGTTATTTCGTGTGATTAATCGTATTCATAATCGTGGATTATGAATAATCATGAATCATTCATCTTATCATCTATACATTCATTATCCAATAAATAAATATAAATATAAAAGATAATAATAATTACTGTTTCAGGAGATCTCACTTGATGAATGACTAGAAATGTATTGAAATAAGACTGGAAATAATTTTACTTTTTTATCTCGACTAATAAGATGATCTTCACGCAGTTAACTAACGACAATCAGAGAATAAGTACAGAACCCAGTCAAAATCAGTTCCAAATATGTTTGTTTACAGGGAAAAGATTATATTCAGGATTGATTTCTTCATTAAATTCAAACTTCTTATGAACTCATAGAGAAAATTCTCTGTTTTCTTTGACTGAACTTGAACGTTGAAATTTATTGTCGAGATACAGTAGTTCAACCTAGATTAAAATTGAAGAAACCTGGATCACGACAAGCTATTATGATGTGATTTAATTCTGTTTATATTTAGGACTAAATAGAGTAATTCGAACTATTTGGAACAAGCGTTTTAAAGAGAAATTACAACCACATTTCATTATAATTAATGGGGCTAAATTCGCAATTAATTCATGAAAAATGCAAGAAATGAAGCCACTAAAACAAGGCACTCAACAAAGTTATTGACCTGTGCTTTTCTCCTTGAAAAGGCCATTAATGAAACGGGGCTAACCGCATAGTTGCAAATAATTATTGTTTTAACGTTCAACTGCACTGCTCTAAGAGAAGGTCGCAGGTACAACAGATTATTCCAAAGCCTCGCCCTGATATGCATTACGCGATGGCTACAATTGTGCAGTAGCGTGGTGGGTTGCATAATTTTCTTGAGATTCTTCTTGAGATTGACTCAATAGTTATTATTTTTGCTCAAATTCTTCGAAATTTTGCAATTTTTGGGAGTAGCTTGAATATTTATTTTATAAATCTATAAGCTAAAGATAGTCTATAAGATTTAACACAATTGCAAAATTTTCACTCATAAGTTGATAGAAAGAATATTAGCCGAAACATATAAGTGAGGTGAATTTTATTATGTAGGCTATTGTGTTTTGCTGTTTTTCTATCTTTTTCTCTTATTTGATAGATATGGAGAGATATAATGAGTTTCCCAATACAAATTAAGAAAAATTTTTAGCAAGAATTTTGATACCGATCAAAATAAACTATTCAGATGAAGAATATAAATCAGAGATCCAATGAAATCACCATACACACGAAACAGTAGTACTGAAATGCCTCATTGAACAAACGGAGTCTGCAGTACTTCATTACTTCATTTTATATAATTTCCAACTTGAGAAACATTGTATCCCTAACTTATACGTGTCACGACAAGTCAGAAGTTACATCAAGTAGGTAGAGTTTAAATGCGTATTGACCTGTTGCATCACAGTGTTTCTTGAAATCCGAAACTTCTCACAAGCTGGCGTAGTCCAATAGCACAACTGGCTTAAACGATTGTCTTAATATATTATGTAAGAGACTGTTTGATCACTTAGTAACTATTCACACGACCCGTGGAGTTCGTTTGGTAAGTCAGGTGAAATTAACTGAATTATTAAGAGTCTAAAATATTTCGGTTATTCTGCACAAATTATATCCTTTCTTACAGTCTGAAACTATTGCAACTCATTACACAAGTGCTAATGAGAAGCTTTCTTTGTATGTACTGTATTTTGAAGCTCGTATAAGAAAATGTTGTGGATTCATTAATGAATAAGAAGACTGGGATTATGTAACAAGCTTGATAAATTATTCAAACAGATTCTATTGATTTTTATGAATTATATACTCTTCTTCCATACCGTCATGCTATTACTGGCCAGAATACTGGGTGGACAAATAACCAGAAGACATGCTATTGGTTTGCCACAACCAACGACAGGCCCACAACTGAGTCAGTGATTGGCTCATCCTTCCAGCCAATAACAGTGCTTCGAGTACAATAAGGGGAATAGGCAATCGTATGCGTAGATGTCCCAATGCCTAAGTTTCAGTTTGCAGGTAAATTAATTTTTCCATTACAGCCGATATTGTTTACTAGTTATTGAACAAATATTTTTGTGACATAATATAGAACACTTGCGATTTATATTATTCTAGATTAATCATATTATTATACAAAGTTTCCAGAAAATTCAATAAACGTTGAGAGAGTCTAGCTAACTTCAATCTTGGAATAGTTTGAGACCTGAAACCTAACAAGACCTCGGTTTAAACTCCCAATCAACGTGCATAACATCTCGTGGAACCAAACAACCACCAAACATAATTGATAAAAGAGAATTTTCACGTTCAATAATCACGATTTCCACTGTTCATCATACAAACAAAATAGTGGAAAATCTGCACAAAAAATTCCCATCGATGAGCTAATTGGAACAAAAGCTATTAATTAAAATAACTTTCGCTTGAAACTTGAAACCATTTGATAACAATGTTATTGTAATTGTGCCCAGTGCTATTCCCACGCTTTAATTATTATTGATATACTGTAATCACAATAAAGGTAATGGAAATGCCTCCTAACCTTGAGTTGTAGGCAACGTTAGATTACAATAATTTGAATGATTATTGTCAAAAATTGGTAGAAATATGTTCGGTTTATGAATGGGTGATTAGGAGATTTTATTAACCACTGATTCACAGTGATGTACTTGGTACTAGTGGATCATATTCTCCCTCTTTATGAGTCAGAGGAATAGATTCTATATCTGTAGAGAATACATCATGAATCAAATATTCTATTGATGGAAGGGGAAAAGCCTTTGATTGAGAGGAATAAAATTCTCAAAACTGTAATTAGTATTATTACGATATGGGAGGTTAGGAGACTGATTGGAATATTTCAATTCATATTAAAAACCGTTTGTTGTTATTTGTCAATCAATATACACATTAATCAGAGAGTTGCTTGCACTAGTTAGTTCCTACTATAGTAATCAGCAGCACCCATATAAAATTCAATCCCTAGATCATGCGAGAAGCCAAACTATTCTATTTTGAAGAGGGAAACCAATTATATTACTAAGTCCTGTATACTAATACATACTAATTACTATGAGAGAAATGTTGATACTCAATCGAAACACATACAAAACATTTAAACTCAGTTTCCAAAGAGACCTCTGAAGACATGCTCTTTCCGTGCCTAGTAGAGTAGTCCAGTAAAAAAATTTTATATCATGAACCCTTCAAGATACTCAATTAATTTTTTTTAATATCTTCATTAAACGGTTCAAGATCACAAAACTGGCAGACTTTCAACAGCCACATAAGCATACAGAAAACTTGGGTACCTGCACGCTGTATTCATTTGAATCCTAAATCCATTTTGAGCCTAAAATTCCACTTCACATGGAGAGAAAAAAAAGCTGAAATAATAAAGTCATAGTTTTATTGGCCGGACATGACCAAAACTCGTTATAGGAAGGTAATGCTGGTTTCTGGCTCGTTTCCAAAACACCAACAGGTTTGTGTTCACAGTTCTTTACCATTCTCACTCGCTGCAGTATCTATTGGAATTTATAGGCTACTTGGTAGATCACAATATTCTTTTGTAGTAGACAACACTGATACCTGTGCAATAGCGCAGGTGTTTGCTTGAGACAGACAAACATTCTTCCAATTGCAGAGTTATCGTCAAATACTCCTTTTAATATCACACATTTATAATCACATTTTTATGAACATTCGACTCCCTCTATTCAATAAAAAATTTAGAAAACTAAGTAACGAATGATAAAACCTGAATGCAACTTTATTTAGTATGATGGCACTAAGTTACTCGAATTCAAGAAATACAGGAATTAATCTTTCAAGTGCCGGTAACTAGGGAGTGAGTACTGTGACGGCAAAGTATATGAAGAGGAGTTTAAATTAGGAATGTTTTAAATTGAAGGTCATTTTCTTTTTCTGAGTCATGAGTAATGGCAAAATAATTAGCGCTAGTTCTTATTGTACATGAGAAGCGGATTTTTATCAGTAGTTCACACGTTCAGTCACGTTTTCTTCCAAGAGCATCCCTGTCACCCCTAAGAAATAATACATAGTTTTGAAAAATTGATTCCGGCAAAAAGTACTTACAATTAATTGAAAGTGGACATTTGATATAGGGCTAGGCATAATCACTATACTACTGATTATTGACCATGAATAAATTAATTAATTATTTCTAGAGTTCATTTGTAAAATAATTCAAGGCTCCAATACGGAGGGAGAACCTACGGGTGGTAGTGGTACGGGGCTCCTTATCCGGGAAAAAATGAAATTATAGCTCTAAAAAACTCGTTTTTCGAATGATTTGATGGTGTATTTTCACCATAATTTTTCCATATTTATAGTAAAAAAAGTAAAAAATTAAAACTATTCACTCTACCTCTCAGAGGTCCCGGTACAGTGTACCGGTGCGTAACGTCACAAATTAAGCCCTGATTATTCCAATCCACATGATCAAGTTAAACTTGGTCGACTAGTATTGAGTGAATAGAAATGTTTTGGTAGAGTAAGTCAAGTCAAGACAACAATAGCCCTTGTCCTACATCCACATACAAATTTCTCTCCATAAACTAAAACCTTCTACGAGCCTATATACATTACTTTCTATTTTTTGTAGACAGAATAACTTGTGTAGTGTACATCTGCTTGCTGCAGTCTGACTAGTTCTAAACTCGAGCTTCCGTTATTATTTGTACTCAATTTAGAAGAAAGTTTAGTAGGCCTCTGAAGTAGACAATTTTAGAAGATATTCTTTAACTAGTTATGAATTAGAGGGAAAGCTACTTCTTATCTGATTCCTATCTATTAAGAGTTATGTTACTATTTCAATTATCGAAAGCTTTTTGATAACTATTTCTTTCTAGCTGATAATAATGTAATGTCCAACTTATTATGTTCTTCAATATTCTAATATTGAAGATTTTCTATTTCATTGGAAACCTACTATGTTATCATCTCTCAGACTGGCTTATGATTGACACATGAGTCAGTTTATGGAAAACAATTATTATCAAAAGCATTTAATAACTTACTACGAACATTATTAATTGATTTCCATGAGAAAATTATATTTCCACTGATAAATAACATACATTATGTTGATTGATTGATAATTTTGTATTTATAATGTAACGGTTTTAATGGATATTAAAAGCATTATTCTATTATATACACTATGTTTGAAAATTATCAAAATAGCATAAAATTTTATTTTTTTACATAGTCTAAACGCGTATAATAGAATTATTCATTTATTGTACTTGATTTTTATCAATCTCAACCAAGGAGGTTCAACCTCCTTGATCTCAACATTATTCATTTGTTAATTCGATGACTAACTTCAAATTGAATTTCTACGTATAGTAGCTGTAGACTGTCATCTAGTATTAACTCAAATGAAATTAAATATGACATCACAGTCACCACGCATTGATATTCAAATGACATAAAATAATGTCGTACATTGAAGATTAAAAACGCCTACAGTTAGATGTTGACGTTGTAAAGTAAAATTGCAGAATTACATGATAGACTCCAAGTTACACCCTAGACAGATATCCTTCAATGATAATGATGAGTCAGTTCTACTATACTAAGGCTGGACCTTAACTATACTAAGAAATGTAGACTGGACCTGAACATCTAGGTAAGGTACTAACTATTTCGCACACAGATTTTGAATCAACTAATGGCTTGTTTCAAGTCATTCTTTTGACATTAAATTTTGCACGCAGATTTTGATTCAACTTATGGCTTGTTTCAAGTCATTCTTTTAATAGTAAATTTACTCTGAATTTGTAAGTTTTTTTTTAAATAACACCTCCATTGTGAAGCACTGGTTACCTACTACAGTAGAGTAGTTAACGCCGTTAACGGGTTGCCACTATAATAGAATTCAATTAAAAGAGAGCAAATTGCTTTCTAGAAGAATATTATGGAATACAAATTATGTTTGAGTTATTTAAATAGAATTGGAATAGAACAGATATACAATATATTATTTGGATAGAATAGTTATTTCAATTTCCAATATCCACTCAATGTATTCGTAGAGTTTCCGAACGTAACAATGTCTTATTTTAGGTGAAATTATGAATGCAATTGGATGTTTCACTGTTGGAAGGCAAAACACGACAACCTGTTTTCACAATAAGAACGGTAATTCACACTTCATAATGATGGAAAACTATTCAGCCTTCAAATGCTACGATTAGCCTATTATTAGCAAATATTTGCCAGCAAGAGAAAGTGCCTAGGAAGATACCGAAAGAACTTGAGAATTCCGTAAATTGAATCTAATAATGGGTTGAGCAGAGATTGAACTGTAAAGTGAAGTAAATGGACGTTGCTGCAACTATTCATTATCAATCTTGCAGAGAATTTTTTTGAAATGTCAGTGCAAGTGCTTGAATATCAATGCGGCAGTTTCAAGGATGGAAGCAGTAGTCTTGGGAAATCTTCAAGTAATGAACTACGTTTGAGGTGAGTTATTGGAAAGCTTTTTCTCACATGGCCTCAAAATTTACTTATCCATTGATGATTCCTGAAGAATATTTTCTCCTTTCATGATTCTAGGTGTAATATACAAGGTTACAAGGTACCGAATCTATCAATTTCGGGACTGTAGACTCTTATATTTGTAATATTCAACATTTCGCAATCATAGTATCATAAAATTTAAAATCACTCATCTGTCGTACATCTTCCAAGAACTGATTCATTCCAAAAACATCTAACATGAACAAACAAAATTGCTGTTCTATATAATATAGATTTGGGATTTCTCCACACCAATATTTATGTATTTTATTCGTCACATATGAGCCGCAACCTTCCAACCATATATAGACCCAATTCCAAGTTTGTTAACGTGCCATTTGTAACTAATGGCGTGCCATAGAATTCTAATTAATGTTCTCTTACATACTCATTCTTTCCTTATTCGAAAGATTTTCTTACGCTCTACTCTTTCTTACTCTACTTATTTGTATTAGACTCTCCCTTCACGCATAAGAAGCATCTTATCTATTCAGTACTCCAACTCATTCATTTCAAGCTTCTCTTTAATCACTCTCATCTCAATACTCCCACATTAATTTTCATTCATGTTTCAATACGATTTTACTTCTCTATTGTCAGGTTTATGATTTTGATCTAACGATTTTTTCATCTCTATCAACAACCTCCCAATGCAAAAACCAACAAAATTTAGGTGATGCTCATTGTGACAAAAAGCTTCAAGCCAATAGTTAACCTCAACAACTCTTTCAACCATCAGTGGAATATTATATTTATACTCATGAATTTTTACAAAGAAATTACAAACAGGGAGAAAGTACAGTAGAAGTTCAATCATAAAATCAAACAAATATAGTGGTGAAAGACGTGTACTAATTACAACGGTGTGTATTGTCGAAAGTGCGTAGGGTGTGTATTGTATGGCTGTAACTGAACAACGGATCTTATAAAGATAAAGCGGCCGATAATTGTGTCGCAGTTTGTGAGGCGTATTACATGGTCAGCGGGTTATCTGAAGGAGCGGCGCAACCTCTGTGGCAATAAACGAACGATATGAAGGCCGTCCCCGTCAAACTATGCTGCAAATGACCGACCAAGAAGTACAAGTAGTATTTTTCGCTTAAGCTGAGAAGACACGCCATCACAATGTTGAGCTTATTGTAACTGAGTCTCTTCTCACCTACTCAGCTGCAGGACAAGCGCTTTTCGATTTCTCCCCAAACTATTGTTCTGTCCGAAGCGGTGATTAGGGTCTAGGGCTTGAACAATAGATAATTTTCAATCTTGACCTATAAACAAGCTCATTTGAACAGTATGTTTGGAGAGAACAAATAATGAACGTTTGTACTTCTTTTCAAATGTGTATGTGTTTGCCACTTCTGAAGAAATTAGCAGAGTGCAGTCAATAAATTATAGCCAGCCAATAACAAAAGGAAAGAGCCCCAATAGCTTGCTGAAAAAATTACACTTGACTTTAGAAATAGGAGTAATCTGAAAGTTATTCATAGAAACGGAAATACTGAGTAATCCTCATCTTACATCCATTTTTCCACAAGTCAGCCTCTATTCTGTCTCTCCATCACATCTTCAGTTTTCCACGTCTTCTCAGTCTTAAACCATCCAAAACCAAATCGTTCTTTTGCTACTCCACCTTTTCACTGTTTATGTCAGCTTACACTATATAATAAAGACAATCACAAATTATAATATTGCACTGCATCAACTATACAGGAAATGATAGAACTCTAGCAGTAACTACAGGGATATAAAACAAGTCTGTACTTCTCCATTCAACAGATAGGATAGGTCTCTCACTACTCTCCCCATAAGGTTTGCACGAGCAGAGAAGACACCCCTCTACAATGTAAAGTGTATTAGAACGGTGTGTCTTCTAAACTTAGGCGAACTATATTGCTTAATTGCTTATCTTCGAATAGATCTTCTTCAGGGTACTTACATTATTGAGCTGAGCAGCCAACCCTGGAATTGCCATACTTGTGGTGTCATGTGGTACAACCAGCAATAGCTTTATGGCGTAGATCTATAAAATCACACCACTTCGGACATATCTCTAAGGAGATATGTCTAAGGATTTAGTCCCTAATGATTAAGTCCTCTCTAAGGATATAGTCCCTAAATTCTTCTAGATCTGACATATTAAGATGACTGCGGTCACTAATTGATTTTTTTTCAACCACCCAATAAACAATAGAGTGTATGCTCTGACTGTGATATAAATATAGATTGATAATTGTGCAGAGGTTTCTCCTAATTGAAGAACAGCTGGTAGACTGTAAATTATTGTTGATTGGACAGTGAAGAGGTCAGTGCGCCCTCTGAAGAAAGAGCATCAGCTCACAGAAAGAGATGGTAAATGTGAGAGGAAGGTCGCTGTGACGGTTCCACTTATTAGAAGAATCCGTAAACATAGACAAGGTCATAGTGATTATTATTAACCGAAAATGAAATAAAATGGTTATAACAGCAATCCTATTATTCCATGGATCGTGGAAAAATTTCGTGGAACAATCCCCCATATTTATAGAAGTACTTATATCAATATTAATTCCTATATATTAGAATTGTATATGAGTTTACCTCCAATAACATGAGTCACATTCGAAATTGATAGGCTTACTGTAACTCAAACGAAAAATAAGGTGACTGGAGAACTACAGCTTGGAAATTCATTGAAACAGCCCAAATCATTAATTTGTATTTTCATTCACTTGTACGCCTTCCAATAATGAGTACTGAATAATCATCCCTTGGATTCTTCAGCATACTTCAATTATCTCGAGTCAACTATAGACAAACAAGTTATCAATCACCGACCACATAATACAAAATAACCAATAGCCTACATTTGTATTATATTTTCGATGGTATCACTTCTTTTTCGAGTTTCAACTTAGATCAAACTTATCAACATAATAACATATTTTATGGTCTCCTCTGAATGCTGAACAGTTTTTTAGTCTCATTTAAAAATAAACGGCTTATTCTGTTCATAATATATCAAGGACGCAAGGTTGAGTTAAGCTGTTATCAGTTGCAATATTATAGACGTTTGGCAATAGCTGATAGTGAGTGTACTATTTCAGTCGAGTCAAATTGGTCAAAAGTTTCACATGATACAGTAACATTCTAAAATATTATAATTATTGTTGTTATAATTTTTATGAATATATTCATGGTCCTATAAACACGCTACACCTATCACTGCACCACTACTACTGCTATTACAATAATGCTAGAAGGGTGCCTGCCTACACTCCCTAAACATCATAACGCACCCCTCAATTTTGCACCAGCCTCCTCATATATTAGACCACCACTCTTTAAATCAAATAAAATATTTTATTTTACAACAAAGTTGAAACAAGAAACAAGAATAGAAGCTAAGAACACTATAATGGAGGTAAGTTACCGTAGATTATTTGAGTTTTCCATTGTTTCTCAATAGATATTATTTTGATGTTCTGTTCTGTCCCCCCCCCACACCAAATAATCACTAGACCTTATACACTTTATCAGTAATGGGTATTGAATAGGTACCTCAAAAGTCCCCGACTTAAAGAACCCCCCCCCCCTCCAACAAGAAGTAGCGGTAAACTCCGTCCATGGAATAATACAAAAAAAATTCGTACTAAAATACCATGGAAATACAATCAAGCTCATACTGATTCATTCAGGGTATAGACTGTCCAAGCAAAGAAGTCCCTCTGACATGATGGGGAAAATGACTCCAGCATGGTCAATATTTATTCAAGAAGTATAAATGTGGTCTTAATAGCAGATCAACTCGTTTCCTACAATTTGAGATCAAATTGATAATTTTTTTAACAAATATTGAGCGAGCTTGACTCATTTTCCTATCTTGCCAAAGTGTCTTCTTTGCTTGGACAAACTATAACTTACCTACCAACTTTTCTACAAAACGTTTTCTCTTTAACACGTTTAACACGTCCAATCCAGGCTCTCTCTATCCTGTTCAAAATGATTCAATATCCGTTTTCAAGTTCTCTATTTCAGGAGGAGGTGAAAATTAAAATATGAATGTTTAGAAACCTCTTGAAAAAGCTAACTATAAGACACTAGAGTGTTAAAATTCATTCTCAAGTAATAAGTTGACATAAAATCAGCTAACTACAAGGTACAAGCATCTTAGCAGATGCTCAAAATCCTTCAGCAGGTGAATTTCAATCTCAACAAGTGACAGCTTCCTTGGGTTTATCTAGCCAACATTGAATACACATGGTGAACGTGCAGGGCTTTACTGCTACGAATCGTTCAATTCTATCTTCAACAACAATAAAAATAAGCTTGTTATTCTTACCTTAGGAGAAATCCAAAACCTGCGTCCTTTTAAAGCACTGAAAGTCGCGTAGAACACAAACACAAATCAGAAAGCAATAGTTTTGAATAGATATGAAATAAGAGAACACAGCAAATCCTTGAGTCGCGTCAGATTACGTACACAGACTGACTGTTCTCTAGAAGGTAAAGTTTTCTCTCCCACCGGTTTCTCCAGGTGAGAGGCGCCTTAGAAGAGTCGCGCATGCGCAGAAAGACCCACACCTGCATTCCTTCTCAAGGGTATCCGCACGCCTCGGCCAATACAGCCAGCAGCAGCACCGTCTTGAGACTCCAGAACTCAACAAAACAGTCATTCGTTGCCTTCAGATTCAGACAGTAATAACGTTGGCAGTTGGCACGTCTCTCAACCACCATACCTCGCCCTCAGGAGTCAGTAACCGCTGCGATGCTGAGTGCTGCTCGGTCTAAAACCAGAAACGAACGAAATATCCACTTGCACAACCACGCAGCTTGAAAACAACGTGCTGCCGGCAAAGAATGCGCCTCCAGCCAACAAGCCACATAGATAAGTCGTCAACGGATGCAAAATTGTTTCTACCGCTGTGGATATCTCGACCTCTTGCATAATCCTGGTAAAAATTCTTCCACAAGAAAGCAACAACTGTGATCCATTATGCGCAGGGAGAAATGAAATACTGTACTGAATCCTTCTGGATTTTGTCTGATGCTTCAGCTTCATATATAGCCTAGGATCCTAGATGCCTAGATCAGTGTAAAATACAGTACAAGGCTACAAGCACAAGCAAATCAGTGGCGGATTACCCATTAGGCACGATAGGCAACTGCCTAGGGGCCACAGGTCTAAAGGGGCCGCAAACCGCAAAAATAAAAAAATATTTTCTTCATAAATTTTATGTTGATTTACGCTACACAAGATTTCTAGTAATTTAAAGCCGTCTATAGGGCTATCCTCCCGCGCGCTAAGTATAGCTTAGTTGCTGCCACTGCATGGATATGATTAATATTAACAGAAGGGTATGGAATTAATAAAAATTGAGGTCGAGGTGGCTAACTATTAGGGAAACATGAAAAGGACAAGGAAGAGGAAAGGAATGCCAGACGAGTCAAAAGGCACTGATAATGATACCAGCAGCAGCAGTAGCTTTGATGGTAGACAAAACATGATTGTAAATACATTTTATATTATTATTGACAATATAACCCAGGAATTAGACAGCAGGTCAAAAATTTATTTTGATCAAAATGATATTTTTGGTGTTTTGTATAACATGGACAAACTAAATGAAGAAATTCGTCAGAAAGCGTGTGGTTTTGGCATAAGTTACTGTTCAATGAATTGAATTTTGATGATATTGTAGACGAGTTTGCTGCATTAAAAGCTAGAAAAGTTGATTCGTAAGAAAATATGAAACATAAACCTATTCATGTAATCAATGTATAATGTCACTAATATGATTTGAATATTATACCGAGTACAAAGCCACTAACTAGGTTTTGATTGTAAGTCACATCCTCTTTTATTGTGTGTAATACTGTTTTTTGGGGTAGGGGGCCGCAAGTTAGCATGTGCCTAGGGGCCGCTAAGGTCATAATCAGTCACTGAAGCAAATAGATAAGCCTGAAATGATTATTGAATTTTGGGTAATACTACTGTTAAAATATTGTGTATTGAGTCAAAATATTTTAGACAGTTTTACAATACTATTTTAATAGTTCCGTAATTCACCCCCCTCCAGGAACACACCCTGCAACACCATAATCGAGTCCTGGCTCGGTCACTGCAATAAGGCCATTCAAATTTATACATTTATCATATTTTCGCTTATATCAAGGCATTTATCTATGATACATTGATGAAATATAATATATATATGCTAGTCTCAAATGTTTATAGACAGCTCCACAATCATTTTGTATTGTATTAATTTATTATGACTACAATAATTACAATTTCGTCAGAAACTTCTTTTAAAAATGACCTAATCTTTATTTCAAAGATTCCACATGATTTGGAACTTCTACATAAAGCTGAAATCATAATCTCTGATTTCCATATAATTTATTTGTACAAACATTATTCTATACTTTTTACAATAAATGTAGAATTATAGGTAATGTTAGACCGATATATGTTTATTTCGGTCAGGTCTCGATACTTTATTATAGTATTTTTTCTTATTGGAAATACATTAGAATAGGTACAGAACTTATTGGAATATTATAGTGAAACTGGATTAGATAGCTCTATAGGCCCATGTTCTCCCAATACTATAATTATGTTGAAGGAATATTAAATTGTTTGATAAATTCCCAAAAAATTGTGTGTTCATTTTAAATTAGAAATTTGATGGGATTTTCATTTCCACGTACCATCCATTGGTTCTATCCTTATGCCTTTTCAGTTTTTCATCCAATTTTTCAATAACACAGATTGTTTCTTGGAGGATATAATTTAATATCGATTACACTATTCATACCAATACTATGTAAAATTAATTTGAAAATATCTACAGCAAAGACCCATAAAACTCACATAGACTTATTCCAGGGATTGAGGGACGTCTTTTGGAAACCTTTTCAAAAAAATAATTATATGACATGCCATTGTTGTGAATAAACAAATTCATATTCCAAACACGAGCTAATTAGAAGAGCAAACAATGCCACGCATGACAGTTTTCACATGTGACTTGAGTTTAGACATGATGAAACTCGACCAGTGCTAGTCCTGTTCAAAGAGCATTGGCATTCGATTAGAGTGATTGTAACCGACAAGTGACAACAATCGCTGATAAGCTGAACAGCGTTTCTATTTGTTTGCCGCGATGTGGAATCAGGACAGCAGGCAGGCAGCCACACGCAGCGCGGCGTCGCGTCGTCATACTTTCTCGCAGCATCTGAACGAACAGGTGGCTGCAGCGACGTCCACATAGGCAGCAGCAGCCCAACCTTTGACCATTGCGTAACCAAATAAAATCAAACTTCTTCATGCCATAATGGTGCCACAGCGTGTGGGGTACGGGAGGGGGGAAGGAATGCGATTCAGAAACCACTTTCTATATACCTGCGTCGCGAGAAAGCTGATCTCGCATCCAGCAAGCACTTGATCCTCGCCGCCCGTTCAGGGGCGACGCTGATGGCTGATCGCTTTCAATTAGGCCAGAAAACGTTTAAACAATTCTGTTAACTTCGATCAACTGATACTATCAATAGTCTTGGATTTTTCGTGTAGTTATTGAGGTGATATTATTATTTTCCAAGATGAAGGTACTATTTTCTATCTAATATAAATTTTTTCAATCAATCATCATTTATTCAAAAATACATTTGCGTGAGGGCAATTTGGGTGAGACATAAATTCTGTTAGTTCTTGTAAAACACCAAAACATACTCCCAATACTTCAGCTAGAACGGTGTAATAAGAGTTGAGCGTGCCACATTAGTCGTTGTTGATAAAGCTGATGTAGTAACACATAAAAAAGAAAACTGAACTACGTCTATTTCGGAGATAAATCAGGTCACTTCCAGCCAGCTTTACAATGAATTAGCAATAAGCTGGATAGTTATGAGAATTCTTCATCTTTAATGCTTGGGAGATTCCAATGTAAGATTTTGTAATAAATAAATTTCGTAAAACGAATTGAATGAATGAGTGAAAGAAATTGTATCATACCGTTCTTCCTCTCAGGTCTCAGGATACGCTTCTATACAAAGTCTAATTGACTTAGGAAATTAATTCAGTCTTTCCATAAGAAAAAAAATTGAAGTTGAAGAGAGTAAGGAGAATCCGACTACTTCTTCAGAAGCCGTCAGTAAATCTTCCATTTAATTTTCAGGCAACAATTTTGATTATGTCTGGCAGCTTGGAACCCTACCATTAGCACTACGCTTATTGCCTATTAGAAAAAATCTTTTCCAGGTGTTATGCATCCATGTTGAATCGAGTTTAGATTGCATAATTCAACATAGTCACAAGATTAGTTATAACCTGCTGTGGTGAGGATAAACAACAGAGCTGCTCTGCTGATACTGTACAGAAGAGTGCGGTAAAAAATGCGGTTAATAGCACGGACTTCACAGGTAGACGCTTCAATATCAGCCAATCGTTTCGTAATAATTCTTATTCATCCTTACTATTGGGGAATGATGCTACTATAAGATGAGTTAATAGGTATCAGTTCAAGAATTTTGGAATTTGTAATGAATAAAACTCCATAGAAGATGCTTGGATGATTCATTTCATATTGCATAGGCCTATTATAATGAATTAAGATTTTCCGTGGAAGAATAATATTTATAATAACTCATATATAGTTGTGATGAGAACTCAATAATACAGAACTTCTTGAAAGTATAAATGTAGCCTATCGAATAAAATGCTAATAGCATAATCTACGATCAGTTCAATCTCATCACACACTAACAAGGCATGTAATTCATTAGGAGCAAAAATCTGGAAAAGCTTTGGGCAATTTCACTGCTTAAACTTTAATATTAGGAAATATTTACTACTTTCTTGAACACTACAATCTCTACTCATTTGTTAAGTCTTAACTCTAAACAATAGGCTACCTGGCAGCTGTCACAGTATGATATCAATTGCCGGTACTTTAAAAGCTCACAGTTCACTGAAAGTATAATAGACCTACCAATTGGGAACCGGTACCTACATCTATTCGAAGTATTCATCCATTGGTAGCAATGCTTATGAAGAATCACACCCGTTGTAATGATTTGAGCATTTGAATCTTGAAACTGGTACGGTAACGAAAAGGAGATAATCTAGCTTGACTTGACGATGAGAATGAGGTCATTATGAGAAGGATGGTCCACTTCAAGTGACTCGACCAACATCACAGTCTGAGGAAGTAATAAATAATTGAGCGTTATGGTACAAGTATGGTAAGGATGATGATTTCCCTAACTGTGGACCAATCAAGAGTCTCATTGGAGGAGTGATTGGTTCTCTCCTAATGCATGTCAGACGCGGTCAGACCTAGCTAACTACCGGAGTTATAGAGCTCATTTCAACACTGATTGTAACTGTAAAATATTACTGGAGGAATGCTATGCAAATCATGTAGCAAAGCTGTATCATTATGTGCTTTTTTATAAAAAAAGCATGACTATAATAATTTTTCTCTTCACAGTTAACATCTTTGTAACTGATTGATGATCCGGTCATGAATGTTGCTACTGAACAAGTGAAGATGGAATTTATAAATAAGAAATGTATTCTTCAAAAACTTTGTGTGGGACAGTACAAGGGCATCTTGTCATGAATCAAGTTTCTCATGGATATTCGATGGCTTAATTTCCAACAAATTATTCAAAATTGTTCGATAAGTTCATTTCGAACCTTGATGGTTTATTTGTTCGATGTTTTTCAATTTGAGAAAATCTACAATCAAAATCTTTATAGAAATACCTTGAATGGTTGTTTTCGTATTGCAGCAATAGAATACAATAAAAAAATTGCAGCATAAGTCTACGTACGAAGATAAAATCATCCTTAACATAGATATTCATATTCTAGAGTCAATTGTGAAGAATTCAGAAAAAATCAATGAATATGAAAATTCACTTTATTAAATTCAAAACTGATGTTTTTCTCTAGACTACCGACAATAAGAATGCTAGTTGTATAGAGAAAATATAGAAAATATACTGAGCGTTTACAAAAGATTATGATTTCACCAAGTATACGGTAACAACACTATTATAGGTAGAAACCTAGCTCACAGAGAAAATAACAATAAAGTCTCCAAACAGAAAGTGTCCGAAGTACAAGAAGACGGTATCTCAGTGTAGTGTAACATCTAACATAATATTGTATACGGAATTGAGGTATGTTTAATAATATCCATGATATTATGAGATATGAATAGTATATAATTATAGCTTAAGACTATAACTTACTCATGAAAAGTCTGATTCGTTGTATAGGCTACTGTTCTAACAACTTTTAGTACGGTACTATTAACCTTTACTGTTCTTTATACAATTGTAGTTAATTTTTAGCAGACAGAAGTAGGGTATTCTTGATGGGTCCAAGAAGATAGAGTGTAGGATAATTTTTCTCTAGATTAATCTGAACATTTTTTACAATGTAGTTCGCTCAGAAGACGACGCCATAATTATTTTCAAACATCAAGAAGAGATGCATTTCTTCAATAACTCGTTGAAATGCGGGTTCAAAATGAATTTTACTTTGAAGTTCAGGTAACTTACTGGTTCTCTTCAACTCTTGTATTCTTCAACACTCTCTTTTCATTTCACACTACATAGTTCAACAAAGAATTCAAATTAGCATCTACCTGAGATCCCGAGTTTAACGATTCAACATGGTGTTTCTATTGGCTGATAGATTTTCATCGGTATCGATCGATAGAGTTGATGAGAAATTCGATTGATGGATTTGATAAGATGGAGTTGATGAGAAGTAATTGGTTGAGAAATAAAATCAAGACTATTATGTTAATGTTATCCTCACACCCACTGGTTATAATGATATGTGACAGGAGAATTTTATATGAGAATCTTACAGGCAAACAAATTACACCAATGATACAACACCGATTAATTACACTGGCGGCTCGTACCCACGAAACAGCTAGGTGGAGTACCCATATATTTTAAGTCGCGTATTGACAGTGCGAGGCATGTGCCGCGAATGCCTCACGGTGCGTTGATACTGGTGCGACTGGAACGCAGTCGATCAGCTGTGGCCAATCACATCTCTTATTTCATCCTTTAAATTTAATAGCAAGAAATGTGATTGGCCACAGCCAACAGCTGATCGACTGCGTTCCAGTCGCACCAGTATCGACGCACCGCGAGACATTCGCGGCACATGCTTGTCGATACGGGTCTTTACTATACAGCGCTTGCACTGTTTCGTGGGCACGATTCACCAGTGATTAATTATATCATTCAATTTCATATCTTACCAAATCCAATACAAAATCAAGATTGTAAAACGTTTTCATAAGATATAATGTGCTCTCCTATCAACATGCTCTCCTAATCCAATATAAATGATTCAATTGGAATTCAATTAACACGACAACACTGAAATAAATCCTGCATGCATAGTTTCTATCGAGCCTAGTCCCATACTCAACTTATTAATACACGCAAAGCATTTCAATATATCAACGTGCGCCCAAGTGTCTAGACTATCAAAGTGAAACTGAATGACAAAAAAAAATGAAAGTTGTCGACAAGTGAACATTAGAAACAAATCAGAATCCATCAAGGATTAGACAAGTCATGGTTTTGTTGGATGAATAAGACAGAAAGAACTCTCACGATGCAGTCAGCTGGATCAAAAGATGATTTGGGAGTTCTCAGCACTTGACTCCATCCTTATCCTTCAGTAGCTCTATCGATGATAAACATCATTATACTACACTTGATATGAATAGAGTCGTGACATGAAAGCAAATCAACGCAGACCGCTAAAACAAATTCGTGTTTTTTTAATAGAAGGGAATTAACTAAAGTAACTACAGTACTGTATATGAAAGAGGAGAAAAAGGTATTTTATTAAGATTTTGTGTATGAAATTTACTTGGAAAAACGACTTTGAACATGTGGGAGCTTATCTTCTATAATACATGAGTACTTGAGTAGGATAATATAGTTTTAATCCAACTAACATCTAAAATAGACTGCTTAATCTGACAAAAAACACATCCAAAGTGAAATATCAACTATATAGGTATCAGTTGGACTTATCTTGAAAGTTGAAAAGTTTGATAGAGGTGTATTGTAAACGGTATTTCATCTTGTATTCCAATTATTATTTTCGGTTTCTTTTATATAAAAATTCATTTGAACTTTTATTTTTAAAGTGAAGCATGATTTCGGTGTCGAACTCAGAGAATTTATCTTTTACAACTCCATACTGCAGTACACTACTTTGAATTCTTGTAAGTACCGTATAATAAAATTCTGGAGTAATAAACTCTAGGGCAGATTAACTTTAACTCGTAGTTATTATATTTCTCAATTCCATTCCTTAACTAACCTTATGATTTTCTTCCATAGCAAAACAGACAAGCCATTGGAATAAAATAACGCTATTGAAACTACTTGAACAACTCTACAATAAACTATCTCACACTTTGAAATAATCTCGCATAACAAAATACTGCGTAGTTCTTCGCAAGAATCTGATGAAATTTTGATTCGTATTGTGCTCAAGCAATCACAGGGAGGTTCCTACTTATTATTCAAATTTAGCTCGGGGATGAAGTCGATTAGAGTTGGGATGAAGTGAAGCGTGTGATTCGTTTGGACGGCTGACACGTCTCCGATTCACGTTCAGCCTCCGGCAAGCCTTGAAGAGTTTTATTTTACCCATTTCTCGAGTAGAAGGAAAATCTTTGCAATCCACACGTGAGCTTTCCATCTTTTGTATCAGCTTTCAAATCATAGCGGTTGACCACTACTATGCGTTTGTTTATTTCTTCACTAGAAAAATCATAAGTCTTGTTCTTCAAATTTGATGACACGTTGAAGAAGTTATATTTGTATCAATTTATTCCCTATAAGGTTTTCGCCTCAAAATCTCAGCAACATTACAGTAAACATCATCAGAATACATTCTTCTATGGTAAATGCGAGGGTATGCGAGGGTATTGTGAGGGTATGCTCACAATATTCGAAGTATAAATCAATAAATTTTATAGGACTGATTTCATATTTAGACTGAATGTACAACCTCACTTGATCAAATTTATTATTTCTTTGGAGAACTGGTAGAAACAAAACTGATAAATGGTTGACTGGCAGCGATTCCAAATGGCAAACAAAATTCAAATAATTATTGGGTTGAAAATTGGAAATCTTATATCTTATTAGAGAGATTTTTTTCAATAAAGTTTTTCGAACCATAAAAATTATAATATTGAGAACAGAAACTTCAATTTATAAATTACAGTTTACCGTATTGCTGAATTCAGTAATTATATCTGAAATGGAAATTTTATTCTTTTATAAGGTGGGTAGGTATTCTGATAAGTGTGGTTATAGGGTAGGTACCAATATTACAATGTGAATGAAATTCCAAAATACAGTAGCCTCCATAGTGAATTCCTTCATCTTCAGTAATCATATAGCTCAAGTTCATCTATTGAGTTATAGATGTTGTTAATATTGGGTAATCAAAAAGTACGTAGTTCCCAAAAAATAAGATTTTGTCAATAATTATTGCGATATAGCGAAATCTATCACTCACTTGAAATGGCCGTCAAATTGAAACGAACGTGATCGGTCAGGAGGCTATTTCTATGTAACTCAGAAATCCCGAAAAGGTGGTTACATAATATAAAACTATCATGATGGATAGCCAAAAATAATAATTGACACCAATCATTCATAATCATCAAAATCTTCAATGATGATGATTCCAGTATCCAGATTCCACTATCATTGTTATTTAGAATTTAGATTCTGTTGTTCCATATAAGCAGCTTAAAATCACAATCAGAGTGCTCATGTGATCGTGACTGAGAATCACTTCACTATAATATAGCTTCCAAGCAGAAATCGTGCTGTGAAACATCATTGACACAAAAATTTTCCAGCAAAACATTCAAAGGCGCTTAGCTCAGAGCTTTCAATGAATTTCCTTACAAACATCGTCAAAACTTCAATGTTTAGGTATGTAGCTGAATGGAAAGGCAATGACCCAGATAAGTCAAGCAAATCGCGCGCTTTTTCGCATACTCCAAATTCGCCTTGTGAAAAGACATGTGTCGTGACTTGGATACAGTGGTCCGTACCATTATGTAATAAAAGCGTGGAAATCGTTTTATTTGCACTACATCAGAGAACAAACAAACGTATTGTTTTCGCAGCGCCGACAGCTCTACCAAGAGAGAACAGCCAGGCTGACACTACCCTGCAGGTCTGTTTTATGTTCTCATCATATAACATAAATCACACATATCACTCGAGGGATAAACAAACTGGTTACAACGATCTAGGTAGCATAATTTCGACAAACTCTGGTAGAGACTTATGACAGCAAAACTTCTGTATGACACGCGAATTAAAGTTATAAGTTTCAGTAATAAAACCAGTTCATTCATTGTGGAATAATAATAGATATAAGTATACAGTACAAGTTACCTAATGTTTGCATATATGAGCAAGATATAGCCTACTGTAGATTTTATTTTTGTAGAAAGAATAAGGAATCAGAGAAAGTGATGATTGAACTAAACAATTGAAAATTGACTTAAACTTATTTGTCGAAAAAGTGTGGCCTACGCGATAGCTAAAAATCTGATACTCTCTTTACAGGAAACATAAAGCTATTATACAAAATAGTATTTATTCAGCAGGGAGGACTACATTCCTCACTTCACACACACAATATCTCACAAGTAAAACCTAGGTACCATACTTTACTTGTAGGCAGTACAGTATTGTGAAACGCAGAGAAATACAGTAAGTTAAGTATACTTCACAATAACTAGGAAAACTCATAAACGTTCATCTCTCAATACACGAAAATGAGAAATAAATTGATGTAGCCTAGAATTTTTCATAGCGTTCAACAGAATTGATACTTAATTGTTTTGTGGATAGATTCTCAATCCGAATCTCAAGTTTTTAAAAGCTAGTTCTTGAATTTCAACTACCGGTATTTTAAAAGTTAATGCTTGAACTGTTTTTCTCTTAATGTTACCTCATATAAGAATATGGTTAAACGACAACCAAGAAGAATATCTTTGTTTGAGAAATTTAATAAGTTATTTCTTGTAAAAAATAACAGCCTATCCTACCCTAAGATAAGTATAAACTGAAAAGCCAGTAGCTACAGAGCAGTGAACAAGAAAAGTGTACGGTACTGGCCGTATGGAAAATTGGCATGCACTCATTTTTACCTCAAAAGAATTTCCTCAAACTTTGCTCTGAGTAAAGTTACTATCTGTAAAGACTTCTGTCGTTTTATTTACAAGGAAATTGTTTCAAAGTATAATTTTTTCTATTACTTTGTGTGTTCGCAATGAAACTTTCCTCAAGTACTGTATACTTTTGTATACGATCCGGAATTCCAATTATTTATCTTCGCATGGGCGACGTGAGTCTTGATATTAATTTGTCATGTATTTATGAATGTGTGATGATGTAATTTATAATGAGATTACATCTGAAAATAACAGCTCAAGATTTGAGATTTCCTAGCTAACGTCTAGCTGACTTATCTAAAGGTCTACTGCACATGTCAAACAAAAACATTGCTTCTTGAAGGCTAAAACAATAATACCGTAGCTTATCTTTGCACTTCGTTATTGAGCTGCGAAGATGTAAGCACTAAGCAGTAAATACTTATTTGTTCCAACTTACAAATAAATAAGGAATGCATTAGGAATTTCATTCACGTTTATCTATCTAGCTAAGCCAACTGAAGCAAGCTTTCACCTTGATCAGCCTCCTTCCACTTTGAGCTCATTCCAATGCACAAGCTCACAATATCAATCTTTAGTAGATATCACAGTAGAGATCAAGCAGTCTACCTTATAGACCCACTTCCCACAAGTGAATTATTGACTTATTGAAGTGAATTATTAATTTCATTGAAGCGGGTCTAGAGAGCCTGTGGCATTTGAAACGTTTTTCATTGCAAAAATACTAATTCACTGTAAACTGTAAAATTATTGAAAGGAAAAAAAATAGACAACAAAATCAATATAACTCATACAATCAGAAATAAAACAATTAAAAATGTATGGAAAAAGTTTCAAGAGAATCAATGATTTAATAGTTACAGTAAAATCAATTGCATTTAACATTTTCAATTATTACGTTTTGTATATTTTTTAATATGAAAAGATTTTCAATCAATAACATAATAAAATCTGAACCATTTGTCGATCATCAAACTAAGATCTGAAGATGGAGAAGTAAGAGAAGAACGTAGGGAAGTAATCTAAATTGATGATTGGATAGAATAGAGGGAAAATGATAATAAATTTTTTTAAGCAGGCTACAGTACTTACAGTAGTACAAACGGTGGGCTACTATAATTTTTTTGTTGATAAGAAAAATGACATCTTAAGTTCTTGTCAGAGAGTTTTAGAACACGTAGAATGTACATGTGTACAAACCGCAGTAAATACTTTTTTAGGTAATCATTATAAGCTTCTTACCATCTTTCTGTATTGTAGGTATTATACTTTCACACCCAGTTTCTATACCTATATCTACTTCCATGCAGCATGCAGCAAAATAAGAAAAAAGGATTATCGCTGTGTCGCAACGCAACAGATAAAACAGTTTTTGCAGCTATACCTATTGCTAAATACTCAATTGAAGGAAAAATGGAGGAAAGGTATTAAAAGTGGTAACTATACCAAAGGTTCATGATTTCTTCGGCCATTACTGTACAACCTATAACTGTATATAAGTTGCTATGGAAGTAGTATGTTGAATAGAGAATGACTCCAGCCAGAGGCTAGCGAAACAGTTTTTCTACAATTATTAAAGACTACCAGATTCAGACTCAATTGTATGATTATTTATCGAATGTTCAATTTTATTGTTTCTATGGCCTAATTACTTAAGATTCAAATAAGTTATCTGGACAATCTCAGAAGTTTGCAGTTTTAAGTAACTACCTAATTCTACTTATTCAGAATTAAAAATATATATATATATACTGTATGTTGTTACACAGCCCAATTATTTTTCACAGTATAAAAATTCAATACGAGTTGAAGACTGAAAGAGCAGGAGTAAACATTTTAATTTGAATCTATTATTAAACAGAAATTAAATTTCGAGACAATATTAGACGCGTTTTATACCGTACATTTGAGTAAACCTTCATGATCTATAGTTTCCACCAAAGCTGAATTATATCCTAATTCTAATTCGTCTGCAATAAAATATATTATATAGGTAGCATACTTCAGATTGAGAAGGCTACCTACCAATAAAAATAGCATTCATTCAAAATTACTTTATTTTTTGGAAGAAAACCATTCTGTAAATAGTCATAAAAATGAACAACAAACACATTTCCTACTTTTAAGTATGAATTATAATATTCTCTTTCGAGAATAATACCACCTATTCAATATCATCTTCACTTTATTGAGCCACAAACTTTCTGTTACCGGTATTAACAGTGGTTAATCCTATCTAATTAAAAATATTCAATATAACTTTAATGTTTGGAAGCACCAAAATCATCTTTCTTATTATCGACATTATTGTTACAGTGGATTGTAAATTGGAAATGAATTATAGTATTTTAATATTGTTATGTTGTTTTAATTGTTAAATTATTTAAAATTATTGAAACCAATGTGAATCAAATCATTTCTTTGCCTTCTCAGACTTACAATTACGATGATAAATTCATTAATGAATTATGAGGTTTTCTTCCTTATCATTCATTTCTAGCAAATAAGTTTCTTCATCCAACTTTTTACAAAATGAGCTCAACGATACTAATTTACTTCTTGATACTCAAGTGAATAGATAAATGATATTCCATTCGATAAAGAGCTTATAAGCTCATACCCATTTGAGATATAATGACAATTTTGAACAGCTTTTCTGCCCCAAAGATATGTAAATATATACTCATCCCAGGCAACGTAACGCACAATTGAACTAATCTATTGCTCAAATAGGATGAGTCGCTCCTCCAGGAACTTTCTTTCAGGTGCGCTTGCACTTACATCACATCATAAATAAGGTGTGCATTGTTTAGAAAAATCGAATACGGCGTGGAGAAAGTGATTTCAGCATTAATGAGGATCCTCCTCTTTTCTTGGTGTGTCTTCTCGAACAGAGAGTACCGACTCTCACTTGAGCCCCCTCAGTCAGTCTTAGCAGGAAGCCAAAGCAATCTAAGCCAATAACAATCGAAAGTAGACATCAATTGAATCTTATTACAGAGATTTTAATGATAGATGAATATCCAGCAGTTTTGTTTCATCTAACACATTATTCATTCTGATGAAGTGCAAATGGAAAGTTCACACTATACGAGGGTTGCATGAATAGAGTTTCTGTTCGATGTTGATTTGTAATAATTATATAAACATTAATTCTTATTCACTTGGAAATATCAATCAATCAGAATGAATTCTCTTTTCAGTGATCAAATTTCTCAAGCAGGTCCAATTATTTTTCTATTTATGATTGATTTTTTTGAAACATCAAAACGTTTGCTTACCGTCTAAAATACTAATTTATATGAGAAAAACTGATTCAATCCAACAATCTATAATGTATTAAAATTAAAATGAACATTCCAACATTTTTTCAAGTTCTTATTAGTAAATTTGTTAAAATACATCACCATTTTTCCCGAAAAATGTATAAAAATACCGACACAAATGAATAGTCCATCAAACTTGAAAATATAATCATAATGTAATGTTACACATAATGAAAAAAACCCAGAACCCTATAATACCTATTGAATATTATTATAACTTACATGTAATTTTTTTACATTTTAGAGCCATTTTTGAAAACAAGATTTCCAATATATTGAATCATTATCCAATATTAATATGAAATTGTTTAATTTTCAAATAAAAAATCAACTGAGTCGCTGTAATGGTTAAGTGGACACACGAGTATATTTTGTCAATATTCTACACTAATAGTTTGTGAAATTATATGAATTATTAAGAGTAGAATTGACAAAATGGTCGTGTTTTTAAAAAATAATTTTTCATGTTGAGGAACAAGGAAGATTATCCCAACAAGGGTAGAAACTACAGAATGATGCTGATGTTTCAGTCTATGTGGGAACCTGAACCTCTTCAATCTAAAGTATTATTCTAGTCTACTAGTCTACAGTCTAAGTTACTTGTATCTATTATAGCCAATTACAAAAAGTGTAGGCTATATAATCACTAAACAGTCAGTAAGCAGGACCTCGAACTTGACCATGATCAATATTGAAGTTATATGCTTCAATCGTTGGTAAATTTTACAAGTCATCGATTTCCATTGAATTACAATGAATAATTCTTTAATTATTTTAAAGAATATTATTATTATTATTCTTTAATAATATTTAACTATTACTCCTCTATGAATAAAATGCATCAATCTCCAACTTTACTAAGGCTGCATGTTGAGGAGAAAGAATAGGCCCTGAGATGAAAGAGATCCTGTCGGAAGGGTCACGATCCAGACCTTTTCTCCGAAGCAGCAATGTTATACGCCTGGGCTGGGATATAGGATACCTACCGTACATTAGTAAGGCTGGAAATTCCGGATACTTACAAGAAGTACCTACACGGTACTGTAGCTATATATAGGCCTATATAGCACTATACAGCATTAATATTTTGTGCTACCTTTGACAGTCGTGCTACTATAGTGGACTTGTAATGGACTATATTCATTTATATATTGTCTATATATATATACTATATTGGTGAATGTTTGGCCGCTGGAGGGAGAAAGAACTCCGGAATTCCCAAATGCGGCTTGTTTTTTTATTTTAACAAAACAGCTCTTTAAAAGCATGCTGATTGCTTTGATCAAACTCAGTTTACCTTTTCTAGTTCGTTAGTTGCATGTGACTCAGTTATTGTAAGACCTACATTGGAAACCAGTGATTTTATAAAAATTTGGTGGAAGTTTACTTCTTACAGCATGGCTCTAGTTTACTGTGAAAGAAGCTGTGATATTCCAGATCGTCAACGAGCGGAAGCTGATTCTGCTGATGGGTGAGTAACATTTTTCAAATAATTAATTTCAATGAGAATTAATAGGCTATATTTGGGTTTCATTGCTTCAATTCTCCTGAACAATATTTTATAAAAGTGGTGATTCTGCTTTTTTGCAGTGATAACCTGAGGGAATGAGAGTAATTCAAGATATAAAAAATTTTTTAATATGAATTAATAATTAATATCAATTATTTTCATTTGTTGGATATTTTAATCAAAATTTGTTACAGCCTACATCAGCAGTACTAAATTAGTCTAAAATCAAGAAGAAGTAGGAAGAATAAAATTATTGATAATAATTGATTCATTTGTTTCTATTTGAATAAGCTAATTTATTATTTAAGAGAAAAAATACGAGAGAAGAGTGGAGAAGACCTACGTAAGCTTAAATTTTATAACATGAAGACTCTTAATTTAAGACTCTTAAATTTTAGACATGAAGATAGAGTTACATATTATTGTTTATTGTTTTATACAGAATCATACTGTACATAATTTAATTTACCTACAATCCTACATAAATTTACCGGTACCGGTATTTAGATGATAGGGACCGTAATGATTAGTAACGTACCGGTACCGTATATAAAAAATGCTAGAATTGAGAGAAACACTCGATTGTACAATAGAATAATTGTACAAATTATTGAAAAGTCTTATCTAATTGAAAATTAGATATTTATAGGTAACAAAAATAATTAAAATGGAGTCCTCATAATAAAGCTTATCAATTAAGTCTATGAGAATGGAAAATTTATTTTCAAGAATGATAATTCCAATAATGTAGCCTATTCCAAACAAACAAGCTAGTGTTCGTGCCAGTAGTGGGACAATCCAATAACATTATCCTTCTTCATGAGCTTCCGAGCCCGTTTCACCCCAACCCTGGTCATAGCATTCAGTGTGCAGATCCAAGCAGAAAAATGCTTGGATCGTGCTAATATTCAAAGTGGTAGGGTACTACGATATCATGCAACAGTTATACTGTCAATCAATAAATTCCACTTGAGGAATTTCTTGGACCAGCCCACATTCAAGTTTCTGGAAGCACGGAAACTTCCCAGGTTGATTTTATTCCATCAGAATGTGTGTTTTATTGATCCTGAACTTAGCAAAAGTGTTGGGAGAGGAGATCTATTACCGAGAAGGGTTGGGACGAAGAGCCGATTTGAAGGACACAGACTAAATTTTCTATTGATCTCCAACTAATTGTACATCGAATATTACAATAAATTGCAAAAGAAGTGGATATAATCAAAAGGGCCCGTTGTATTGAAATGAATAATAATAAAAAACAGAAGTTTCACTTCCATGCTTATTTTATGATGCTTAATAGTGAATATTCGGAAAAAATTAATACTAGCATTCTAATGGTGGAACCAATAAAGTTGTTTTTCAAAGTGCATCGATAATAATGATTGTAAATAATCTCACTCGCTTCGACTATTTTTTCAGACATGTATTTTTGCTTATTTAGAGATAAATTCAATTCAATTCACATTCTCTGATCAATCATCCGTCTAGTGCACACTATTTCTATCATAAATAGGCCTACCTATATTATTATATGCCTGATAAAAAATATAGTTACTATTTGTGTTGGTTTGTAGTATAGAAAACACAGACAAAATAGACTGCGAGAATTTATAATTCCGGAATGGTATAATGGTATAGTACGGTACCGTACGTACGGTACACAGTTATTGTCCCTCCAATTTCCAAGAAAAATTTCTCAAGACTCTGAAAGCATTATTTAGTAAATAATGTTATCAACAGCTTTGATTTTCTTACAGCTTTTTTGTATGATTTAATTCAAAATATTAATCATTATAATATGGATAATTGGATTTGGAGTATATGGATATGAAATGAAGTTTGTGAAAATAATAATGTAACTTTTTTATTTAAACTAAGGTTATTTTTATTTGAAATTATTATAATTTACCGGCTATTCTATTTTTATTTATAAGTAAGATTTGCCACTTTTTACTCCATTCATCCCACCAGGCTCTAGAATAAATTTAATAATGTTAAAATGTTAATAATATCGAACAATATGAAAGAATCAATAGGCTACAACAAAATCTATTAATGATCCAACTTTTTATGGGACCACCAGCGCGAATCCTATTTTCATTGATTAGCATTTATTATATGTGGATGGGTGTACCTGGGACAAAAAGTTTTCTACCAAACTCGCCCTCTGGGGACTTTTATCTACGGTACAGGTGAAGTACCTACACATAGCACGAGATTCGCTCATTGGGCAGGATCCACGTCAATGTACCTGATAGGCTCAAATTCTGACGTAAAGAAGTATTTGTTTTCATAGAGCAGTACAGACTTCGTGCAATAAGGGGTACCGTAACCAATCTACCAATGGCCACGGTTGAACAAGTCGGATCTTCCACCCTCTCTTCAAAAAGCCAAATATGTCGAATCATATCAAGATCGAGATTCCATGAGATGAGGAACTTCCACCTTCAAGCAAAGCCACTCACTTCAAATAGGTCGTTAATCAGTCATGCGCAATAACATTCTCACATGCGCAATAGAGTCTTAACTCTTCTGAAGTCTTCAGTAAAACTGGAAACAAAATTTAGTTTCAAATCACCCATCATCAGTGCAAGGTAGTCAGGTAGAAAAACTTCGGTTCCACTTCAAAATTTGATTTTTGTTGGAGGAGGGAATTATTTATAAATAAGATTTTATATTAGAGAGTGCTTTACAAATCTATCACACAATGATTGGTTCAATGTGCTGAGATTGTTGAAATCGGGAATTTGTGACAAATCCCTGTTATTTAAAATCTTAAAGATTTTTATATTAAGATTTGATCTCTAATAAGAAGAGTTACCGAGAGATTGGCAGCACTTCAAAATGAAAATTAGCAGGTAATAATGCAAAGCTTAGTCACTTTATTGAGAATGTATTTTCAAACAATAGTTGGAAATATTTTCAATGTAGTTGAATTCTCTTATGATTAGTTTTTTCTGTGCTTACACAGCAAGCTTTTAATAATTATTACAAGGAGAAAACAAAATTGATTAATGTAAACACTATTTTATTACGAATTTTATAATATATAAGAACACTTCCCTGTGATTTTATTGAATCGTTATGACAGAATAAAATAAACCTAATCTTCAGAGATTATTCTCAAGTTTTTTTTAAATTTCCAACAGAACATCTAAGTAGAGTAATGAAAAAACAAATCCAACCAAATTTTCATATTGCATATACGATAAAAAATATAAGTTAGGATGCATTTGATTGTCTGATTGATTTTGAAACGAGAAGTTTCAAAGAAATTTCATCATACAGTAAATCAACACTTATCAATTTCAGCCCATTCCAAAGCACATATAAGTTGATCAATTCATGAATTGGTTCATAAAATCCACTCCCTCTCATATTATACTTGCTGTGCTCAAAGGTTTTCTTTGATAGGCCCCATCTATGAAAAACTTTCAAGAAAAAAGGCTACCAATATGTAACCGCGTGTGCTGCATAAATAAATAGGATATATGGATTAGTAAAATCTAATAATTATAAAAATGAATAATAATAATTGAATTGGAGATGAATGAGCTTTATTGAATATAATGCTATGAATTGAGCCGAATATCATGCTAAAATAAATAATAATTGGATTGGAAAAATTACGGTATGCCAAAATAATTCAATTGGAAAAATGAATGTTATGCTATAATTTGAGCCGAATATTATATGCTATTGTATTATAGCCGACTTGAGTGGTAGACCAAGGTGATTTATATTATTCTAGAATTAATTATTTTAACCAGAATTATAGGTTACTTATTAGTCGAATTGGACTAGATGAACCCGATTAACTAAAATTAAATTGATAAACTAAATCAAGTGTTTATTAACAATTTATTTATAAATAAATTATAATAAATTGTTCATTTTATTAATTTTCAGAGAAAACAGACGTATTGGCAAGGAGGTTGCAACAGTGCTGAATGGAGCGATAAAGGAGAACCGAGCCGTGTGCGGCTTGCTGGCGGCGATTCGTCAACTAGAGTTGGATCCTTTCAGGATAGCCTGCTGCCTTCTCCCCCAACAACCAGGAGCTGACAGAGCCAGTCACATTCACACTATTCTACTGCAGGCGTTCTGTTACGAGCAGAACATCGCTATAATACAGGTGAGAGGGTCAGAGTTCACAACAGAGGTCTTCGACAATGTTGGATGATGAGATGAGAAAGCGGAATAAACAGTCATAATCATTGTTTTATAAATGACAATCATATAATTATTGTAATAGAAATTTGATCATATATACTTATAATATTGTTTAATAAATCCTTTAATTGTATTTGGCAGAAAAAAAGATGAGATAAAGGTAGTGAAGCGCATATTTTAAACAAGCATTATAATTGAAAAAAATAGATAGGCTAACAATTATACGGATAACCTCAGGCTGAATTCGTATTGTGCAGCTATTGTGCTTTATGTGATATATTAATTGGAAATTGGAGAAAAACCCTCACATCTAAATAAAAACGAAAACTCATTACAAAGAGGTTATAGAACAGAAAATCATGAAAATAAGGTGGTCTATATTATAACATAGATCTTATTTAATTTAAAATATTGTGACCGCTTAATCACATTCATCGTAGGCTAATCAAATAGCATAATTTTTAATGCATGGTTATTAATAGAATGATCCAATTGTGAGTGTTATTCGCTATTAACTGATATTTTGGTAGTTAAAGAGGATACGCTATAGGTTACTTTATGAGATATTCTAGACTTGTAGGCTACCGTATGTCTAAGTTTTTATGGAGTGATTAGATAAAAATTTATCCTTTACTCCAACATTAACATATTCCATGGACATCGTCGTCAATGAGTTCTCATAGCTATTTTCAAAAGTAAATTTGAATTAATTCATGGTGAACCTAAACCAACGCTTTATTTAGAAGTGCATTAATTAAAAATTCTCCAAATTTCCAGTAACTTTGTTCAATATTAACTACCACAATAATTTCCCAACATGGGAAATTGTGATTATGTCAGCTGTGGAACTTCTTCGGAACTCCCCACAAAATGAGCAATACGAAATAAATAATAATAATAATTAAAAAATTCAAATATTTAAATGTTTACAGAATAGACTACATATGTGATTTAATCAATTCCATGTACATTACAATTCACAATATGAGAATATGATATGCGAAGTATTATATAGAGTGGAATCCTAACAAATATTTTTACTTTTTCACAGGTTGACAGCCAAGAAAAGTTGAAGCAGTACACAGCAGAAACTGACTGCAGTTGTGTTCTAATTCTTCAGCCATGGAGCAAAGAGAAAGATACTCTTGCAGAAAAACAACTATTGAAGCGGATAAGAGACTTTGCAACTCTACATTCAATACAGCCTGTCTTCAAATTACCAGCCACGTGAACGTCCCTCAAGAGTCTGATTCCTGTGAGTACAATATCATAAATTATATAGAGACCAACTATACTCTAAAGTATAAGCCCTAATTGTCCCGAGTTAGCTAGATTGAGCCCAACTATCATTAATTGGTTTTCTAGTCCAATTGTGTAGAAATACTGTAAGTTATGTACACTGCCTTTGGAAATACTGATTCGATTATACTAAACTTACCCTGTTATAATTTTCTTAAAACGACAGTAACTTATATGATTTACAAGATTTGTAGAATAGATTTTATTCGTTACTCCATCTATTCTATTTAAAGTAAAAGATTATTATTTTCCATTGTCTATAGGCTAATCATATATTTTCAAATAATAAAATCAATAGGATAGAATGGAATATTCAATTTTACTAAATGCAAGTAAAATTCTCCAAAAATTTTCCTTCCAAAGAAAAAATTATTCCAACAATTTTGCGGTACTGTACGGTAATTGCTTTGACAATACGGAACACTCATTATAATTTAATAAAGAAAGCTAAGGTAAAAAAGTACCTACAGAGTTGTAAAATTTCATCACGATTCAATAATTCTTGTCATGTGGAGGAAATTAATGATCATAATATTTATTAAAAATATTATCAATTACTTACGGTATGCCTACATTCATCCTGAAATTTTATTTATTACGGTACGGTAGCTTACTATATTTTCTCACCTAAGAACCTTCATTTTTATAACTGTTGAAAACAAATAAAAATTATTTAACAGTAGAAACGAAATGTTACATTATATGATATTTTATTATTCGAGAATAGGATTTATATAGAAGTTAAAAAACTTCCCCAGCAGGGGAATGCTGCTGGAGTAGTTTCCTCACGGGAAGCGAATCGATTTGTAGAGTGATATTAGCAGTGTACCTCCTACAATGGCTTTATACATCATATACATCATTTATATTTATGAATTTGGCTGAGTTTTTTGAAGATTATGAAACATTCCAGAATGTCAAGAAAAGTCGGAATAGATATTATAGATTTTTTTTCAAATAATATGTTACCTCATACGACCTGTTTCATGATTCTATTTTTTAATTATATTCTCATATACTTCAACTAGCCGGCAGTATAGGCAGTGTAAGTGAGTCAAACAGGCTCGCTTCGCTCGCCTGCAAATTCCGTTCAGTAGGGATTTGAAATTTATTGAGCACAGCATTTCTACACCTAATCTGGACCTGTTTACCTAATTTCAACATTTTCTGCCAATTTGTTCTAGAAAAATCTAAGAAAAACTCAGAAAATTCGAAAAAATAGTAAAACGCTAATATTAAGCGTAACCTTGGGAATTATATCGGATATTGTTTAAAACTTGATCCAATATCTTCCAAATTGATTCATCTATAATCTCGCTGAACCATTCAATTTACAGTTAGGATTGGTCGTATCAAGGCGGAAGATATGCAACCCGAAACACATCTACAATTTTGAAAACCTGATTACTGGCGTAATCTTGAACGGATTGCAAAAATATTTTAACACAAAATTTCTAGACCTCATCTGAACCTGCCCACCAAATATCAATATTTTCTACCGATTGGTTCTCGAAAAAATGAGGAAAACGCCGAAAAACTCTACAAAAACTAAAATATTTGGCGTATCCTAGAAAAGTTTTAAAAAACCGTTCTAAGCGCGCGTCTAAACGTCCAACTGAACATGCCTGCCAAATTTGAACGCATTAGGTTCGGTGAATTTTTAGTTCTGGTGATGAATCAGTCAGTCAGTCAGTCAGTCAGTCAGTGCCATTTCGCTTTTATAGATATAGATTTAAAACAAACGAACCTTGAAATATATGTCATAACAACGAACTTTTTTCTCAGGTAATGGTCTTTTCAACTCTAGAGAACATACTCAAGCTTCTCTAAATATTGGAAACAATAAGTTCCATGAAGAACAAAAGCTGGATGAGACGACCTGTATATATAGCAGTGGACGGCCGCAAGCAGGGGAATGCTGCTGGTGTAGTTTCCTCAAGGGAAGCGAATCGATTTGTAGAGTAATATTACCAGTGTACCTCCTACAATGGCTTTTTATATTAGCAGCAGCTCAATATGTGTTAGGCTGCCGTATTGATAGATTTTAGAGAAATTATCATTCTAAATCGAAGTATGTACCTATAATTTATTGTAGAAATTAAGCCCTCTTTATTATAATAACAGTAGCCAACATTGGTTTAATAATAACAATAATTATCTGGAAAATATTATTCCGAGATAGTAGCATAATGCATCTAATGAAATATAAATAATAATTTTGATACTATAACAGACGTTACAGTCGTCTTCCCGTTTTTAGGAAGATTCCATGAATGGAAGTGAATAAAGAAATCCTGATAGAATCATTCAATAAAGAATCCTAGTCTTGATTAGGCATTAGGTGATATCAAAGGAAATTCTGAAGAATTGTATTCTCAAAAGATATATAATTATTGTCTTCATTGATATAAATAATTAATTTTTAGTTAATAGGCTAGGTAGAGATTTTATAATCATTCATATATAGTCTCGGTAGGCCAAATTCAAGTTTTATTTGAGCGCTCACTTTGGTAAATCTTTTTTTCTTTCTTTTTGGTAAATCTTAATTTTTTTCGGGATAAACTTGGAATCCGGGAATATCCTCAAGTTCAGGCTTTGGCATTTACAAATAAGGTAACGTACTTTTACTAAGTACAATTACTAAGGTAATTGACTTGAGTGAACTATGAATAGGTAGCCTACAGTTCATATAATAATTATTATGATGATTCCTTAATCTCATGGCTACTTTTATCACGGTTTTTTATTTTAAATAATCATCAAAGTACCCTTTTCGAATTATAAAAAAAAATTCAAAAATGGTACTTTGATAATTATTTAAAATAAAAAACAGTTATTATGATGATTATAATATCTCCTAAAACAGTACCGTACTGAGCCACAAAATTCCGTCACAATTGGATGAATCAGTTCAGAATAGTCCACTTCACTGTGTTATAATTAAATTTTATAATTATTATAATGTTTCAATGAAGTAATGTTGTGGTAGCAATTATTGCCATTGAGAGTAGGTTTACATTGTGTTACTTTTACTTTTTAGAATACTTTTTGTATCTAGAATAGTAATAACATACAACTAACTAATATAGGCCTACTTTATCAATAATAGAATAATTGATGGAAGTAGTACTTATTGTTCTCAATCTATTTTTAGTGGTGTAACAAATTAAGAAATGTAATTAGTAAAAATGTTAGTATTATATTAGTAAATTAGTAATATTGTGAATACTCGATGAAAGAGTATATGAGGCTAGACTACACAATATTATGATATAATTCGAAAAAGCACGTAGGAAGGTAATGCAATAAAATATGATGGAAAATTAGTTGACTGAGTTGTTTTACTGTCCTTTCTTCAAGCTTCCAAAAATAAATCAAGACATGGGGTATTATATTGTAATATTGAAGATATATTAAGTAATATTTGATGGGAGGAGAAACAACGTTGGAATAGCTATTATCAGCTAAAATTGATCGATATCAAAGCAATATTCGAACAGCAATCTCAAAACAAAAAATCCCTTCAAGAAATGGAGAAAACATAATCAATTCGACATTTTTTCCTTCTGATGATATTCCTAAGAAAATATAGTCAATAACTGAATGAATATTCAAAAGCGTTATGATATTTTCTAGGGTTTTCTTCATTTCTTTTATTCTACTTCCTAAAGTTTTTATCAGAGAGTTGATCAACAAGAAAATTCCTATTCCTATTCTACTCTAGTATCTAAGAATAATAAGGGAATAATGAAATCGATTTGCTTCAAAATATGATTTATTTTAATATGATTATGTACATCATTTCTTATGTACATAAATAAGACATAATAATCATAGCCTATGATAACTAATATGATAGACACGTGTTATGAATAATTTATTTCTCCATAAACTGGAATTTTATCAGTTAATCATATATTTTACTTTCTCTATTGAAAGGGGAAAATTTTATAGAACAATCCAATTCTATAGAGATGGCAATAAAGGTTCTATTGATCAATACAAACTAAGGTTACACATTCTTAGATAAACAGTTGAAAATCTACATTATAGACAAGTTTCAGAGATGAAATCAATAAAATCTTTCATTATACCACAATCTATCACATTTGATTCACAACTTTGTATAAAAAATATAAGGGAGTATGATTTACATTTTTTTGGTTAAATCTTGAACATAGAACATTGGACAAGTTTAGATACTGGAATAATTAGTGTAATCATTATTTATTTACAATTATTATTGAATTATCAACTTGAGAGATAAAATGGTATTAGGTTTTTGGTTACAATATGAAAATTCCTGAGAGTATTTGAATTGCAATTAAAAAATCTGTTTGATTTAATTGATTGAATAATTTTCAACAGAAGTTGAAGATTGATAAATATTTTCTACAGAGAAGCAGAGAAGCTAAAAAATGATGCAAAACAATAATAAGCTTTGGGTATTACTCCTCAAATCACCATCATTCAACATTTAATGATAAAGAATCGAAATTTAAAATGATATCAGGTTCAAGTCTATAGATTACTTGACAGAAAATTTCAAAATTGTTGAAAATTCAAGGTTTAAGAGTTGATTTGATATAATAGTTTACACTTAAAGGAGCATAAAATATCACTACAGTTCCACATGAACTATGATAATTTATACTTATGATATACAGTAGAGTACGTACCTATAACTATTATAGGGAATCATCAAGTGCAATATTTGAATATATCAGTGCATGACATTCATGTTTTAGATTTATACATGCGTTTCATAAACTTGGACAAGTTCGGACAAGAAGAGCAAGATTATTGCATTAAATCTATTTGTAAGGCAATGGCCTGCAAGAAATATAAGAAGCTATCAGTTTGATTTTTCAAGATAAATCTAGAATCTAGAAGTAAGTTCTCAAAATTAAGATAATTTTTCAAAATTCAATGAGTAGAGTGCAGATTAAGATAATAAAGAGAATTGGTTTCTAGATGAATGAATTGCCAATCAAGTAGGTAGCTATTGAGAAAAATCACTTTAATGGAAGCAAATTCTAAATATGAATTTGAATTGTTCCAATCAAAGTAATCAAAGTTAGATGAAAATTCCAAATTATAGCTTCAAATTTATGTTTTTATCACTACTCTGTTGAAAAAAGAGCAAATGTGTTTAAAAAATGTTCTTGGTTATTTTTTATATTTAATGGTATGAAATAATATAGATATCGTTTAATGAACCTTGATTATTTTAATACAAATAATATAATCTATTTTTATTCACTAATACTGTCTTCAACAAAAAATGTATATAAATCCTATTTAATAAAAATGTGATGGACATGATGGTAGTAAATAACAATGTTAAATAATATAACAATAGCTAAATAAATGTCTATGCTACAAAAAACTAATAAAGAATGCTAACAAATATTTTAAATAATACGAAATTAATAATTAAGCTTATTTATTAAAGATAAATTAATTGGGAAACTGGCTTCAAATTAGGTATCTTGTAACAAGTTACAATGTTTCTTCAGTCAAAAATTGAGAACGAACTAAGACATTATGTCATTTTGTGCAAAATAAATGCAAAGATTCATTATAACTAAAATTAGTATCACAAATCAATAACAATAATATATTTTTATCAGTTCAACATTCATAGAGTTTCTTTCAACTAAGTAACAGGTTAAAAGATTGTATAAATAGAAAAATATCAACAGCATATTCAAAATAGAATAACATAGATAAGGAATAATAAGCAATTAAGGAAATAAGCTCTATATACACCATCAACTTATCACATAGTGTGTGATTGAATGTACAAAATGAATGACTAGTTAATTTTCAAGCGACTGATATTAGATCCATCAGCTCTTTACATGAATGATATTTGAAGAAACCACAAAAAGGAAAATAGAATAGTTCTAAAACTATAATTATTCCAAGTAGAATGAATAATTCTATTGGAAAAGATGGAAAGCAACATTAAAAAAATACTGTACATGAAATTGAATCAAAACCAAAAAATATATCAAGTAGTAACAATGATCAATAGGAGAGAGTAAATCCCAAGATCCAATACTACTGAATTTAATACTTGAAAATCATTTCAATATTGAAAGATGAATATTAGAAAATTTCATTGTAGAGCAATTATAAGATCAAACTCAAAACTCTTCGAATCAATAAATAAAAGACACAAGAGCCAATTATTCATGCTTTCTATATGATGATTCTACACTCAAATGGCCTAGTTTCTCATTTATAATTTACCTCTAGTCGTTGGGATTCATCTGTAAGAATTCAAACTTGAAATTATAGTCTTTGTGACAGTCATAATACAAAACATTCAATGTGACAGGGGCTAAAATGAAACTTAAAAATGAACAACGCTTATGTCACCTAATACTAAGTATTTAGTTGGTCGTTTGTTTAAAATATCGACAGCTATTTAATAAACTTAATGTGGGCAATATGCTATTAGAAGAGGAAGTTGGAATGGAAGCTACAATACAATTATTATTGATAATTGACTGAATGTGATCATATAATGGAGATGAGATGATCGATGCAAGTTTAGGTAGGTTGAGGTGATAATTGAAAGTGAAGGAAGACGGAATGATTTATGATAATACTTGGAATGGTGCTTAGATGAGTGAAGAAGCTCCATGATTAGGAATGTGGTTGAGCTCGGCGTCCCTGTTCCAGTAATAGAATGGAGGTCCTCTTGAGAAGCAGTACTTCTGGTCCAGCGGAGTGGAGCCCTCCACCCAGTACATCACATAGAAATTGCACATTTCATCTTTGTTTGTGGCACTGAAAATTACACAATACACTTTATTTATTTATACCTCAAAAAAGCATTACAATTATATACAATTTAGAAATTGGACAGAATAACAATTTTATATAGTAGAAAACGACTTGTATTTCAATGTAATACAAGTCGTTTTCTACTATATCAAGTGTTAATAAGTATTTCGTCATGGAAAGCAACATAAAAAAATAACAATATACAGAGTGGGACAGAGCCGACTGACGAGTTTTGAAGGGTTATAAATAATGAACCGAACGACTTAGAAAAAAACGGTTCAGCTCATTCAATTCAGTATGAAATAGTTTTTATTGATAATATTTTTTTATATTATATCAGTTAAATAGCGGCCATCAGCAGCGATAAACTAATGTAGCCGATTTTTGAAGTTTTCAACCCCATTTTGGCACAGAGCGATTGGTAGGGCCTGGATCTCTTCACTGAATTTCTCTCTCTGTTCTTCTAAGGTGTGTAGGCAAAATTTGAAAACTTTATGATAGTCCCATAGAAAAAATCACTTACACTTCGTATCGGGTAAGCGTACCGGCCACCTCACGTCCCCCCTCACCGAGAATTGCCCTGGCAACAATTCTCTCAACACAACCACTGAAATGCGCGCATTGTGGGCTGCAGCCCCGTCCTGCTGAAACCAAGTTTCCCCCAAGTCTTGCTGAGGAAAGCAAGTTCTTCCTGGGGCGCAGAAACGTTTGTAACATTGCAACAACGCTCGGAGGTGATATTGATGGTGATGACAACATGAGGAAGGACGTGAGGTGGCCGGTACGCTCACCCGATGCAAAGTGTATGCGATTTTTTCCATAGGACTACCTTAAAGATAAAGTTTACAAACCTTGCCTTCACACCTTGGAAGAATTGAAAGAGACGTACCCTACCAATCGCACTGTGCCAAAATGATTTTGAAAACTTCAAAAATCGGCTATATCAGGGTATCACTGCTGATGGCCGCCATTTAACTGATGAAATTTTCAAAAACATTAACAATAAAAACTATATTTCACACTCAATTGAATGAGCCGAACCATTTTATTCGAAGTCATCCGGTTCATTTTTTATGACCCTTCCAGACTCGTCAGTGGGCTCTGCCCCACCTTGTACAAATAGACATAAGTATAACTACTTCCCCAAAAGAGCAAGCTAGAGCTTGGGGTGGGAGATAGAAGCTGTTTCTTTCTAAACGTGTGATGATTAGTATCAATAATTATTAATATTCTATATAGTTATATTGTTTATTGGGAAATATTACTATAAGAAAACAATCTGTAAATGGATGCACTTACAATGAATAAAAATCACAATAAACATTAAATATGTTTATATGTTTCGCTGTCATGAGCGGCATTCAAGTTGTGTATTTCAAGGTTTACTATGACTTTTTTCATTATACGTACAATCAGTGTTAGAATGTCATATATTTTTTGTTTCATGAAAAAATTGATTGAACATAATTTTCATTGTGTAAATAGTTAAGAAAAATTATGGAGTACATGAGGCTAGATTTTTTACTGCAATTAACTTTTTGAGCAGTTGTGAAGTTGATATTGTGGTAGTTGACCATAATAAATGAAAAGACAATATCTTTCGTTTCATCAAACATCTTTTCGTTTCATTTAATACTGCAATTAAACTGGCTTATTTTCATTGTTCTAGATCAGTGGTCACCAATTAAGTTTCATGAAGGTCCGTTTCGAAGTCTTGGCGAGCTTCCGCGGTCCATTCAGGGGCAACCAATGGTTGGGAGGGGGGTACTTCCCGGAATTTTTTTAAGAAAAATTAATAGTTCAACTACATTAATTTTAATCATTATTCAAATACTTGGGATAGTTATTACTTTGTATGTATTTCGATATTTATGTTCTTTAAATTGAAGTTTGATATTATGCTATTAATCTATTAAAATGGAAATAAAGGCCATTATTTAATTGGGATTTTGTAATAAAAATTACCTAATTGTTTATTCTATCTATATGAAGAATGTTTTCTTATAAAATCATCAAAACTATTCTCGAATTTGGTCCTTCACTATATCTCTTTAGACTCTTCAGCTATAATTCAGACTCTTCAGAAATACCATAATTGAATGCAACAATATTAAATGAATAGCCAAATTTTTATTGAGAGTTGTATAAAAAGAAGTGTTTATCTATTGTTGTGGTTGTTTTTAATAATTCAATTTTATTAAGACTTTAGAGGGTTTCTTATGGATTTTTTGTTTTAGAATTTAAGGTTTTTTCGTTGAGATCGGTATGACATCGCTGTCCGCACAAAACTAGCTGGCGGTCCACCATTTGGTGACCTATGGTCTAGAATAACGCATGAGGTTATCTTATGCAAAGTATAAGAATCAATGTTTATAAGCAATGAACTGAATCAAGTGAATCAGAAGGACTTACCCAATGTATGTGATTCGTTCTCTGTGACTTTCCATGGTACATCTTGCAGCCTGAAAACAATATAATGAGTAAGTATTGAATCAATTGATGAAATCAATACGGTATCTACAATTTCTTGTTTATGATGATGATGATGGTCCAAACGTGCATTCATAGTGAGTGGGAAGCCGAAGATTGCATTCATTATATCATACGCTAACTTCAATTTATTTCATTGTGTTCGATTACTACATCCTGATTCATAAATATCAACTTCAGTGGAATTTTCATTCTCATTTCCATATTTTAAGCTACAATGAATGCAGCCCAAGGGTAAGAATATGTCAAAAAGGTGAGGCTTAAGGTGAGGATTATTCTTGAGGGTTTTTCAATACGGTACTATGATGTACAAATCATATGATATGATATATGACATAGGTGTGGAACTATGTATATACTATGTAGCGCCAGCAGCCTAACCTTAAGCCTCACCTCATTTGACATGTTCTTACCCTAAGGCAATGAATAGATCGCCTTCATGTTGCCACGTCGAAAGTTACAATTTTACTCAAGAGTTATGATGATGACGACACACTAATAATTATTGTGCCACACTTCTAATAGGTATCCGAACAACTTTGAAAGCGAATAGTTTTCCAAAAAGCATAGGCTAATTATTTTGAGACCAAAAATTCGCATTTATTAGTGGTGGCAAGGTAAATAGAATAATGCAGTTTGAATAGGAAGTGGTGTTACGAATCTTTCTCTTAGTATTTTGAAGAGCTGAGCTATAGTCTGTCCAAGCAAAGATACAATGAACGATAATGATTGACATTATTCACCTATGAAAACTACATTATGAAGAATAAAATTGATGTTGATCATAAGAATATGGGAGCTTCATTATTAGTTTATTTTATCAATGTAAAAGAAAAACAAGAAATGAATAATTTTTGAGTTGAGATAAACCATGATACTCACCAATATATCATTGGGTTTCACGATCACATCATTTTCCACTGGATAGAACATTTGAGGTTTGAGTGGGTCGTGTTTTCCCAACAGAGTCCATTCATCCAGGCCATTCTCATCACTTCGCACTCGGTAGCCAGAAACCACTTTGCCTGTGAGAATAACAAGTTTTATTCAAGTTTTTAATCAATTTAGTTGGACAACATACAGTGGATGCATCCATCCTCAGCCATCTTGCGTTTATGTTGATTCAATATCCTGCGGGATATAAGTAATTTGAGTACCTCAGTTTCAGGAGCTTCATCAGTAATAATGTATTTAAAAAATTTAATTAAAAGACATTATATTGATAAAATTGGAAGAACTGATGGTGATGTTGTGAAATCTCTTCATAATAAGAAAACTAAGATGTTGTCAAATTTCACAAAAATTTTATTATGAAAGCATACAGCTGGAGATGCAATGATAAAATGTGAAACCTGGTACTGTATGCTTTCATAATAATATTTTTGTGGAATTTGACAACATCTTAGTTTTCTTATTATGACAATATATTGCCTTGATATTGTTAATCTCAGTGTCAGGAGCTTCATCAATAAAACTGCATTTCAAAAATATTCAAGTTATATGGGAGGATAGATTCATTTCTCGAATAGAAAATATTTTCTTGTCATCGTTATTGATCATATTCTAGATTGAGCCTACAGTGTCGTTTGAAGTGCATTACATAACTAGAATCTATTAGATTTGAATAACCACAACATGTAGTCATTGTCATTAATGGAAATTGAGACCATGAGTGAAATAATGATACTGTTTTATATTTTTTGGGAGGGCGTAGAGTTGTGCGTTATGAGAACCGGTTGATTGTCTCAAAACTCGATTGGTAGAAGGTTCTGCGTCCCTTGGGAGCATTTTGACAGTAAATAATGTGCCGAGCGGTTAGTAACCGGTTACTTATACAGTAACACCTTCAAAGGCAGATCCACTCGTGAGTCTTTACCAGCCTCAACCAAAAAACTCTCATTGGTCGAAAGATAGCAGCGTCTGCTTGCTGCTCTACAAATGCGCTTGTTCAGTCCCCTGCATTCATTAGGCCAAGTCAATTTCAAAGTACACGCTGAAAACTATGAAATTTAGATTAGAAGTGTCGTTCCATTGGAACATGAGTCGCATGACCACGGTAGATTATGACATGGTATAGCTGGAGCCAAACAATTAGTTTCGTCTGCTCCATGTGCGCTCCAACAGCTGATGTTGTCCATTAGAAACGTTATTTAGCTAAGCCTAGATGACGTTATCAAGATCAAGAGACAATAAATGCTTTAAATCAGCTGTTAGAAGGATACATAACGTACAAGAGACAGACGAAACCGCTTAACGTTTTGGCGTCAGCTATACAATTCACGGTGAACCCGTATTCCATATTCCCTGAACGTGACCATTATAAATTAAGACGTACTCACCAAGACTGTGAGTATGGGTACGGAATGCGAAAGGATGAATAGTTTTGTTCTCATTTATTTGACATTTCGCTTCCATGTGCTCTGTTGACATTGGCGGAATCAAACCAGATGTTCCCAGCAGTATCACCCCAGCTAGCCTCTTCATTCTGGAAATAGATAATAATAGAAATGAGGAATCGTTAACAAAATATAAGTATAAAAATATGTAAGAAAAAATCTAACTCTTTCCTAACTTTTAAACTATTGCTCTTTCCTAAATCTTTAAAATATTGAAACCCAATTGGAACAATGCAATCAACATTGAGGAATCCATTGGATTGAGTGCTCCACTCATATACAGTATTAGCTTACTGGGTGGTTTAGTATTACATTATAAAGAATGGTTCAGAGAAACGGGAAATTTCAAACTAACACGTACGTAAATAAAGAAAATGTAATCATTAGCTTTATTGCTGGAAATATGAAGAAATATGGTTGAAATGAAGAGTTCTAAAAAATCAATATTCATAGATAATGTCCTTGAGATGATGACCATTCAAACGTATAAATTCCTGGAAGCGAAAAGTGAGATTTCCATGTGAGCATAGAACGTCACAGCACTCTGTGTAACTTTTTCGTGAGGGGCTATTTAAAAATTAAAGTGTACGCTACATGTTCAAAAATAATAATTGAGTTAAAAACAAGGATTCAAGAAGAAATCGGTCCAATTCCCATTGCAGTTCCCAAATGTGCCATACAAAATCTTAGAGTTCGCTTTCAGGAATTTATACACACGTTTGAATAGTTCTCTTCTAAGGACATTATCCTGTAAAAATTGATTTTTTTGTTGGAACTCCCAATGGCAACTATTTTGCTTTATATTTCCAACAATAAAACTAATGATTACATTTCCTTTATTTACGTGCACGTTAATTCAAAATTTTCCGTTTTCTAAACCATTCGGTATCACACATCGACATTATACTGTGTTCTACAAAAAGTGAAAATTTCACTTCAAATAAGAGGTAGGTATCAATTGTAATTTAATATTGATGTAATATCTCGAGTGTGAATAAATTGATTGAAATCGAAAAAAAATACTTACGGTTCCTCTGTATAATGGAGAAAGATTCCTGAGTCATCTGTGCTTCCATCTAAAAAAATTCATAAAGTATTATTTAAGTCCACCATCAATTCATATTTTTTTTAAGAGAAAGCTATTGAAAGTTTAAAGTAAGATTGATATAAGCTATAAAATCCTTATTAAGTCCTTTGTCTACTTGACACTTAAAATTCAGGTCAAACAAACTAAATGTCAAGAAACAAATGAATGTCGTAATGACAAAACATCTGAGTTATCCCCAAACTTATTTTGTGCGAACAAAGGGAGGGTTGTATGTGTACAGTATTCAGTGGTTGGAAAAAAGGTTGTGACATTACTATACTTTATTAGAAGCATTGAAATAGGAGATAGGAAATTGATCAAATAATTGTGTAGACATGAAACCAAGCTTGACTACTGCGATCTATTACCTCTGAATTTGTCGATATGTGCATAATGAACTTGCAAAACCAGGTACTGAATAGGCGATTGTCCTCCTACTTCGAAGCCAACGTCCGTTGGTAGAGTCAGCATGGGTGCATCTCTTGCCCATGCATAAATTACCTGTTCATGTCCAAAATAAAATCAATTGTTATCAATTTTAAATCTCCAGATTAGCTTTGGAATGATTTTTATATTCATACTCTAGCAATATCAATGTAGTCTCAAAGATGAAATATGAGATCTATGACAATTTGAATCATTATATGAGTGTCATATATTCAAATTATAAGCATTATATATACTTATTATTATTATATATTTATATATTATATAAATTATTATTATATATAGGCATTATTTGTCAAAATAAATTAATATGTTTTATGCAACGTCATGAAGACTCGAGTATGATTTTCATATTATAAAAATAGTTCATGCTGGATTAATGAAATGGAAGAAAAACCACAATGATTCATATTATAAAAATACATCATAATGAATTTATTAAGAGGAAGAAAAACAGTACAATCTCCAAGTAGGGGATTACTGAATGAATCTGATGAGAATCATCTTCACTTGGATAAATGTAAAGCCTGATTCTATATTGCTATATTATATTGTAAGAACAATATATATTGTGACATTGCCCCGTAATTTATCAATTAAATTGGTGATTTATGTTGAGTACATTTGACTGGTGCTTGATTAAAATGTTATAATTGAGGCTAGCTTGAAATTTACTTTTCTTGTCGAATGAATCTTGAGTAAACCATAAGTAGCTTCTAGTCTCAAAGGATGTTACAAAGTTGTGAAATTTATCAATTTCTATTCAAACATATAATCTCAGAGAGAATGCGATTCAAACTATTTTATTCATACTCAATTTACGATAATTCGTGCTATGAACTATCATGATAAATCATTCTAAATCACACAAAAAAATTCTGGGAATAATAAGAAACTGAAAAGAAAATGATGATTTTCTGTAAGATGTTATCAATCACAATAACCATTTTGCCACAATAGCCAATTGATGAGAATATAAATAGAATAATGAATGATAAAAGATGAATGAAAAGTTACTTCATTTGTCAAAGTATTCAGACCATATAGACTAATGAAAGTATTTATTTGACGAAAATGAGAAAATTTTATAGCCGTTCTGCGAAACCAATATTGCAATAGCATGTCGCAATAAACCCACATTGATAGCCTATTGTAGCTATCATAAATCAACTAAACATAAAAAATAAGCTTACCTGTGAGCCTTGTTCACAAGGACTAGCCGCCACACTACTATCATCTGAATTATCGTTCGACATTTCTCCACAGTCCCTGTAAAAACAATATTACTCTTATTCTATTGAGTTCAATAACAATATTAAAAATTTATTTTGAAGAATCCCGGGACAGACAAGCTTATTTGAGCAAAGTACGCATTGAGAAAAGTTGACACAACAGACAAAATTAGCGCTCTTGCAACCTAATTATTCTCCCTACAAGCCATTTGAAGATTGATACACTCTTTGCTTGGTTTCTACTCTTCTTGGTTGATACAATGCTTGACTAACAACTCAAACACATTTCAGACGCAATCTCTTCATCTTGTTACATTCTGTTGGCGTATGCTCAAGTACTGTATAATTTGAAAATGAGAACAGTACTTGTCAGTGTACAGGATGTAATATATTATATATATTCAACAATGAAGGGCGATTATCATTTAAGAAGCAACTCAACATAGACCTACTCTTCCCTCTTATATAAAATTATATTTCCATCAACCAATTCAGTTCATCATTTTGATTCCATCGAACTTATTTAAAACTATAATACAACCAAAATATCATCTTTTTATGTAGCCTAGACACAATATTGTTCAATAGAAATTTCTATAGCGATTAAAAGATAACATACCACACAGGTTCTGAACTGCCAGGAACCTTACAGCCATATAACAGAATGTGATGTGCTGTATCCATAGACGCTTTAGGCTCGAAACCAACTAGAATAATAGAAAACATAATACATAAGGATGTAAATTAACATGCAGTACTATTCATTTAATAGTGTAATCTACTTGATTTTTTTAATTCCTTGATCCAAATTGCAGTGACTGCATTTAAATCGACAATTGCTATTCATCATTTGATTTGTTTTCACTTTCCAGTACAAGATTTCACAAGTTAATTCTGAAATTACAACACAACAGTTGAGATTTTTATCAAGCAATAAACGTTTTTAAAGACCAAAGATAGCTTTCATTAATCATAATGCAAGCAGAGCAGTGTTTGAGTGAAACATAGCTTAAGTAGTTCAGTTAATAAGTGTACATAATTATTATGATTAAAAGCAGTAAGAAATTCTATTGAGAATTTCGCTGTATTTCATTTATGATTAGTAAGATAGGTTAGATAAAATTTGCTCATTAGTCTCAAGAAGGAAAGCAATAGTAACGTATTAGAAAAAAAAGATCATAATGTAAATTTTTTTATTAGTAAGAGGAAAGGTAAAGTACGATACTCACCAATGTAATAATTTTTCGTGTAATTGACTTTGACAGGTGTGCATAGGTACAATTCAGGCTGAAAAAGGAAATATAAACTTGAAACAGTTAAGTTATAAATAATGTTATAAATGGAATTTGTAAAAATAATGTGCCTGGCATGTATGCCACTATACATAAAGAACACAGACACTAGATGCAAAAATCGTGAGTGATATTCATGTGAATCGCTCTGAACAAACAACAACAGGTCAATAAAATATGGTGATGTTTCCAAGTACCATGCACAGCTTTTAATTTAATTTTGTTTGACCTCCACCATTAAATTCTGTGCAAATCAGAACTTCTATAGTCTTATTTATTTATTTGAACAATTTGACAAATGTTGCCAGGTTGAAGCCTATTGCAACAGAATATATATTGAAAATATTACACAGAATATATTAAATTGAAAAAAATCAATAATACATAATGACTGATTGGAAATTAAAGATAAGTAATAATTGATAAAAATAAAATAAATATCAACATGATAACGAAAATTGCAGAAAAATAAATCATAGATCATAGATAGAGCTCAGTCAAGAAAGCCGTACTGAGTGTGTACTGATAATATAGAGTCAAAACAATTCACAATAATTAATTCAATTCGTAATCCTTATACTGTTAAGTTATACAGAAGTTGAGGGTAGATAATTATCACTGATAGAAAATCGACAAAAGAAAAATGGAGCAAAATTGAAAGGGGTAGATATCCATGATTGAAACATATACGAGTATTCAACTGATTTGTTATGGTTATAACAACTATTATCATTCTACGTAAATGATCATCAGTAGGTACACACATAGTATTTCTATTATGACTATAATAATTATTGAAGTCAAATAGTTTGTAAGACGTTGCCTTATGCACGATGGTACACTCTAGCCAAATAAATCGACTTGCATAGAATTAATTAATATTTCAATAATGTAAAATAAAATTTGTCTTTTAGTAATACTGTGTAATCATTTTGTAAATTCTGCGAATAAAGATTCCGTTTGATAACAATACAGAAATATGACCACTATGATTGATTACCATCATTATTAGAGTTCAAAACTTGAAAAACTAGGGAGGAGAAAGCTTTCAAATAATGTATGTCAAAAGAGAACAATAAAACAATGAAGACAGGATAATCAAAAATAATAATCGCATAGAGAAAAATTCTTCAATATAAATACAGAGTGTTTCAGGAGGAATGTGCAATACTTCTCAGGCTGATTCCTTACACCAAGTAGACAAAAAAGTTCCATTGGACCAACCCCCAAAAACGCTTTGTTACCGAGATAACAATGGCGGGAAATTGAGATTTTTCAATTATTGAGATAATTGCTAAAAATATGCTAGAAAACGCCATTTTTCAACAATAAGGGTTATAACTGGATAAGGAATCATAAAATTGTATTTTTTATTAATGGAAGTTGAAGAGAGTCGGATTCTAAAGAAAAAGTAAGTGGCGGCAATTGTGTAAATCTTACCCAAATCTCGCAAAATTGACAAAACGTAGCACAAGTGATAAATTTGTGTTTAATAGCGATTTTGCGATTTTTGATAATTTTTAGAGGCTTTAGTGAGGTTCTAAAATAATCAATTTCTATGTAAAATTAGCTGAGGAATCCAATGAAACCAGTTCCAAGTTTGTAACTTCAACGGTTATTTAGATAATTGGAAAAATATGCTAAATAACCGCCATTTTTCAACAATGAGGGTTATAACTAAATAATGAATCATAAATTTGTATTTTTTATTGATGGAAGTTGAAGAGAGTCGGATTCTAAAGAAAAAGTTGAATAGCGGCGATTTCTGTAAATCTTACCCAAATCTCAGAAATAGCGATCGAAAATCGCAAAATCGCTACTATACACAAATTTATCTCTTGTGCAATGTTTTGTCAATTTTTCAGCATATTTTTCCAATTATCTCAATAACCGTTGAAGTTACAAACTTGGAACTGGTTTCATTGAATTCCTCAGCTAATTTTACATAGGCATTGATTATTTTAGAACCTCACTAAAGCCTCTAAAAAATTAGAAAAATTAATACATTTTGAAAAATCTCAATTTCCCGCCATTGTTATCTTGGTAACAAAGCGTTTTTTGGGGTTGGTCCAACGGTCCAATGGAAATTTTTTGTCTACTTGGTGTAAGGAATCAGCCTGAGAAGTACTGCACATTCCTCCTGAAACACTCTGTATATCATAAGTATATAAAGATCAAATATGCTCAAACCTTCAGTAAGCATTATTAAATGGCAGAATAACTATAAAAATTGATAGGGAATATTCTACAGACGGTAAGCAATATCAAAAGACGGAATAATTATAAAGATTAGTAAACTCAATACAGTAGTTTCTGATTAACAGATGGTGAGTAAACTATCTAAGTCTTACTGTTGATTCAAATCCAAATGCAGATATTGTCAATTACAGAAGTGGCAATTATGGTCTACATGGATGCATACTTTTATTTGAGAGATCTCAATTGGGAATAAACCATCAAATACCCATTTTTGTCAGAATGTTAAAGTAGGTTTGTTAAGAAGTTTCACGTTTCAATTCATAAATTTGTTTATCAGATTTTTTCGTTTATCAGATTTTTCAGTTGATTTTTTCGTTGTTCTTACGTTTTTGTGGGAATAAACCATCAAATACCCATTTTTGTCAGAATGTTAAAGTAGGTTTGTTAAGAAGTTTCACGTTTCAATTCATAAATTTGTTAATCAGATTTTTTCGTTTATCAGATTTTTCAGTTGTTTTTTTCGTTGTTCTTACGTTTTTGTTGATCGCATCTTTTTTAAGGAAAAAAATTTCGCTATTTTCCTCTATTCACTACACCGTTGATCGAAGGGAAAATCAGAGAGGAGCAGGAGGATTTTAAAATTCACAAGTTTTAATAGAGTTCAGGGCTTCACTAGTTTTCATAATGCTCTCGAATCAACACTCACAGAATGTTTGCAATGAATAATGTTTACTCTAATCAACTGCTTCATTCAAGAAACCGAGGACATTGGAATAGATTTGATTCAATGTAAGCAATAAGCCTCCAACAAGTATCATATTTTGTCTATGAAGATTAGTTTCCTCATAAATTTACAAAACAGATGAATCTGATGATAATCAAGATGAGAGATGAATAAAGCAATAGTTGCAGATTGATTTTGAACCACTGGGAATATAAACGCAAAGGACATTAAAGCTGATGATGCTGATGAACAGGTTCGAGTCACTTGAGCAATGATTGAGAAGGCTATCCCTTATTAAATCAACATTACTAAATCATCCTTTTTCAACAATCATCCTTTAAATCAACATTTTTCATCAACCTTATTAAATCATCAACTGGATGACAAGGCTGACCAATTCCTCAATGAATCATACATTACCGATGAAACTTTAGAAACAATATCATAAACATTATGGCGATTTCGTCTGTTCCTTGTAAGTTCCAATTACAGGCTAGTATCTAGCTAGTAATTGGATCAGGTGACTAGAATATATCTTTATTCTCTAGTCAGCTAGTCCGGTGAAGTTTAACCCAGACACCATAATCTGTTGTAACGCACAAGAAACAGACGAATCCGACTTCATTTTTGGCACCAGCTTATACTCTGTCCAAGCATAGAAGACCCTCTGGCAAGATGAGAAAATGACTCCAGCTCGGTAAAAATTGGTCTCAATCGTGGGAAACATTCTGATCTACAATTTAAGGCCAAATCAATATTTTTCAAACCAATATTGACCGAGCTAAAGTCATTTTCTCATCTTACCAGAGGGTCTTCTTTGCTTGGACAGACTATACCAATGCAACGAGTACCAATGAAGGAGTAGATTACTGTTTTACGGTGGTTGAATTGTATCGATTTTTCGTGCAACTATTCTCCTGATAAGAGTACATAAATTTGAATAATGGATGAATGATGGAGATGAGTTTCGAGTGGATAGAAGAGATTGCAGTTCAACAGCTTGTTTGGCAGATGGTTAGTGAATGAGGTATGAGGAAGTGGAGAGTACAACCCCGCACTACGTCATGCTCCTCATCCCTGTTCGAGATGCTTTCATTGATTGCGCGCTCAGCAGACGCTGAATAACGTCACAGGCAGACCGCCAGTAACCATGGTTACCATTCACACCGACAGTTTACGTATTTCGGTTCTCCACACAAACGCGACCGCCCACGCTAAACAATGTTGAGAACAAAATTTGGATATCCGTATGAGAATACAATACAGATATCTTATTCTATAAATTAATCTCATTCATACAATAAAAATGATTATTTTATGTTATGATTGTGTTAGGCCTACTTATTGTAACTATTTCATGTTTTTTCGTTCGATAGTTTTTTATTTAATACAATTGTAGGAATAAGTTATATTTTAAAGCAATGCAGACTAATAGTCTACATACATTTTTGATGGTGAATCACTTTTTAAAGGAGATTGATATCAATCAGAAATATTCATAAATCAATTATCAAGATTTAGAGAAAGAACTTCAATTGAAAAATGAACCTGAGGTGATTTGACTTCCCTTTCATTATTTAAAAAATGAAATGAGTTAATTTTTGATGAGAAAGTAAATTAAAAAACTAAGTGCACTCACAATAACATCACCAACGTTGTAACCCACAATCGAGTCAATGATTATTTAATTGACGATCAAAAGTTCAGGACTGAGATTTTTCTTAGATTAACTGATATCTTCTAACAGTGTTGATTTATCAAGAGTGACTTTTCCTCTTTTCTCGTTGAATTTACAATGCAGGTATTCAATTTACGCAAAAGTTTCCGTCAAAATGTTTTTATGGGGGTCCGATTATCAGTAGTAACGTGGCTGTTAAATTCTGAGCTATCTTCTGATAACACCACACCAGTAGTGGATATTCCAACACGAATGATAATATTTTTTAAATTAAGCAATCGAAAATACATTCAGAATGTAACGTTATTTTCTAGAAAAACTACTAGTCGGAAAGTTAAAGAATTGATTTTTAAATGTTGGGTTAGTGGAATGAAAGCCGTATGCAGAGTTCAATCAGCAACATTTCTTATCAGTGTTATTTTTTAAATTTTCCTAAAGCAATTAAGCCAATTATTAATGCCATCTGGAATAATTTCACTGTATTTTTCTAGTAGAGCTCAGTCTCTTTAATAAGTATTTGAAGGTTTGAAGGGAGATTCGACAGGCTCCTTATCAAAAATGTATTTAACCATGCATAAAGCATTACTTGCATATGCTTTCTCTCCCTATCAATATTCAGTATACTCTGGATATCAATATTCAGTCCCTCGACTTTTTTCGATACAACAAAATGTGCATTGAAACATATCTCAACAAATCAACAGCCTTACTTGGCTTAAGTCACCACCAGCTTTACTTGAACTGCTCCGACGTAACCGACTAGTAACTTATATTGATTAGGCTACTGATCTTCGGAAGGTATACCCTGATAGCTATCAACAAGATATCCTGAAATATAATAATTCTGAGACTCAATGAAGACAAAATTGGATTTGGGTTCACCCAAATATGCAAGCATCATTCTCAAATAAATAATGTGCATTGTGCATTACCGCCGAAAAAGATATACTTAATGCAAGGTGGAGTTCACACGCATTTCAATCTGTTCAAAACTGTGAGTTGGTTGATTTTGTTAACCGGAGATCGAAAGTTTGATTTCCCCTTTTTCATGTCGAATTCAACAATATCATACGAGCTTTCAAAAATAAAATTACTTGATTTCACGCCACCGCAACCTCTCATGGGTTTCATTGTGCTTCATGGGTTTTTACAGCTTTATTACATAGGTACTACTATCAAATCGCTAATGATTTCAGAACGTTCAATAAGTAGCAATCAACGTTCAATGATTTCAATGAGTAGCATGCATGACACATTAAAAAATTGAAGAATCTAGAGTATTCCACTCAGGCCCGCGGTTTGCACGTAATGCGCTGTGGGCCCGGGCCCGATCTTCGCCCCTCCCTCATCCATCAACGGGGGTTCACGGGCATTGCCGATGACACTCGAACTAACTACCTTTCATTCTGCTTGGAATGAAGGCACTCCAAAACTATCCACATCTAGTAGATCATTGCAGTAGAATAATAAATAATGCGAGTCTTTCTGCTTGGGTTTTAATTGTTTGAGGCTCTTTGTCCTGTAATATCAAAACTTTCAGTAGTTTTACATAGAATATGGCAATTAAAAATCCACATAAGAACGTAAAATACATTATTACCTTTTTTACCTTTAATAAATGTATTGAAAAACTTTCAAACCTAACTAAAAAGAAGAAAGTACATTTGCCCATCTTTGAATCTCTCTATGTACTAAATTTATAAATATATTCAGTCACCAATTTTATCATTATCATAACATGCCTCAAGCCACATTTACACCGGAGTTAATAAACAAAAATGTTAATAACTTTTGAGATCAACATATTATTATATAGATCTTTTATATAACCCATTATATATAAACGTTATCAACAATTTCGTTATTAACTCCGGTGTAAACGTGGCTTTAGACTAGTAACGTTGTGCGCTTGTATATGTGTATTGTGTATGTTGGATCTCCTAGCATATCAGCTACACATATTAATGATTTATGGAAGTTTTTAGAATTGTTGAGCTGTGTTATTATAAACGCGCCCAACGTTTTTAGTCAAAAAAGTATTATGATGATAAAAATGGTGTCAGAATTTATTTATAAATTCAATACATAAAGAGTTTCAAAGATGGGCAAAAAATTCATTTTCTTTTCTTTTTAGTCGAGTTTGAAAACGTTGAGTTTAAAAACATTTTAAATAAATTTATTTTTTAACTTTCAAGTTTTACATGTATGTATGATTTTTATGACTCGCCCTGTCAATCTTGTGCCATATATAAAAGAGGCCCTGATTCCACTTCCAATCTGATATGAATAATTTGAATAAAGGAATGCTCTGAGATGGCTAGTAGTCCGATGGTGTTAGAACATCGAAGAATTGAAGATGAACATACAATGAAGCCCAGAAGAGGTTGTGGTGGATGTAGAAGCATACAATTTGAGAAAAAAGACATGACATTTCTGAGTTTAACATGTGAAATTAAGGAAAAATTCAAAATCTTGATCCTTTGTGACGCCGTGTTGATCAGCATTTTTGCCAAGGATTTTCAAGCTTGCTACAGCGTAGGCTAATATCCTCTTGAACTCTATCTTGACATTATAGCCTTTCCTTTCAACATTGCATTGAACTACTTGTCTGTAGCCTATAGAGCAAAAACATATTATTCCTGCTCACATTACCGCTTGTACCTTATTCTGTGTGATTAAGATCATAATGATTTTATTCTATTTCAATTTCACCCTCTGAAATATCGGCAGTTTTCAATGGAACAACAAAAATGTTTGTGAGAAGAATGCATTATGGTCAAATGATATGCTAGTTAATGGTGAATTTATCAAGGAAAAATATTTTGTGTGAGATCACCCAAACAAGAATGGAGAATATTTCTTGGTCCCAGGAAGCAGGTGATAACATTGAAGCAGTCTGCTTCAGGTTGAGCATAGTGATTTTCGGATTTTCCTGATTAGGGTCTAAAAGACATCTAAAACTTTGAACACTTCAAAAACATCTCGAATGAAGACTTTGGCAATTTTTCCGAGCGTGAGTGTTGTATGAGCTGCAGATGTGATTATTTACAAAAAGTCTAGTCTAGTCCCTGAGGATTATTTGCGGAGCGAGTACACTTTCCCACTGTCGTCCACTTTTTATAGGAGAGAGGATTATCACTGTCCTACATCTATGTCCTTGATTCTTTCTGCAGAACGCATCCAAATGTGGGGTCGCTCCTGACCCGGCAGATCTTCCACCAGTAGACCTATGAGATGGTGACTATAGTCGCCCACAGATCATTGGAATGACGAAGGTCACTGGCAATGGTGAGCCCTGTTGGTGTACTTATT
>CM029546.1:16523037-16563914 GCA_017141385.1 Sogatella furcifera
GTGAAGATACTTAGTTGGATAGGGTAACATGAGACATTTTTTACACCTTTTTATGTAGCCTACTTGCTTTGGGTCTCTTCTGTTTGGGAAGTACAAAGTTTGTAATGCAAATCTCATCCACACCCCAAAAAACTAGATACTTCAAACTTCCAGATACAATTTTCTATAAAATTTACAATGTAATTAAATTTCAAAGATTTTCAAACATCATTCAAATATTTTTTGAAAACTTCAATGCCTGGAAACAATGTCAATAGAATCAAACATAAATTTTAATAAATTGAATATTATATTAAAATTTCGGAAATTCTGTTGATTTTTTTCATTGAGCCAAAAGGATTAACTTACAGTAGTAATGTCACATTTACACCGGAGTTAATAACACAATTATTAATATCAACTCTGATGTAAACGTGGCTTCACTGGTATAATATGTATTGCTAGCACCAATCATAAATATTTTCAAAGTAGTACTCTGTTATTGTAACCAAATTAAACATTCTATTCAATCAAACGTTAGTACAACTTACCATATCATTTAGTTGTGACAAATAAACTCATGTTGGTCAACATGAATATAATTTTTGTAGTTTCCAAAATTCATTCTCTTGAACATAATTTTATGGGATTCAAATAATTGAACACATGAATAAGATTTCTTATTCATTGAAGTTACCATAATGTAAGAACATACAACTGAGAAGTATTTGATACCTTTCATAACAAGGGTCAAGTATCTTAACATCAATAGTTGACATACAGTATCAAAGTATTGATACCCATAACACTCCCCATCAATTGACAGTTCATTAATCTAAACACAATTTCTATTCCAACAAACTATCAATCCAACTGAAATGTAAGAATCAATTATCAATAAAAACATTGTTTTAGCATAATCATAAAAACATAATCAATCATAGAAAAACAAAATCATGTTGTGACCTTATTGCAGAATACTTCCACTTCATCTTCAAAATTTCTTCCAGTTCTGCTCAATGGGTACTGATGTATCAAGATTCCTCTGAATAGAGGAATATATTGTTGAATGTAGAGTTGAATATAGAGGAATAGAGGTTGATAAGTGTCCTGATATTTAACCTTTGTAATCAAAAAGCAGTAAACCTTGCTGAACCAAAGGACAGAGTTTGAAGAGAAAGATGCAAATCCTGACACTGAATAAAGAAATGGTTGCACTCCTTACTATTTTTCACCAAATTTTGCAGAACTGGATTCAGTTTATGAGCATAGCAGTGGGTGAGCAAGGCTTGAGGACTCACATTTTCTATTTGTGCTGCCAATCCCTCAATCAGGCTCAGGTATCAGATGTTTTGCAGTATTTACAAATAATTGTTTGTGAGTCACTCATATCTTCAATGTCTTGGTAAGTTGCTTATAGTTCAAAACACATTTGAAGCTAGCATTTTTTTACTTTTCTTTCAAAATGTTATTACTATTCATAAACACTTAATTAAACCTTATGTAAGGTGAAACCACCACCAGTTGACACCTTTAAAATATTTTTGTATTTTGACCATCACTGCTCTGACTGTAATCAACTTAGGGTAACTTCTCATATGTGGTAGATGCAAACCAAGCAACTACTACATCTATAACTCTTCCAGCCCAAAATCAAAATTTAGGTACAGCATGGATCAAAGTTGAGGTTTATTGTTGTGGAGCAGCTGGCAAACATACTTGATTATTTTTCTGAGTATGACAATTATAGAAATACAATGCAATCAAAATAATTACTACAATAATAGAGAACAAAAAATACATATTTCAATTGTCATTATTATCAAACAAGGACAAATCATTAACATTATAGTTCTTCAATCATTGAAAAATATTAATTTCCTTCCATTTCTATCTTGCTAAGAAAGTGTTTTTGGGGAATTGTCCAATGGAACATTTTCTTTACTTGTGTAAGGAATCAGCATATTAAGTATTGCAAATTTTTTTAAACACCCTGTATAAATATATACCCTTTTTCCCTGCACAACAGCCTATTTTTGGTTGGCCTCAATCAATCTTTTGTCACTTGCTCTAACTCTTTCTCTGTTGCATTTGGATGAACCTAGCCATTTTCACTCATCAACTTAACATAAACTTTGGTTAGCTTTTGTTATTCAGCAGTTTCAGCAATAAATACAATATTTTCGCAAGGTTCAAAATGATTGTCAAACTCACTCAATACAGTTTTAAAAGTGACTGCAGCATCAGTGGAACATTTGAAGGAATTATAGATTTTGGACTATAGCTCCGGACGGAGTAGATGTGGTTGTACTGAAATTGGAACTGTAGTATTCAGCATTGTCATGGGCATTGTGAATGGGGGCATATTCATTCAATATTGCCCTCTTTACATGTGGCAAAGTGTTGCTGTAGTATTTTCTCAGCTCACTTACCACATATATCTCAAAAGTATCACAATGTTCAGTAGGAGTAGCTGTCTTTTGCAAAATTGAAAATGCATTACATAGCATTTCATTTTCTGTACCACCAGCATCATTGCAACGTCTTCTTTTCTTAGCTTTGGGTAAGTTGGAAACAGGCACCCCAGCTGTACTAGTAGATGCAATCATTGTATTTAAAGATGCAGGAGCTTCATCTTTGACCGTTTTGACCATTGAGGGTGTTAAGGCGGGGTTCACAAACTATAGGAGGACCAAAAATTACACATAATTGAGGGTTAAACACTGCGAAAAAGAACTGGTGATTTTACTCACTTTTGGGGCTACTCTAGACGTTTTCTAGATAGCAACTTGCTCTGGGCTGGTCGGACAACAACTGCTCTCGCTGTCCTTCTCTCCAACAGAAGATCCTGGATCGTGAGGGGTGAGAGGAAGGAGAGGAGGTTATCGCGCACTTATCTTGACTTTGGAGATTAACTGTTCTTACCATACTGCCCACATAAAATGAACACGGTTCATTTTAAATAGAATTGTTCAAATATGTAAAGGTGCGGTAGGTTACGCAGAGAAACAAATAACATATAATTCAGGTGTAGCACTAATATAAACGAAGCACATTATATTCAATAAGAAAAATACAATACATTGGTATCTTCGAAGAGCACTTATCGACAAAGATGTATGTACAATGGTTGATACGTAGACTTAATCGGTGGGGAGTACTATCAAACGATTGACTGCGCGTTTGATAATACCAGTGGGTGTGCGAAGTGACACTACTCTAATCACTCCATCTGTGCCGGGATGAACGTTCTCAACTCTTGCCAACGGCCAGATCGAAGGAGGGGTGTTTAAATTTTGAATCAGAACTAACTGGCCTGATTCGATTTCTTGAGAAGATTTTCTCCATTTATTTCTTTGAATCAGCTTGTTGAGGTAATCTCTAGACCATATTTTCCAGAAAGATTGAACAATCTGTCTAAGATATTTCCATCGCTGAATAAGCAGAATATTATTGTCCAAGGGAAACTCAAGAACCTGTAACAATGGACGCGCAACAAGGAAGTGTCCAGGTGTTAAATACAAAGCAGTTTCGGAAGGGTCTGGCGACAAATCAAACAGAGGCCGACTTTTAAGTATTGATTCAACACGAGCAAAAATAGTTGAGTACTCCTCCATAGTGAGAGCAGTTTCACCAATCTGGTTTTTTATCAATATTTTAGCTGATTTAATGTGACTCTCCCAAATTCCACCAAAGGTTGGACTGTTTGGTGGCGAAAAATGCCAGGTTATTTCTCTTTCAATGAAATTATTGTTGATTTCATTTTGATGATCTTTAAGAAATTTGGAAACCTCATTCAAGTGTCTTGAGGCACTGACAAAATTGAGACCATTATCAGAATATATGTGAGAAGGAAGACCTTTTCTCAATACAAAGTGGTCAAGTGCCGCGAGAAATGCTGCTGTTGTGAGTTCGGTCACATACTCCAAGTGAACAGCTTTGACTGTGAGACAGATAAACAACGCTAGGTAACCTTTGTACTGCTTAGCGTTTCTAAGAGGACTGGATTTCGTTATTAAAGGACCAGCCATATCGATTCCAACATGAGTAAATGTATTAGATTGATTAATGCAACATTCAGGCAGGTCAGCCATGATAGGTTGGCGAGGTGTGGCTCTCATACAAGTACACTTTACACAATTACTTATGCAATTTCTTACTAGATTTCGTGCTGAGATAATCCAATATTTCTGCGCTATGAGCGAGTGAGTGGTACGTGGACCAACATGCAAATTTTCTGAATGATACTGTCTACAAATGAGTGAGCTGAGGTGACACTTTTTCGGGAGAAGAATAGGATGTTTCCTATTATATTGTAGGTCCGATTTGCGAAGGCGACCGCCCACCCTGAGCAATCCACCTTCATCAATGAATGGAGCTAATGAGGACAAACTTGGAGGTGCTGGCTTACCCTGTGACAGGAGAGCGATTGCTTTGTGAAAATAAAACTTTTGAGTGTCTTTCACAATCACTGATAGTGAACGACGACAATCGGCAACAGAAGGCGAGAAAGCAACAGAATCAAGCTTTACTTTACTGTTTCTCAAGTTGTAACTGTGACTTTTCATTTTACATCTATCAATAAAGCGAAGGCAGTATGCAATAATTCGAACAATTTTGTGAAGATTGGAGTATTTTTCAACACATTCCATCACACATGTTTTTTCCATACTTACAGTGGTAAGAACCGAAGTTTGTGGCTTTAAGTCAGTTTCATCTTTTATGAAATCTACTTTTGAAATTGGCCAACTTTGAGGTGTGATATTTTGTGATAAACATCTCTCAAGGGAGAAATATTCTTTCATTTTGGATGAGCGATTATCACCCAACTTTATATTTGTGCTTTTTAATGGTAAGGCAACTTCATATCTCCCAGTAGGAAGGCGTCTTGTTGTGTCTGAATACAGTTTCTCACAAAACTCGTGTGATGGGTCCTTAACAACCTGACTACCAACTTCTTCAGTTCCACAAAACTTGCTTATCAATTCATTAATAGGTTCTACATATGTTAGCAAAGAGGTGTGGACAGAACTTGAATTATTATAGTTACCTGTTGCACCCATAATAACATAGCCAAACACAGTACTGAGAGCGCCAGGAGAATTATCAAATTTAAGAGTGACTCCCTGGGCCTGTGAACAAATCGTATCTAGAAACAAATCTGTACCAATGAGAACGTCTACTTCACCAGACTCATAGAATGTTTCATCAGCTAATTTCAAATTAGACAAATGTGAGAATTGTTTTGCATCTAATGAAGTAATAGGCTGCTTACAAGTTATGTAGTTCAGTACTAATGCGTTTGTGCTGCATTTGAAATCTGACTGAATGAGAGAAGAGATTTTCAACGTGACTTCTCCATAACATTTAGTGGTGGTTGAACCAATTCCTATCAAGTGACGTTGAGATGCAGAAGGTTTCAAACTCAATTTATCAACTAAGCTCTTTGTAATAGCAGTTATCTGAGAGCCTGAATCAATAATAGCACAAGCGATATGAGGCTTGTTAAACAAATCATACACAATAATTTTAGCAGTTCCCAGCAAACAATCAGACATGTTAGCAATAGACAGACCTGTATTACACATAACTTTTGAGTCCTGTGTAAGGGTAGATTGAGACATAACTTGATGCGAGGTGGGTTCAGCTTTCTTAAGTACATTTTCTGAATGCAATAATGTGTGATGTTTACTTGAATTACACTTCTTGCAGTGATGTGTTGACTTACAAAACGTACGTGGATGATTTCCTAGGCATTGAAAACACAATTTAAGCGATTTTGCAATATTGTAACGTTCATTGAGGTCCATATTAATTAATTTTGGACAACTATAAATGACATGATCATTAGAACTGCAAACAATACAACTTCTAGAAGCGGTTCGACTTTGAGAAACAGAATCAGGGCTAGATTTGCTTTGATTCAAAGCAATTAACATACTAGTATTATTCATTCGTTTAAACTTTTCAGTTGATGGATTTCTTTTGCTTTCCCTTTCGTTAGAGCTAACAGATTGTTTTGGATTTACAAGCTCATATGTACGAGACTTTTTAATCAAAAACTGAATCAATGAACTACTTTCGGGTATTTCATCATTTGTTAATGAGGATTCAAATTCGAATCTTGTTTTCATGTCTAGCTTTCGTAATAATATTGATAATATAACAAAATCGAAAGGACTCGTTAGATTCTGACCCTTCAAAGATTCAATTGCTGACGCATTCGTCTCAACAAAACTTTGAATTGAACTGTAATCAGGTTTCAATATTGATACTATTCTTGACAATCAAGAATTTGTTCAACAAAATAATTAGATAGAACTCGTGGGTTCTGATATCGCTTTTGAAGTTGATTAAAAGCTAAAGTATATCCAGCTTCTGAAATTGGAACATGAGAAATAGATTCTAATGCAGAATCACTCAAACTGCTTCATAAATATTGAAATTTTTCAATAGCAGACAAACTTTCATTTTCGTGAATGAGACACTTGAAATTTGTGAAGAATTCATTCCATTTCGATACGTTTCCATTGAATTTTACAAGCGAAATTCGTGGAAGTGAGATATTTGACTTGATAATTGGAGTAGTATTTGTGCATATTTGAAGAGTTTGAATTTTAACAAATTTTGGGTAGAGTTCATCATATTTAAGTTGAACGTCATTGAGAGTTTCATCAACAATATTATGAACAATGGAAAATTCAAAAATTCTCTCACTTACCCTCTTGAATTCCTCAAAAAGATCCTGAAATTGACCATTAAGTGTATCAGAAATATCAGATGTAATATCTTTAAGTGCAAGCTCTAACTTACGTATAATTCTCAAACGCCTGTTTTCAATTAGTTTGAATTGAATAGTGGGGTTTGAATTGGTAGACGATTGATTCTGAGTTTCATTCATCAATGATTGATCCAAGCCAGAATCATTGTTTACTTGATTTGAATCCGACGGTTGTTGTTGATCGGCCATTCTGATTTGAACTTGAATTCAAACGAAGAAATGGGTAGAGGAAGGAAGGGAAAGGGACTCCCCCCTCACCAGATGACGCTGCCAAACCCACGGCGGCGCAGGCGTGGTGAAGACTGCAAAGCAACTGGTTTTTGTTGCTCCGATTCGTGCATTCTAAACCGTAAACCGAAATCCGAACAACGAACGCGATACAGACCGGACCCGATAAGAAATAAAGATAACAAACAATGATTGTGATGAGCACTTGACAAACAAGAACTTTAGCAAGCTTTGGCATGTACAATAGAAACTCGTAATAGATTGCAAAAATGAATTACGTTTTGAAACAGACTTTTGAAAAATAAGGAAATTATAATGGAAAATTTATCACTGAATTTGAACACTTTATAATAATATTTTAAGAAACACTTTTCAGAATTGAAATTTTATAACTGACATTACGATGTAGAACTAAACTTTTATACTTATGAACTTATCCACAGTCACTTTTATCCGGCTCGGATTGGACCACATGTTAAGGCGGGGTTCACAAACTATAGGAGGACCGAAAATTACACATAATTGAGGGTTAAACACTGCGAAAAAGAACTGGTGATTTTACTCACTTTTGGGGCTACTCTAGACGTTTTCTAGATAGGAACTTGCTCGGGGCTGGTCGGCCAGCAACTGCTCTTGCTGTCCTTCTCTACAACAGAAGATCCTGGATTGTGAGGGGGGAGAGGAAGGAGAGGAGGTTATTGCGCACTTATCTTGACTTTAGAGATTAACTGTTCTTACCAAAGGGTTCATTGACAGAGGATTCATAATCAAATGATTCTTCTAGAGTTTCCTCATGACCCCTTTGCGTATTGGCCTGTGAACAAAATATATTGACAGTGTAGATACTTAGTTGGATAGGGTAACATGAGACATTTTTTACACCTTTTTATGTAGCCTACTTGCTTTGGGTCTCTTCTGTTTGGGAAGTACAAAGTTTGTAATGCAAATCTCATCCACACCCCAAAAAACTAGATACTTCAAACTTCCAGATACAATAAAATTTACAATGTAATTCAATTTCAAAGATTTTCAAACATCATTCAAATATTTTTTGAAAACTTCAATGCCTGAAAACAATGTCAATAGAATCAAAGATAAATTTTAATAAATTGAATATTATATTAAAATTTTGTAAATTCTGTTGATTTTTTTCATTGAGCCAAAAGGATTAACTGACAGTAGTAATGTCACATTTACACCAGAGTTAATAACACAATTGTTAATATCAACTCTCATGTAAACGTGGCTTCACTGGTATAATATGTATTGCTAGCACCAATCATGAATATTTTCAAAGTAGTACTTGGTTATTGCAACCAAATTAAACATTCTATTCAAACAAACGTTAGTACAACTTACCATATCATTTAGTTGTGACAAATAAACTCAAGTTGGTCAACATAAATATAATTTTTGTAGCTTCCAAAATTCATTCTCTTGAACATAATTATATGGGATTCAAATAATTGAACACATGAATAAGATTTCTTATTCATTGAAGTTACCATAATGTAAGAACATACAACTGAGAACTATTTGATACCTTTCATAACTAGGGTCAAGTATCTAAACATCAATAGTTGACATACAGTATCAAAGTATTGATACCCATAACACTCCCCATCAATTGACAGTTCATTAATCTAAACACAATTTCTATTCCAACAAACTATCAATCAATCTCAAATGTAAGAATCAATTCTCAATAAAAACATTGTTTTAGCATAATCATAAAAACATAATCAATCATAGAAAAACACAATCATGTTGTGACCTTATTGCAGAATACTTCCACTTCATCTTCAAAATTTCTTTCAGTTCTGCTCAATGGGAACTGATGTATCAAGATTCCTCTGGATAGAGGAATATATTGTTGAATGTAGAGTTGAATATAGAGGAATAGAGGTTGATAAGTGTCCTGATATTTAACTTTTGTAATCAAAAAGCAGTAAACCTTGCTGACCCAAAGGACAGAGTTTGAAGAGGAAGATGCAAATCCTGACACTGAAGAAAGAAATGGTTGCACTCCTCACTATTTTCCACCAAATTTTGCAGAACTGGATTCAGTTTATGAGCAAAGCAGTGGGTGAGCAAAGCTTGAGGACTCACATTTTTTATTTGTGCTGTCAATCCCTCAATCAGGCTCAGGTATCAGATGTTTTGCAGTATTTACAAATAATTGTTTGTGAGTCACTCATATCTTCAATGTGTTGGTAAGTTGCTTATAGTTCAAAACACATTTGAAGCTAGCATTTTTTTACTTTTCTTTCAAAATGTTATTACTATTCATAAACACTTAATTAAACCTTATGTAAGGTGAAACCACCACCAGTTGACACCTTTAGAATATTTTTGTATTTTGACCATCACTGCTCTGACTGTAATCAACTCAGGGTAACTTCTCATATGTGGTAGATGCAAACCAAGCAACTACTACATCTATAACTCTTCCAGCCCAAAATCAAAATTTAGGTACAGCATGGATCAAAGTTGAGGTTTATTGTTGTGGAGCAGCTGGCAAACATACTTGATTATTTTTCTGAGTATGACAATTATAGAAATACAATGCAATCAAAATGATTACTACAATAATAGAGAACAAAAAATACATATTTCAATTGTCATTATTATCAAAAAAGGACAAATCATTAACATTATAGTTCTTTAATCACTGAAAAATGTTAATTTCCTTCCATTTCTATCTTGCTAAGAAAGCGTTTTTGGGGATTTGTCCAATGGAACTTTTTCTTTACCTGTGTAAGGAATCAGCATATTAAGTATTGCAAATTTTTTTAAACACCCTGTATAAATATATACCCTTTTTCCCTGCAAAACAGCCTATTTTTGGTTGGCCTCAATCAATCTTTTGTCACTTGCTCTAACTCTTTCTCTGTTCCATTTGGATGAACCTAGCCATTTTCACTCATCAACTTAACATAAACTTTGGTTAGCTTTTGTTATTCAGCAGCTTCAGCAATAAATACAATATTTTCACAAGGTTCAAAATGATTGTCAAACTCACTCAATACAGTTTTAAAAGTGACTGCAGCATCAGTGGAACATTTGAAGGAGTTATAGATTTTGGACTATAGCTCCAGACAGAGTAGATGTGGTTGTACTGAAATTGGAACTGTAGTATTCAGCATTGTCACGGGTGTTGTGAATGGGGGCATATTCTCCAATATCTGCCCTGAATAATACATTCAATATTGCCCTCTTTACATGTGGCAAAGTGTTGCTGTAGTATTTTCTCAGCTCACTTACCACATGTATCTCAAAAGTATCACAATGTTCAGTAGGAGTAGCCGTCTTTTGCAAAATTGAAAATGCATTACATAGCATTTCATTTTCTGTACCACCAGCATCATTGCAACGTCTTCTTTTCTTAGCTTTGGGTAAGTTGGAAACAGGCACCCCAGCTGTACTAGTAGATGCCATCATTGTATTTAAAGATGCAGGAGCTTCATCTTCAACCGTTTTGACCATTGAGGGTTCATTGACAGAGGATTCATAATCAAATGATTCTTCTAGAGTTTCCTCATGACCCCTTTGCGTATTGGCCTGTGAACAAAATATATTGACAGTGTAGATACTTAGTTGGATAGGGTAACATGAGACATTTTTTACACCTTTTTATGTAGCCTACTTGCTTTGGGTCTCTTCTGTTTGGGAAGTACAAAGTTTGTAATGCAAATCTCATCCACACCCCAAAAAACTAGATACTTTAAAACTGCCAGATACAATTTTCTATTAAATTTACAATGTAATTAAATTTCAAAGATTTTCAAACATCATTCAAATATTTTTTGAAAACTTCAATGCCTGGAAACAATGTCAATTGAATCAAACATAAATTTTAATAAATTGAATATTATATTAAAATTTTGGAAACTCTGTTGATTTTTTTCATTGAGCCAAAAGGATTAACTGACAGTAGTAATGTCACATTTACACTGGAGTTAATAACACAATTGTTAATATCAACTCTCATGTAAACGTGGCTTCACTGGTATAATATGTATTGCTAGCACCAATCATGAATATTTTCAAAGTAGTACTTGGTTATTGCAACCAAATTAAACATTCTATTCAAACAAACGTTAGTACAACTTACCATATCATTTAGTTGTGACAAATAAACTCAAGTTGGTCAACATAAATATAATTTTTGTAGTTTCCAAAATTCATTCTCTTGAACATAATTTTATGGGATTCAAATAATTGAACACATAAATAAGATTTCTTATTCATTGAAGTTACCATAATGTAAGAACATACAACTGAGAACTGTTTGATACCTTTCATAACTAGGCTCAAGTATCTGAACATCAATAGTTGACATACAGTATCAAAGTATTGATACCCATAACACTCCCCATCAATTGACAGTTCATTAATCTAAACACAATTTCTATTCCAACAAACTATCAATCAATCTCAAATGTAAGAATCAATTCTCAATAAAAACATTGTTTTAGCATAATCATAAAAACATAATCAATCATAGAAAAACACAATCATGTTGTGACCTTATTGCAGAATACTTCCACTTCATCTTCAAAATTTCTTCCAGTTCTGCTCAATGGGTACTGATGTATCAAGATTCCTCTGAATAGAGGAATGTAGAGTTGAATTTAGAGGAATAGAGGTTGATAAGTGTCCTGATATTTAACTTTTGTAATCAAAAAGCAGTAAACCTTGCTGACCCAAAGGACAGAGTTTGAAGAGAAAGATGCAAATCCTGACACTGAAGAAAGAAATGGTTGCACTCCTCACTATTTTCCACCAAATTTTGCAGAACTGGATTCAGTTTATGAGCAAAGCAGTGGGTGAGCAAGGCTTGAGGACTCACATTTTTTATTTGTGCTGTCAATCCCTCAATCAGGCTCAGGTATCAGATGTTTTGCAGTATTTACAAATAATTGTTTGTGAGTCACTCATATCTTCAATGTGTTGGTAAGTTGCTTATAGTTCAAAACACATTTGAAGCTAGCATTTTTTTACTTTTCTTTCAAAATGTTATTACTATTCATAAACACTTAATTAAACCTTATGTAAGGTGAAACCACCACCAGTTGACACCTTTAAAATATTTTTGTATTTTGACCATCACTGCTCTGACTGTAATCAACTTAGGGTAACTTCTCATATGTGGTAGATGCAAACCAAGCAACTACTACATCTATAACTCTTCCAGCCCAAAATCAAAATTTAGGTACAGCATGGATCAAAGTTGAGGTTTATTGTTGTGGAGCAGCTGGCAAACATACTTGATTATTTTTCTGAGTATGACAATTATAGAAATACAATGCAATCAAAATAATTACTACAATAATAGAGAACAAAAAATACATATTTCAATTGTCATTATTATCAAACAAGGACAAATCATCAACATTATAGTTCTTTAATCATTGAAAAATGTTAATTTCCTTCCATTTCTATCTTGCTAAGAAAGCGTTTTTGGGGAATTGTCCAATGGAACTTTTTCTTTACCTGTGTAAGGAATCAGCATATTAAGTATTGCAAATTTTTTTAAACACCCTGTATAAATATATACCCTTTTTCCCTGCAAAACAGCCTATTTTTGGTTGGCCTCAATCAATCTTTTGTCACTTGCTCTAACTCTTTCTCTGTTCCATTTAGATGAACCTAGCCATTTTCACTCATCAACTTAACATAAACTTTGGTTAGCTTTTGTTATTCAGCAGTTTCAGCAATAAATACAATATTTTCACAAGGTTCAAAATGATTGTCAAACTCACTCAATACAGTTTTAAAAGTGACTGCAGCATCAGTGGAACATTTGAAGGAATTATAGATTTTGGACTATAGCTCCGGATGGAGTAGATGTGGTTGTACTGAAATTGGAACTGTAGTATTCAGCATTGTCACAGGCGTTGTGAATGGGGGCATATTCTCCAATATCTGCCCTGAATAATACATTCAATATTGCCCTCTTTACATGTGGCAAAGTGTTGCTGTAGTATTTTCTCAGCTCACTTACCACATGTATCTCAAAAGTATCACAATGTTCAGTAGGAGTAGCCGTCTTTTGCAAAATTGAAAATGCATTACATAGCATTTCATTTTCTGTACCACCAGCATCATTGCAACGTCTTCTTTTCTTAGCTTTGGGTAAGTTGGAAACAGGCACCCCAGCTGTACTAGTAGATGCCATCATTGTATTTAAAGATGCAGGAGCTTCATCTTCAACCGTTTTGACCATTGAGGGTTCATTGACAGAGGATTCATAATCAAATGATTCTTCTAGAGTTTCCTCATGACCCCTTTGCGTATTGGCCTGTGAACAAAATATATTGACAGTGTAGATACTTAGTTGGATAGGGTAACATGAGACATTTTTTACACCTTTTTATGTAGCCTACTTGCTTTGGGTCTCTTCTGTTTGGGAAGTACAAAGTTTGTAATGCAAATCTCATCCACACCCCAAAAAACTAGATACTTTAAAACTGCCAGATACAATCTTAATATATGAAACTTATACGAGAGAGTAACTCACTCACTCACTCACTCACTCACTCACTCACTGACAAAAATTCACAGCCAAAATGGCTGATTTGAGAGTAGATTTGAGGTCACCATTCGATGAAGGGCACTGAGTAGGCACAGGGAAAACCTCCAAACTTTGAAAATTTTGTCCCATTCATAGGGTACGGACCCCCTGAATATTTTCTGTCTAGTGAACCGTTAATTCTACAGCAAAGTCATGAGGAAGCTTTTTGTTCAGAATCCCAAAAAACATGGGTTTATGCAAAAAAATTCCAACCGGATAATAGGGGGGGGCCCAGTAGGGGGGATTTTCGATTTTTGACCAATTTTCTCAATTCACAGCAAAAACCGTTGATTTGAGAGTGTCATGATAGTCACCAATGAATCCGTGGCACGAAAATAGTACAAGAAAAACCTCTAGACCCTGATAAATGTCTCCCCATCATGGGGTACAGGCCCCCCAAATTTTTGAACTTTTTAATTTGACGATTTAGAGCAAAAGTGAAGAGGACCATTTTTGTTCAGAATCACAAGATACATCGATTCATGCAATAAAATTTCTATCGGGTTGAAATGGGGACCCAGTAGGGGCAATTTTTGATTTTTGCAAATTTTGCCGGATTTTTGCAAATTTTCAAGGGTCAATTTTGAACAGTAAATGATGTTTTAGCGCAGTTTTCGAGGTCGCAATCATGTTTTGTGGTCCTTATAGCCCCAGAATGATGCCATTTGCCCAAAGAAAATATCCAGGGGGGGCACTGGGACACATGGGTCAAATTGGGCAAATCTTTGAACCCCTGTAATTCTCTTATTTTCATACCGGCAACTATTGTGTTATACATCATTGCACTCAGCTCATCGAGACGATTCAGAAACATATGCTAAAAAATAAAATTAGACAATTTTTTTGAAATCTTCAAGTATGGACTTGTAATATTTTTCATAATTTCTCTTCATACTACATGCCCACTTATACAACATATTCAATGCTTTCCTCAGATGAGATGAATGTATGAGAATGAACAAATTGATACCATGAAAACTTGCTTATACATTAAAAATCACAAAATCTTGGCCAAACATATTTCAGGGGGCTTGGGGTCCCCCCAAATTTTTTCAACTTTTTAATTTTAATATTTAGAGCAGAAGTGAAAAAGACCTTTTTTGTTCAGCACTTCAGAAAACATGAGAAAATGAAGAAATTTGAGAACAAAAAAAAATCCTGACCGGAAAAATTTCAAACAAAAAACAATTTCTGACCAGAAAAATTTATGACCAAGAAAATTTCCAATCAAAAAATATATATTCTCAAAGTTAATTCACCAATACAAGAAAATTTACAACTGAACAGAATTTTTGACAAAAAAAATTTGTTCAACCAAAAAAATCCAGGGGGTTCAAGGGGGCGAAGCCCATAAAAACATGATGAAATTGGAAAAAATTCAAAATGAAAAATTCTAATCAAAGAAAAATTCCAACAAAAAAAAAAATTCAACACAGAAAGAAATGTTCAACCCGAAAAACATCAGGGGTTCAGGGGGGCGAAGCCCCCTGACGAGCGCAAAGCGCGAGTTTTCTATTAAATTTACAATGTAATTAAATTTCAAAGATTTTCAAACATCATTCAAATATTTTTTGAAAACTTCAATGCCTGGAAACAATGTCAATTGAATCAAACATAAATTTTAATAAATTGAATATTATATTAAAATTTTGGAAACTCTGTTGATTTTTTTCATTGAGCCAAAAGGATTAACTGACAGTAGTAATGTCACATTTACACTGGAGTTAATAACACAATTGTTAATATCAACTCTCATGTAAACGTGGCTTCACTGGTATAATATGTATTGCTAGCACCAATCATGAATATTTTCAAAGTAGTACTTGGTTATTGCAACCAAATTAAACATTCTATTCAAACAAACGTTAGTACAACTTACCATATCATTTAGTTGTGACAAATAAACTCAAGTTGGTCAACATAAATATAATTTTTGTAGTTTCCAAAATTCATTCTCTTGAACATAATTTTATGGGATTCAAATAATTGAACACATAAATAAGATTTCTTATTCATTGAAGTTACCATAATGTAAGAACATACAACTGAGAACTGTTTGATACCTTTCATAACTAGGCTCAAGTATCTGAACATCAATAGTTGACATACAGTATCAAAGTATTGATACCCATAACACTCCCCATCAATTGACAGTTCATTAATCTAAACACAATTTCTATTCCAACAAACTATCAATCAATCTCAAATGTAAGAATCAATTCTCAATAAAAACATTGTTTTAGCATAATCATAAAAACATAATCAATCATAGAAAAACACAATCATGTTGTGACCTTATTGCAGAATACTTCCACTTCATCTTCAAAATTTCTTCCAGTTCTGCTCAATGGGTACTGATGTATCAAGATTCCTCTGAATAGAGGAATGTAGAGTTGAATTTAGAGGAATAGAGGTTGATAAGTGTCCTGATATTTAACTTTTGTAATCAAAAAGCAGTAAACCTTGCTGACCCAAAGGACAGAGTTTGAAGAGAAAGATGCAAATCCTGACACTGAAGAAAGAAATGGTTGCACTCCTCACTATTTTCCACCAAATTTTGCAGAACTGGATTCAGTTTATGAGCAAAGCAGTGGGTGAGCAAGGCTTGAGGACTCACATTTTTTATTTGTGCTGTCAATCCCTCAATCAGGCTCAGGTATCAGATGTTTTGCAGTATTTACAAATAATTGTTTGTGAGTCACTCATATCTTCAATGTGTTGGTAAGTTGCTTATAGTTCAAAACACATTTGAAGCTAGCATTTTTTTACTTTTCTTTCAAAATGTTATTACTATTCATAAACACTTAATTAAACCTTATGTAAGGTGAAACCACCACCAGTTGACACCTTTAAAATATTTTTGTATTTTGACCATCACTGCTCTGACTGTAATCAACTTAGGGTAACTTCTCATATGTGGTAGATGCAAACCAAGCAACTACTACATCTATAACTCTTCCAGCCCAAAATCAAAATTTAGGTACAGCATGGATCAAAGTTGAGGTTTATTGTTGTGGAGCAGCTGGCAAACATACTTGATTATTTTTCTGAGTATGACAATTATAGAAATACAATGCAATCAAAATAATTACTACAATAATAGAGAACAAAAAATACATATTTCAATTGTCATTATTATCAAACAAGGACAAATCATCAACATTATAGTTCTTTAATCATTGAAAAATGTTAATTTCCTTCCATTTCTATCTTGCTAAGAAAGCGTTTTTGGGGAATTGTCCAATGGAACTTTTTCTTTACCTGTGTAAGGAATCAGCATATTAAGTATTGCAAATTTTTTTAAACACCCTGTATAAATATATACCCTTTTTCCCTGCAAAACAGCCTATTTTTGGTTGGCCTCAATCAATCTTTTGTCACTTGCTCTAACTCTTTCTCTGTTCCATTTAGATGAACCTAGCCATTTTCACTCATCAACTTAACATAAACTTTGGTTAGCTTTTGTTATTCAGCAGTTTCAGCAATAAATACAATATTTTCACAAGGTTCAAAATGATTGTCAAACTCACTCAATACAGTTTTAAAAGTGACTGCAGCATCAGTGGAACATTTGAAGGAATTATAGATTTTGGACTATAGCTCCGGATGGAGTAGATGTGGTTGTACTGAAATTGGAACTGTAGTATTCAGCATTGTCACAGGCGTTGTGAATGGGGGCATATTCTCCAATATCTGCCCTGAATAATACATTCAATATTGCCCTCTTTACATGTGGCAAAGTGTTGCTGTAGTATTTTCTCAGCTCACTTACCACATGTATCTCAAAAGTATCACAATGTTCAGTAGGAGTAGCCGTCTTTTGCAAAATTGAAAATGCATTACATAGCATTTCATTTTCTGTACCACCAGCATCATTGCAACGTCTTCTTTTCTTAGCTTTGGGTAAGTTGGAAACAGGCACCCCAGCTGTACTAGTAGATGCCATCATTGTATTTAAAGATGCAGGAGCTTCATCTTTGACCGTTTTGACCATTGAGGGTTCATTGACAGAGGATTCATAATCAAATGATTCTTCTAGAGTTTCCTCATGACCCCTTTGCATATTGGCCTGTGAACAAAATATATTGACAGTGTAGATACTTAGTTGGATAGGGTAACATGAGACATTTTTTACACCTTTTTATGTAGCCTACTTGCTTTGGGTCTCTTCTGTTTGGGAAGTACAAAGTTTGTATTGCAAATCTCATCCACACCCCAAAAAACTAGATACTTCAAACTTCCAGTTACAATTTTCTATAAAATTTACAATGTAATTCAATTTCAAAGCTTTTCAAACATCATTCAAATATTTTTTTGAAAACTTCAATGCCTGGAAACAATGTCAATAGAATCAAAGATAAATTTTAATAAATTGAATATTATATTAAAATTTTGGAAATTCTGTTGATTTTTTTCATTGAGCCAAAATGATTAACTTACAGTAGTAATGTAACATTTACACCGGAGTTAATAACACAATTGTTAATATCAACTCTCATGTAAACGTGGCTTCACTGGTATAATATGTATTGCTAGCACCAATCATGAATATTTTCAAAGTAGTACTTGGTTATTGCAACCAAATTAAACATTCTATTCAAACAAACGTTAGTACAACTTACCATATCATTTAGTTGTGACAAATAAACTCAAGTTGGTCAACATAAATATAATTTTTGTAGTTTCCAAAATTCATTCTCTTGAACATAATTTTATGGGATTCAAATAATTGAACACATAAATAAGATTTCTTATTCATTGAAGTTACCATAATGTAAGAACATACAACTGAGAACTGTTTGATACCTTTCATAACTAGGCTCAAGTATCTGAACATCAATAGTTGACATACAGTATCAAAGTATTGATACCCATAACACTCCCCATCAATTGACAGTTCATTAATCTAAACACAATTTCTATTCCAACAAACTATCAATCAATCTCAAATGTAAGAATCAATTCTCAATAAAAACATTGTTTTAGCATAATCATAAAAACATAGTCAATCATAGAAAAACACAATCATGTTGTGACCTTATTGCAGAATACTTCCACTTCATCTTCAAAATTTCTTCCAGTTCTGCTCAATGGGTACTGATGTATCAAGATTCCTCTGAATAGAGGAATATAGTGTTGTATGTAGAGTTGAATTTAGAGGAATAGAGGTTGATAAGTGTCCTGATATTCAACTTTTGTAATCAAAAAGCAGTAAACCTTGCTGACCCAAAGGACAGAGTTTGAAGAGAAAGATGCAAATCCTGACACTGAAGAAAGAAATGGTTGCACTCCTTACTATTTTCCACCAAATTCTGCAGAACTGGATTCAGTTTGTGAGCATAGCAGTAGGTGAGGAAGGCTTGAGGACTCACATTTTTTATTTGTCCTGCCAATCCCTCAATCAGGCTCAGGTATCAGATGTTTTGCAGTATTTACAAATAATTGTTTGTTGAGTCACTCATATCTTCAATGTGTTGCTAAGTTGCTTATAGTTCAAAACACATTTGAAGCTAGCATTTTTTTACTTTTCTTTCAAAATGTTATTACTATTCATAAACACTTAATTAAACCTTATGTAAGGTGAAACCACCACCAGTTGACACCTTTAGAATATTTTTGTATTTTGACCATCACTGCTCTGACTGTAATCAACTCAGGGTAACTTCTCATATGTGGTAGATGCAAACCAAGCAACTACTACATCTATAACTCTTCCAGCCCAAAATCAAAATTTAGGTACAGCATGGATCAAAGTTGAGGTTTATTGTTGTGGAGCAGCTGGCAAACAAACTTGATTATTTTTCTGAGTATGACAATTATAGAAATACAATGCAATCAAAATAATTACTACAATAATAGAGAACAAAAAATACATATTTCAATTGTCATTATTATCAAACAAGGACAAATCATTAACATTATAGTTCTTCAATCATTGAAAAATGTTAATTTCCTTCCATTTCTATCTTGCTAAGAAAGCGTTTTTGGGGAATTGTCCAATGGAACTTTTTCTTTACCTGTGTAAGGAATCAGCATATCAAGTATTGCAAATTTTTTTAAACACCCTGTATAAATATATACCTTTTTCCCCTGCACAACAGCCTATTTTTGGTTGGCCTCAATCAATCTTTTGTCACTTGCTCTAACTCTTTCTCTGTTCCATTTGGATGAACCTAGCCATTTTCACTCATCAACTTAACATAAACTTTGGTTAGCTTTTGTTATTCAGCAGCTTCAGCAATAAATACAATATTTTCACAAGGTTCAAAATGATTGTCAAACTCACTCAATACAGTTTTAAAAGTGACTGCAGCATCAGTGGAACATTTGAAGGAATTTTAGATTTTGGACTATAGCTCCGGATGGAGTAGATGTGGTTGTACTGAAATTGGAACTGTAGTATTCAGCATTGTCACGGGCGTTGTGAATGGGGGCATATTCTCCAATATCTGCCCTGAATAATACATTCAATATTGCCCTCTTTACATGTCGCAAAGTGTTGCTGTAGTATTTTCTCAGCTCACTTACCACATGTATCTCAAAAGTATCACAATGTTCAGTAGGAGTAGCCGTCTTTTGCAAAATTGAAAATGCATTACATAGCATTTCATTTTCTGTATCACCAGCATCATTGCAACGTCTTCTTTTCTTAGCTTTGGGTAAGTTGGAAACAGGCACCCCAGCTGTACTAGTAGATGCCATCATTGTATTTAAAGATGCAGGAGCTTCATCTTCGACCATTTTGACCATTGAGGGTTCATTGACAGAGGATTCATAATCAAATGATTCTTCTAGAGTTACCTCATGACCCCTTTGCGTATTGGCCTGTGAACAAAATATATTGACAGTGTAGATAGTTGATTGAATGACTACCCCTGTGTTACTCTCTTTGGCCACAGTTTGACCTGTCTGCAATTTACTATCTACAACATCTTTTGGGTTGTACTTTCTTTTTTTTCTCAATGTTCCAAACAATTGGGTTTTTTTCTTCAAAAGTTCATAGGTCAGAGTAATAATATTATTATTGTCTTCATTTCATCAGTGTGCCTTGTGCTGAGGGTGAGCACTTCTCTTTTGTCCTTCCATTTTTGAATGACTACCCCTGTGTTACTCTCTTTGGCCATAGTTTGACCTGTCTGCAATTCACTATCTACAACATCTTTTGGGTTGTACTTTCTTTTTCTTCTCAACGTTCCAACCAATTAAGTTTTTTTCTTCAAAAGTTCATAGGTCAGAGTAATAATAAATATGATGATATTATTATTGTCTTCATTTCATTGGTATGCCTTGTGCTGAGGGTGAGCACTTCTCTTTTGTCCTTCCATTTTTGAATGACTACCCCTGTGTTACTCTCTTTGGCCACAGTTTGACCTGTCTGCAATTTACTATCTACAACATCATTTGGGTTGTACTTTCTTTTTTTTCTCAACGTTCCAACCAATTGGGTTTTTTTCTTCAAAAGTTCATAGGTCAGAGTAATAATAGGGGAGAGTGGGGTACAGTGGGACAGTTTTTGGTCTTGAATTTTTTTTGGTGGTAAAATATTAGTTTGGAATGATAAAAAATACACTAGCATGTAGAGTGGAAGTTCTACTTTCATAACTAAATTTTTATTTCATTACTTTAACTATGCAAATTTAGAAAAAAATAAAATTGTAAACCTCTACAAAGTGTCCCACTGTGCCCCTAGATGGGGTACAGTGGGACAGCCTCTGGGGTACACTGGGACACTAAAATAAAAAAATCAGTTTATGATTAGAAAACACTTTATTAACACTTCATGATAAGACATTATGATAACACATTATTACACTTTATGATACCTCTTCTTTTTCATCTAAGAAGGGATGAGAACTGTGAGAAGTCGACATTGAAAGTTATTTTTTGCATTGTCCTCCCGGTGCTGCCTTGCTTCATGGGAGGAGGTAGTTTCTTCTCAATATCACCCTCTAAAGCGAAGTAGATTTTCTGTTCCCCTTTGATGAACTTGAAGTCGGGTAGAATTCGTTTGTAGTATTTTACGTAATAGTCACTGTCGTCAGTTTTCTCCACAACTTCTGCCACATAATAATTCACAGTCTTTTTCCCGCAAACTTTCACTAAAACAAAATCTCCTACGTCAATTTTGGGACAAACTTCTTCCTGCAAACTCTGCAAATCATCATCTGACTCTTGCCACTCATCTTCATCTGACTCTTGCCACTCATCTTCATCCTCTGAGCTTTCTTCAAGCTTCAATTTTTTTAGAAACACTCGACTTTTTCCCCCCTGCAGCTTTATCTTTTCTTTCCACCATTCGCTTCTCTTTCAACATCTTCTTCCCTTCTCTTTCTGCCACTTCTCTTTCTATTCTTTCTTTTACTGGCGTGTCTGTTAATACCTCTGACTTTTTCTTCGCTTTTCCCTTTCTCTGTACTGGACGATTCACAACTTTAGGGTGAGGTCTTACCATTTCAGGGGTAACTTTGATGGTTTGCTGCTCTTTACCTGAGATTCCTGAGACTGAAGGCCTACATGGGGATTCATTTTATGCTACGACACAAGTTGACAAGTTGAGTTGTTGTTCATTTGAGACATCACACGTGGATGGCAAATGCGGAACATCTGGATTGGGCGCTGTGGTAGTTGGTGCAATAGGCCTATCCGTTACCTCTGCTGCTACGAAGTCTTCATCTTCATACACCATGTTGTTGAATGGGTATATCCCTGTTGATTTGAATCCAGACGTAATATTAGAAATGGAGAATGACTGAGGATATGACTGACCAAGAAGAAATGCAATGTGGTGAATGTTTATCCTTTGACCAGGGTGGTTCACAAGCCAGTTCCTACATGATTCACTGTAGTATTGCTTTAAAGGGCCATACACCCCTTTATCCAACGGCTGTAGTTTGTGGCTGCAGTGTGGGGGTATGGTGAAAAGAATAATGCCATTATCCTTGGCCAGTTGTATTGCTTCGATTGATACATGAGACTCGTGATTGTCCATTATTAATAATATAGGTGTGTCTTTGGAAGGTTTCACAAATTTGATCAAGTGGTTCAACACCAGTAGGAAACATTTGTTGTTCATCCAACCTGTTGGTGTTGCTGCACCTGCTGACCCTGGGGGTGCACCAATTAACATTGTTTCCTTGAAGATAACACGTGGAAATATGAAAAAAGGGGGGATGGCATTACCTACTGCATTTATAATTCCACAGAGTGTCACAAGCTCACCTCGTTCAGCAGAAGTTATCTGACCTACTTGCTTGGCACCTTTAGTAGCAATCACCTTCTTTGGATCTTGTACGCTGGTAAGACCTGTTTCATCTAGATTGTAGATATTTTGAGGAAGAAACTTGTATTTCTCATACAATTCTCGCAATTTATCAAAATATGCTGTTACAACTGGTTTGTTGAAAGCCATGGCTCTGTTGAGTGATGTAGCCTCCGGCTTCCTGAGAGCAATCTTGTCCCCCCGCTTGATGAACGCAAGTAGCCAATCTACTCCAGCTTCCTCATTCTCCTTCCAGGAATCAGGTATTTTTTTTCAATCCTACCGCATATTGGTATGCCAGCTTTCTTGCTTCTTTGTACGGAAGGCCATGGTGTAATTTAGCTGCACGTTGGAGGTATTCAACTAGTAGATTTTCCTCCTCTTTTGAAAATATTTTCCTCACTGAATAATTAGGCTTGAAGCAAATGCCCTTACCTTCAGGATTGGTATCCCAGTCAATTCCCATGGTTTTACATTGATGTACATAACGCTGGAGCGTGCTTTTAGGGATCGAATGAGCTGTAGCAACTTCTCGAATAGATTGATCCTCTTTCATGACACATTGGACAGCTGCTCTCATCTCTTCTTCGGAAATCAAACCAAACTTTGTCTTTCTCGCTCGTTTTCGTACCATGACTGCGTCTGAAAATAAAACAAAACAAGACATGGTTTAATCAGACTGAAAATAGAAATTATAGAAAGTAGGCCGTTAAGTTACTTTGTTCATCAATGATATAGATATTATCAAATGATGATATTGATATTTGTAATTGTTGAAATAAAATCATAATAATCCAGTTAGTCCCATTTGGAAAGACATAAAAAGATGCATAAGAAACTTAACCTCAAAATACTGATTGCAATCAAAAGCCTACCCAATCGACTTTAGCATTGGATCAGATTCTTCATAAATGAAACACAGATTTATATAATAAGTAATATATTATATTATTACATTCAAATAAACAATTTTCATCCTTTTAAGAGTACTATTCTGGTTTTGTCTCCACAATCACATCAGCTTACATTTCATCACTTCTCACAACAGAAAATTTCAGTTCAGAAAGAGAACACAAGCAGAGCCACAGTTACTAATGCATTGTGGGTAGGTTTAGCGGATACGTATCTGATATGTATCTGATACGTATTGGGAGATACGTATCAATTCTGCCTCAAATAGTATGTATCAGATACGTTTGAGGTACATATTTTGTAATACATACTTTAAGGGTTACATTGATATGTACTTGATATGTATCGGATACTTAGTGTGCTATGTGGGTAATAGATTATAAAACATAGAAGTATAGGCCTGTAGCCTATTATAAGAATTATGTTATGAAAACTTCATGAGGCTTGGGCCAATAGGCTGTATTAAGAATCTACAAAAGGCAAAGATTCCCATTGATTCTTTATTTCAAAGATATATTATTATTTAGATATAAAAAAAAGTGTTAAGTTGTGTTGAGACAGTAATATGCAGATAACTAATCTTACGTTATGTGCCAGGGGCACAGTGGGACACTGTCCCACTGTGCCCCTGCATGTCCCACTGTGCCCCAAAAAAATTGTCCCACTGTGCCCCGAAGGGCTCTTTCAGTTTTAAAACATTATAAAAAAGCTAATTTTGAAAAAATGACTAATATTAGTAGGTCATTCGGTTGAATAGATCATAAACTTGATTTTAGCATCAAAAAATTAGGCATTCATAGGTTTTATTACTATTTTATAACAAGAATCTTAGCTTACCTTCTTTTTACTCTGGACAACGGAAAATGATTTTTCGATGTTATCTTCAACAGCACTTGCAGCAGAATGGCGAAATTCTCGTCACATGATCAGAGACACTATTGCCAACTTATGCACTAGTAATTTCTCTGATTTTGCTGATAATAAAGAAAAAATCTCCATTGTCCCACTGTGCCCCTTGTCCCACTGTACCCCACTCTCCCCTAAATATAATAATATTATTATTGTCTTCATTTCATCGGTGTGCCTTGTGCTGAGGGTGAGCACTTCTCTTTTGTCCTTCCATTTTTGAATGACTACCCCTGTGTTACTCTCTTTGGCCACAGTTTGACCTGTCTGCAATTTACTATCTACAACATCATTTGGGTTGTACTTTCTTTTTTTTCTCAACGTTCTAGAGTTACCTCATGACCCCTTTGCGTATTGGCCTGTGAACAAAATATATTGACAGTGTAGATAGTTGATTGAATGACTACCCCTGTGTTACTCTCTTTGGCCACAGTTTGACCTGTCTGCAATTTACTATCTACAACATCTTTTGGGTTGTACTTTCTTTTTTTTCTCAACGTTCCAAACAATTGGGTTTTTTTCTTCAAAAGTTCATAGGTCAGAGTAATAATATTATTATTGTCTTCATTTCATCAGTGTGCCTTGTGCTGAGGGTGAGCACTTCTCTTTTGTCCTTCCATTTTTGAATGACTACCCCTGTGTTACTCTCTTTGGCCACAGTTTGACCTGTCTGCAATTTACTATCTACAACATCTTTTGGGTTGTACTCTCTTTTTTTTCTTGACGTTCCAACCAATTGGGTTTTTTTCTTCAAAAGTTCGTAGGTCAGAGTAATAATAAATATAATAATATTATTATTGTCTTCATTTCATCGGTGTGCCTTGTGCTGAGGGTGAGCACTTCTCTTTTGTCCTTCCATTTTTGAATGACTACCCCTGTGTTACTCTCTTTGGCCACAGTGTGACCTGTCTGCAATTTACTATCTACAACATCTTTTGGGTTGTACTTTCTTTTTCTTCTCAACGTTTCAACCAATTGGGTTTTTTTTCAAAAGTTCATAGGTCAGAGTAACTGAAGTGTACCAGTTATCAGTACAGAGGGTTCTCCCTTTCCCTATCAAATCACCCATCAAGTCCATTACAACATCTGTTACTACCGAATTCTCTTTTCGTTTACTTTGTCCACAGTATACCCCAAAATCATATGTATACCTCCTTCTAAGCATATTTTGAATAGATTTATTTCAAATTTATGGCATTTTTTGGAATGTACTGTTTGAATAGCAAACCTAACCGAAACTAACTTAAGCTAACTAACTACCAAGATTTTTAATAGCAATTTATGTGCATTAAATCACAAACCAAGTCAATATTTTGGAGCATACATATTGAAAAAAACCCCACTCTGGCTAAAGTATTAAATCCGCATACTTTTGCTTTCTTCCTTCAAAACATTTTTCTGGCAGCGGAACAGCAGCGTTTTTTTTACCAAGTTGTGAGTCTCTACCAAACTTTTCACACTGCATCTTGTCTTTGAAAATGTTATGTTCTATTAAAAAATCAACCACTTCTTCCTCATGCATTCTCTTACTTGTGAAAAACTTAGTTGAACAACCATTTCAACATTCCATTTTAAAACTTGAAACTCTAAACAAGAAACAGTAGGTATGAGGTAAGATCAAGAATCAATAATGATTGAAAATCTTGAATAAACATTTTTATACTGATAAACAGTTAAGAAGAAGAAGTCGTTGGCTTCATATGAAGCTAAACATATGAACTTCATATTTTTTTATCTGCTATTAATTAATTATATAATTAGTTGTAAATGATTATATGATTAATTATTTATATTTATCTGATTGTATTTATTACTTTGAAATGAAATGCTCAGTAATAATTCTAGAAAGATAATGGGAAAGTTTTTGTTGGAACAATTTTTGTTATAAAAAACACATGATTCTAATACTCAAGTGGTTCTAAATTCATTTGAATGAGTTGTGAATTATTGCAGTGAAGGTTAAAGTTTTTGGTTTATTCATAAACATTCATCTCTATTTATTTTTAACTTGATAATGAATTTTATAAAAGAAAAATATTGATGTGTTCATGGCCATTTAGTGTTGAATTTAGATAAGAATAAGTATAGTGATTAATGTATTAGAATTTACCTGTATTAGAAGGTAAATAACTATAAATGTATCAATATTGACTAAAATATGGCTTTCCGCCATAGAACTCTGTCATATTTCAGTAGTAGTGGTAGTTTAGAATACATCCATAAACAAATTTCCATAAAAAGCCACAAGTGCAGTTTGTAAATAATTATTGTATTGTATTCTGTATAAAACTTGACCAATGAATAACGTTATTTTCATTGTATAATTGTTATACCTAGCCAAACTTGGACAGGTACAGGTGAGAACAGTTGATGGAGGTGAGGTTTGAGGGTATTTTATTTGGTTAGAGCTAAAATATATCAATATAACTTTAGTTTGTGTATCGGGCATTCAATAAGAGAAAAATTACAATACTTCAAATATCAATTCCATTTTAAAAATCTCAGTTATTTTTAAATACTTGGTGATAAATACTGAAAATGGCACTTTTATGAAAAATGACCCCCATAATAGAATGATTCTTCTAGAGTTTCCTCATGACCCCTTTACATATTGGCCTGTGAACAAAATATATTGACAGTGTAGATACTTAGTTGGATAGGGTAACATGAGACATTCTTAACACCTTTTTAACTCCTTGTAGCCTACTTGCTTTGGGTCTTGTCTGTTTGGGAAGTGCAAAGTTTGTAATGCAATTTTCATCCACTCCCCAAAAAACTAGAGACTTCAAACTTTCAGATACAATTTTCTATAAAATTTACAATGTAATTCAATTTTAATGCTTTTCAAACATCATTCAAATATTTAAAAAAACTTAAATGCCTGGGATACAATGTCAATAGAATCAAACCTAGATCAATACTAAAGTTAAATTTTTCCTTTGATGATTAACATAAATTTTAATAAATTGAGTATTATATTAAAATTTTGGAAATTCTGTTGTTTTTATCACTTAGCCAAAAGGATTGACTTACAGTAATGTCACGTTTACACTGGAGCTAATAACACAATTGTTAATAACTTTTGTGATTAACTTATTATTACATGAAAGCTATCAATAATTGTGTTAACTATCAACTCCAGTGTAAATGTGGCTTCACCGGTATAATATGTATTGCTAGCAGCAATCAAAATTCAATATTTTCAAAATAGTACTTGGTCATTGCAACCAAATTAAACATTCTATCCTAACAAACCTTGATACAACTTAACATATCATTTAGTTGTGACAAATAAACTTAAGTTGGTCAAACTAAATATCATTTTTGTAGTTTCCAAAATTCTTTCTCTTGAACATAATATATGGTTATTCCAACCAAATAAAATGTTCTTTCAACACTCAATTATGTTACATCCACCAATTTATTATTTTTTCAACAGACAAAATTGTTGTTGATTGAATAATATATTGGGCCTGGTGAATAAAAACAAGTAAAGACTTTACTAAGGGTTTTTTGAGTATTTACTAGCTTTGGAGTGAATAAAAACCTGTCTAGTAGAGGCTCGACTTGAGCGTTTACTAAGGGGCCTAGTAAGCTCTAGTCGACCTTGAATTTTCTAGCTTTAGTGTTTACTAGCTTTTGTGTGAATAAAAGCTAGTAAAGACTTTACTAGGCTAGTATTTACTAGCCTTTTTGCAAGGTAGGGTTGGAGCAGACTTGCAAGAGAATACTAAGGCAATTCCCCTCTAACATATTCAAGTTTATCAACGAAAATTAATTATTCAGCCTATTCTATGGAGCTATCTTACTATCTATTGAAATTATCTAATTATAAAAATATTTAGGAGCTCACAAAATTTTTTTCAATTGGCTAATGTCTGTCAGGCTGGTCTTGAACGGTAATATTTCTATTATTAAGTGAAATCATATAAAAAGAGAGAAAAAACTAAATTATAATTTTAATCTCTTTTCATATTATAATACTATAGAAATATTAACATGTAACTAATTCCGGACTGACAACATTTCTTGTTTATTTTCAGGCCAAATTATTGTCATTAATATAACTATACTATGATATGGTACAGTATAACACTTATATAGATGAAACTGATGTAACAATTCAACTAGCTAGTAAGTTTATACAAATATAATTGTTCATACACATAGAACAAGATATAGTTATATAAAGTACAATGATATTATAAATATCATAGTCATACAATGGTTTCGTGTTGGTTTGGTACAAAATAGAATGTAATGTTATATTTTGGTATTCGACCAGGTCTTCCCAAGAATTCTTTTTATCTATGGCCTCCGTAATTCTATAATTAGTAGGATGGCAGGTAGTGAATAGCTCAAAGCAGATGTTCTCTATGTGAGCATTGAAGAAAGTCAAAGGCTATAGAGAAAAAAACTGCATGAGAATTGTGTTTGTCCCTCTTCTACCTAGGAATGAAAGGAGTACCGTAATTGGGTTGATAGCAGGTAGGTAACAAATAACTTGTACCTATCTTGTACAGCTCTCCATATTTATCTTGTGATTATAATACACAGCTATTCTTATTTCCATTTTTTGAGAAATATGAAGAATAGGCCGAGGCCCACACCTGAAGAATACCAAAATGGTCAAACCGAGTACAAAAATAGATGTGTTGGCCTACTCGTTGCACGGTACCTATTCTAATGTTGCTTTGTTGTCCAGCCTATTCATTCAATGCGGTGGTTGGATTCCACCATGAAAGGATTAAGAAATTCAAATATCCAAAAGCAAAATAGTGCTAGTTTTCAATGGGCTGTATATTTAGGAATAGAATACGTTTTGGGCGATTGATTGTTTTTTTTCTCTCCTCATGTTGTAGATTTGTACTCAAATGAATGAATCAATCAATAAATAGATATAAGTTTCAAAAAAATTACTATTATTAAAATAGTCAATAGATTAAGTAATTAATTCTATTTGAGAATAGATTAGCTGCGGGAAACAGAAATAAGTGAAACTGGTAACTCTTAATCTGAAACTTATTTCATTTTTAAACTGATGGTCCCACTTTAATTCAGAACACATGTCCTCGAAACTTTCTTCTATTTTTTAAAAAATTTCTGGTGGGTGAAGCCTGCTTATTCAATAAAACATTTTTATCTGAGAATCAAAATAATTTCATCTTGAAATTCTTTTTATTTTTTTCAGTTTCCAGATATCCACGAACAAATTTAATATCTTCAAGAGTATCGAAGTTTTTACTATTTTAGAGAGATTTGAAATAATTTCATGTGCAGAACCTGATCCAATCAATAATTTTATTCATTCAAATAGGACTAAAAATAAGAAGAAATTATTCAGGTAGACTTGAACTTTCCGTATTTGGTTGCGAACACATCTATAAATAGCTGCTTAATAAGAACTAGGGAGATTCTATGTGAATAAAAGCGCTGGAGAGTATACTCTATAGTAAAGACTCAAGTTTTTCCTAGTAAACACTAGAAGAGAGCGTACTAGGGCTATTCACATCGAAGCGAGTAACTAACCGGGCGAGTGTTTACTAGGTAGTAAAGACTTTACTAGACAGACCGTACTACCAAGTATTTACTCGTTTTTATTCACTTGGCCCATTGTTATGAGCACTTGATTGCAAAAGTGGTGTAAGTCAAAAATATCTGTTATCCATAATTGAAAGTTGAAGTGTAAGGTCAGCCAAAATGTTATAGTTATAATGAAATAGAACTACCTATTTTTTCATCAGTTCAAAAATATATGTAATTTTTATACAATGACTATTATTTCAAAAAAATTATTATTTTTTGAGTTATTTATGAATAAAATGACTTACACCACTTTTACTATGTATGATCAGTGAAATTCAATGACTTACTTCTATATTGATGACTTACACCAGTTTTGCCCGCAAATATCATCATAGTAATAGGTTTCCATGTCAGTAGAAAATCATTAACAATATTGGATTTCTATAAAAAGTTCATTTCATTCAGATAAATGGTACATATCATTAAGGATATTATGGTGAGTATAAACATATGAATCAATGTGAATAGAGAAATAAAAAATTGAAAAATTTATGGAATTGGAAAAATGAAAGTTTTTAAGCATAACGCTAATGTATTATTTTATGAACAAATTTCATCATCCTCCTGTTCTTCCTCTTCACAATCCAAAAGTGGGCCGTTGTCTTCAGTTTCCCTGACCTTTTTCAATGATTTGAAAAATTTGTGATGAACAGGGTGATGAAGGGTAGAAGATCTAGCATGTCTCTCTTCTTTAGCTCGGTTACTGGTCTGGTAGCATTGAATAGTCTCCTCTGCTTGATAGCTGAGAAAGGCCACTTATTTGAGTCTTTGGCTGCAGGAAATACAATCTTATACTGAACTGTGTTTGGGTGTGCAGGGTGGTTTTGTAGAGCATGGTTAATGGACTGTCACTACTGAACCTCATCCACTGAATTTTCAGCCAGTTTACTGGCAAGCCTTCTTCATTCTTCTTTTTTCTTATAATTGATTTTTCAAGCTGCACTGTAGTCTTCAATTCATCTTGATTCATTACATGAACATTAAACTTGTCTTTTCTCCTAGAATTCCAAATGGTTTCAATCCAGTCAGATGGTACGTAATGAGTTTTATTTTTGGCTGCAGATTCAATATTTCCAAAGTCGGAATCATTTTTCATGAAAGAGTGACCAGACACTAGGAATTTATGGTCAACGACAGAAATATTATTTTCATTATCCAAAACAACTTTCATCCATGTTAAAGCTAATTTTATATTACGATTCTGCCCGGTGCAGCTGTCACTAGGCAATAAGATGACTTCTTTCCCTTATTCCAGAATTTATAAACTTTTTAAGGCAAGATGCTATTTCTTGTGATCCCCGGGATGCAATGGTCTCATCCCAAACATACATCTCAGCTTTTTCAGTATTCAGATTGTGTACTCCTAAATTGTAGCAGAGGAGGTTCCCCTTATAATAAGCAACTGACGTTGTTAAAGTCGGAAATGGGAGGGCCTTTTGGAGATCAAATGAAATAACACAGTAGTCCTTGTTTTGATTGGCTATTGAAACATCATCTTTCATACTCTCTCTCGCTTTTTCTGCCTTGCATAGATGTAGCTTGTGTTGTATCTTGATGGAGTTTTTATCTGATTCTTCAGCAGAGGCCAATGATTGAAATTTGAACTTGTTGCACTGTTGACAGGTATCCTTCCAAGGTGCATGAAAATGTAAGTTCTCTTCATTGAAAATTTCTCTATAAACTGTCTCACTCACTGGATTTAAAGTAATAGTGTTGCAATTTTCTACATAGAAGTTGTACATTTTCCTTACATTTAGTTCTGGATCCAAGTATTGTCGATTTGGGTTATGCTGCCTGGTATAATAACTGGTAGATGATGGAAAGATCAGAATATGTTTTCTCACTTCCTCTATTTTCATGGCACTTGTTTTATTTACACTCTGTTCTTTTCCTCTAAGATCCTGACCTACGTGTCCTTCTTTTTCTTTTCTCAATGCTCTGGACATTCTCCCATCAGATATTTCAAATGTGTTCAAAAAATACTGCTTGCAAACAAGAATGCTCTCATTATTGATGTTCAAAAAATACTTATTTGTACAACTTGTGTCCTCTTTACTCCCATAACGGTGTCTTTTTTGCTTAATAGCTACTTTCTTCACAAGTCCACAAATGTAGGTATTTTGTTGAGAGAAATTTCCCATTGTCCAAAAATGATTAAAACACGATTTCCTGGCCTCTTCTGGTATCTTTGTTTGGTATTTATTCCTACATGAACACTGAATGTCCTCAAAGATAACATCAATCCCCGAATTTCTTCTAGTCTTCTTCAAATTTCTTACCCAATTTGTTTCATTTCTTCTTCTTTTGGGCCTACTGACTTCAACATCAGAAATGCTATCCACTTCTGCTGGTCTCTGGTCTTCTGCTGGTTCTGCGGGTTTCTGCATTGATATTATCATCAGAACCTGGAAGCATAAGAGTACAACATTTGAAATTTCATGGGCAAAACTGGTCTAATCAAGTCAATGAAGCTACAACATGACCATTAGTTTAAATTTTATATCTGTTATTTCTAATTCACAGCTCATGATTGAAGAATCTTATTGGAATAGAAGTTAATCCACAATAATAAATAAAGCCTATATTTGGCACACAAATTGAGTGTAATGTTTTGTTATCATATTTTGTTCATCAGTCTAGTTTGGATTGCCAGAGAGTGAAGTTGTTCTCTGCCTCTTATCTTCATGATAACACTCTACTAATCTCTGTTACTTGCACTCGCCGGCACAAAAATTAAAAGTTTTGAACTGTTTTTAGGTTATTTCAAACAGAATTCTTATTTAAAAAATAGTTCAGTAAAGTGTTTTAGATTTCTTCAAGTGTGAAAACAGTCTCCAGCAATATGTCATCTTGTGGCTTGTGTACAAAACCAGTGAATCAAAAGGAGGGTGAACAGGCAAGAATTGTATGTAGTGTTTGCACGTCCTTGTTTTATCTAAGCTGTGTGAACTTGACAAAAAAATGACCTTAATTTCATAAAAAATCAGCCGTGGACTTGTTTAGAGTGCTTAACCCATTTGTGCCCAAATTATTTTTTTCTTTCAAAGTCATGTATTTTCCATGAATATAGCTTGGTTTATGCCTAATTAATGCCATTTCATTAATTTTTATCACATAAAGTTCTCAGGGACCTGGAAAATTGATGTTCCCATTTGGGAACAGTGGGCACAAAAGGGGTGGTGAAGTTATAGAGTACACACATTCCAAAAATGATTGGAGAGTAGGTTAAAAAGCACTTATACACTCACATTATGGTTGTATATTGGAATATTTATTGATTATAACAGTGTGAGAAATCTGAATTACAAAAAATGGATATAATATTGATTACAATATAAATCATCAATTTGAATAATAATAATCTTTGATAAACAATCAAGAGATAATAATAGATAATGATAGATAATAATAGATGATTGATAATAATCAAGATAATTATAGCAAACAATATAGCATTATGATGAAAATAGAAAATGATAATAAATGCATAGGCTCATCAGTACAGGCTATCTCTTCATTTTGAATGGAAAATCATTGAGCAATGATTATGAAGTGCTACATTACATTTATTACATTTCACACGGGCATTCTTCTTTCATTGTGCACATCTTGACTGTCTGTCATTTGGAACAATGTGAGGATTCAGACCATCATATTGTACATGATCCGTCACCCTCTTATCTAACCCAGAGCCAATCTTTTTGAATATTTCTGTAGATATGACATACATATCTGTCGTGTGAAAGCAAGGAGGTCAAGTTGTTCAGATTTGTTCTTTCTAACCCACCTATGCAATTGCCAAGCATTGTTCATTAAGGCATTGAGTGGGAAACTAAAAAGCTGCCAGTACCATTTATTGCTTCTGATGTTTATCCTCATTTTTGAAATGTTTTCATCTAACCTATCAACCCCGCCCATGTATGTATTGTACAGGTCACAACAAGCAGGTTGATCAATGTGAATGAACTTTTTCAATGCCTGACTGTAGCGTTTTACTTTCCCCTTTGGCTCAATACCTGCTTGGGAAGAAATGAAATTTACAATATTATTATCATGGTATTGGACCAATGTAATACCAGAGCTTTCATCCGTCAACTGATGCATTGATCCCCTACTTTTTTGCGTAATATTTTTGCATCAATTATTGGAGCCCTCTCTACCCTATTGGACCTGATTGTTCCAGTGCTCTTCACCCCTATATTTTTCAGAGCCTCCACAAGTTTTACACTACTGAAAAAATTATCGAAGAACAAATTGTAGCTTTTTGCCGGTAGTTTATCAATCAAATCCATAACAACAGATCCTCCAACCCCAAGCTCTGGGATTGTATTCCCAGTTTTAGCACCCTGGTAAAGATTACCTTGTATCAAATAGCCCAACTGAGTGCAGAGGCTCCAGCACTTATAACCAAACTGTATTGGTTTACCATGCATGTGCTGTTTAGCTCCATGCCTCCCAAAATACAGAATCATTGATTCATCAACACATAAATTTGTTTCACCAATGAAATATTGAAGCCACCTCTCATTCAGCATTTTCCACAAGGGGGAAATTTTAGAAAAACGATCACTCTTATCCAATTTGTTGTTATCACATACATGGAGATAATGCATTATTTCGCATGCTTAGTAACAAAAAGGCATATCGACAGTAACCATGGTTATTCAGAATCAATGAAAACAAATTTCTCTTAGCTGCAGTAAATTAATACGACCTTCTACTGATCATATGTTCAACTATTCCATTAAAAATAAGTTTTAATTGCCCATTTTTGTAGAAATTAGAAAGATATCTTTTACTGTGCTGGAGAAAAAGTAATAAAATTACTGAAAGACGGGACTTACGCCCTTCTGTTTCTAAGAAATTTTGATAGAAAATTTTTAAGCCCTACTTCTATGCAATAAGAAATGCTTATTTTCTTTGTTGTTTCAGAGGTTAATGGAGTAGTTTTCTTCAATAATAATTCAAAGGAAATGCATTCTAAAGTAGGCTATATTGAGAAAAAGCACAAAAATAATTCCATTCAAGATACTTAATGATATTGGAGTGTACCAAACAGCAAACAAATTTTTTTGTGTTCTAAATTTTATTAGCACTTTAATTTTCTTCCTCATCAGTAGACATTATATTATCATCTTCCACTTCTCCAGAACATGTCAATTGTTCGTAAAATTTATTGTATGGAAAACGAATTATGCCTGAAGCACACAAATCTTTTAAGTCCTTCATCTTTTCCTTTGTAATAGGGATTGGATTGCTGAATGCTGGCTTCAGAAGAATGTTCCCAACAGAAGATTTCCTCCGACAAGACTTCCTGTTGCCTCCAACATTGAATTTCTTGAATTCCTCATTCATTGTATACTTGAAAAAGATGTGCTCAGGATCATCTTTCAGATATTTGAAGTTGACAATTTTTAACCACTGTACAACATTACCCTCCACATCAACTTTTTTGTTTTTAATCAATTGTTCACTGACAAGTTTGAAATTGATTATTTCCTTATTGCTCATTTCTTCTACCTCATAGGGCTTCTTTCTAGCCATTTGAATTACCATGTTCCAGCCTGATGGTTCATACACATGCACCTTCTTCTTAGCCTTTTCTATCATAGAATGGACTGAGTCCACCTCCATCTGTGTATGACCAGGAACCAGGTATTTGTGATTTATTTCAGGAATGTTTAGGTTCTTCACAGCATACAATAGCATTCCACACATATTGTAGTTTCGGTTTTGGCCGCCGCAGCTGTCACTGAATAAAACAACAGATTTCCCATCTTCAATCTTTTTTAAGTATGAGAATACACAAGATGCAATTTCATTGGATCCACGTTTTGCCACTGTCTCATCCCATGTATAGCATATCACATTTTCATCAACTGGGTTAAAAACAGTTAAATTGTAGCAAGCAATTCTCCTTTTGTAAAATAATGCCTTGGCATTTGTATTTGGGCAATACAAAACAGCTTGAAGATCAAATTCAGCCATATGGTGAAAATTGTTGACAGCTAGAACCTTATCCTTCTCTTTTTCTTCTCTTGCTAAAGTTTTGCTCTTAACATGCTTATCAAACTCATCCTTCATCAATTCTTTCTCATTGTCATCCATATGGTTGAATTTATAACAAATATCACACTGATCTTTTTGGGGCTTATGGAATGCAATATTGAAATCTTTATGGAAGACATCCCTATATAACCACTCTTTCTCAGGATTGATGCCCTCATCTTCACATTTTGTTTTATATACTTCATACATTATAGTTAGATTTAAATTGTCATACAAATATTCCTTCTGTGTATTTTTTCTGTTATAATGAGATGGGACTCTTGGGAATGAATTGATGTGGTCTCTTATTCCAGCTCGCGCATCTTCAGGTCTGGTTATGCCAGGCTTGTGACATCCTCGTTTATCATCTGATGTAACATCAGCTGCATCCCTACTGTCCAAAGCACATCTCATGAATTTCTCTGATATTGATAATGTTGCAAGGAAAAATTGTTTACACACTTGAACTTTTTTGCTGTTATCAATGAGGTAATAATTATTGGTGTAGCTCCGTTTGGATGTTAGAGATCTTGTCCTGGATGTCTTCATACGTTCTATTAGAGAACTAACATACTGCCTGCGCTTATTCAAATTGGTCATACTCCAAAAAGACAAAAATATAGCTTCTCTCTTATCTTCTCCTATCTCATTGCAATGATGTTCACAATAATCCTTACATGGTACTGGTTTTATTTTTACTGCTGGCTTGATATCACCTGTTGTTGCCAAATATGATTTACCTGCCTGCCGATCTGCTTTGCGCTTATTTTGCTTCCAGCTGGAAGGGTCAGCAATCTTTTGTCTCTTACGTTTGGGAGTACTTGGCTGTATGCCATCACCAATAGGTGTTGCACTATTGCTCAATTCATCATCTTTATGTTTTCTTTTATGTGTTGTGAATTCACCATCATCATCATCATCATCTTGACTTGAGTGTGATGGAGAATATTCGGGGTCTTCCTCAGAGTTTGGTGTCAAAATTTCAGGGTCATTGTCAGAGTTCAGTGGCAGAGTTCAGATGGAGCAGTCTCATTTTGTGTGTTTTCAGTGTCAATAATTATTGAAGTACTCACAACTTCTTTGTTTGATGAGTTATCAGTGCTGATGTTGTTGTTATCATTCTCAATATCCACATCAAGAACACAAATAGAATTGGTGGAGATAGATATTTCTCTAGAAGCATCAATGATTGGAACACTTATACCAGCATTGTTGCTCACTACATTACTGGAGTATATTTCATTCTCATTATTTTCAATATATGCATCAATCACATAAGCAGAAGGGTTACTGTATCTTCAGTAGCATCAATAATTGGAACACCAATACCGTAGTTCTTCACTAAATTATCAAAGTCAATGTCATTCCCATTATTATCAAGATTGTCATCAATAGCACAACCGAAATTGGTAACTGTGTCTTTAGTGGCATCATTAATTGGAACACTCATTCTGCTGTTCACTGAATTACAAAAGTCAATGTCCTTTTCATCATTTTCAAGAAAAACATCAAGAACACAAGCAGAAGGATCTTCAATGTCTTCAGTAGTATCAGTAGCTGGAACACCGTGGTTGGATGTTGAATTACCAGTCATATCCATCCAGATTCACACTCACAGGATCAAGAGCACAAGCAGAAGGATTCTCAGTAGTATCAGTAACTGGAACACTCCTACCTTGTTTGGATGTTGAAATACAAGAGTTAATGTCATTTTCATTATTATCAAGATTCACATCAAGAGCACAAGCAAAATTGGTAACTGTGTCTTCAGTAGCATCATTAATTGGAACACTCAATCTGTCGTTCACTGAATTACAAGAGTCAATGTTTTTTATGTCATTCCCAAGATATACATCAAGAACACAAGCAGAAGGATCTTCAATGTCTTCAGTAGTATCAGTAGCTGGAACACCGTGGTTGGATGTTGAATTACCAGAGTCATATCCATCCAGATTCACACTCCTTGCCATTTCAACTAGTAGCTCACTCCCATTCATCTGGGAATAGCAAAAAAAAAGTTTAATTAGAAAAAACTGTCCAGTTATTTAGATGTAATTATGTTATGTGATTGAAGTTTGATAAATTAATGATTTCAGACAACTGTATTCTGTATTAACATGTATTGACAAAGGTAATATTGTGGTAGCAGGTAGGCTATTCATAATGAAAATAAATTAATGATGATATTACTAAAAAAAATTATGTCAGGCCTATAGAAAAACACTCTATTATTAATTGATAATATGGATATGGTATAGCTCAATTATTCAGAAACTAGATGTGGTACTGTACCGAAAAATTATGTTTCTACAATAGCCTACATGTTATAGCATATAGATTGGATTGAAAATGTTAGAAAAGTATATCAAAACTAGTTCCTCAGTAGGCAACAATGGTTTTGTACAAAATTTAAAATACTCATTTTATTACTTTATTTTGTTTTAGAACAGAGCAATATTATTATGCTTAATTTTCCATCAGAGTTGATTAGCTATTATTGTAGGCTAACAAGAAAGAAGAATGCATCGATATGTTTTCAGAACATAATTATTTTATAATCCATGGACTTCATTTCGATTACTAACTAGGCTACAAACACAACTAATTATTGTAGATCTTGTAAAGCATAGAATATATTTCTGTAACTTTTGTATGAAATTGATTATTGCTTTTCTCACGTGAGAATAACAAGATCTAACCTATAACATGTAGCAAAATTTTATTGCAACGAAGTAGGCTAATGAAGATACTGTCTAGGTAGGCTATTATTCAACAAAAATGGTATTAAGTAAATAATCAATAATATTTTTTACTCACCTTACGCTTTTTGCGATTCATCTTTCTAGAAAATACAAATTTCAAATCACTGGTGAACTTGTTTGGAAAACAAACAGATTTGTGGTTGGGGCGTGTTGCGCGCTGGTCAGCTGAAGCTGTTCTAAGAATGATGAAACAGAAGGGATTATGGTTAGTTACGCCCATATGTTACTGCAGAATCGTCTGCTGTTGAGAAACAGAAGGGCTCAAGTACCATATGCCCTTATGTTATTAAGAAAAACACTCAAAATGTTGATATGCCAGCATTTATTTCCAAAACCGAAGCATTACAGATACGCCTCTATGTTACTAAGATTCCTCATATTTGGAATAGTCAGAAACACTACAGTACCCAGAATTGACAAAAATGGTCGATACGACCTTCTGTTACTAAGCATGCAATTTGGGAAAATCTGTTCCGTGACATGGCCTCACTAATGCATTGTTATGGGCATCAGGACTTTGTTCCCAATACATATGCCTCCTTGATACCTGACAATAACCACTTACTAATAAAATGGCAATGAAAACTCTACACTCTTCAGGACCAAAATTCAAATTTACCTCACCGTTTTGAAGAGCATACAGATTAGTAAAGTCACAGATATGATTTACAACTTCATCATTATAAAAGAGTTCAAATAATTCAACTGGTTCACCATCTGACTCTTGTAACCAGCTTGGCAATTCATATTCTTTCTCTTGAAGATCTTTGATATCCTTCTCAACCCAATGATAGGTTTTTTTCATCTTCACTGAAGTACCAGCTGTTCCACCTGTTGACTGTGATGAATCCCTGCTAGTTGTGGAAGGTCCAGCCTGGGGATTTCGAGAAGGTCTAGCCTGGGGATTTTGAGAAGGTCCAGCCTGGGAATTTCGAGAAGGTCCAGCCAGTTAGTTTAGAGACAGATTAGCCTGTAATTTTTGAGAGATTACGTCTTCTAGAGCAGGTTGTGGTTCAGAAGAGATGATTTCAGTTCTAATACCTTCTTCTGTGACTCCTCATTGAAGTTTCAGCATGGGATAGAAGTTGCTTCCTTGACAAGTGGTCAATATCTACTTCATCTTCTTCACCACTGTCACCTTCTGAGAGAATATCCTCGGGAGGAATGAGTGTGATATGTGCATCCAGGAAATCATCTTGTGCCAAAATTTCCTCAATTTCGAATAATGAGAGCCTGCAACAAAAAAAAAAATTCAGAACACCATCCCATTCATGCCCACTGTTCCCATTTGGGAACATCAAATTTCAAATGACTGTGAAAGAAAAATATTATATAAATTTATAGATCTGGCTCATGTTATTGTTAGAGACATACATTGAGTAAAATTGAGAATGAAAATTATAAATTTTTACATGAATGGAAAAAATATATAACTTACTTTTCCTTTGAATGCCATGATGCGACAAAAGTAATGAACTTTGATGTGCTTGTACTCATAACAAACTGATGCAATAATGCTGAAAAATAGTGGGTGTCTGCAGTAATGCCAACACAACATATCTGATTCATAAAATTTCCCTTCCTATCAGTATTATTGGAACCACTACAATAATAATGACTTGTTCCCATTTGGGATCAGTGGGCATAAATGGCTTGAAAAAACATCATTGAACCAATCAATTTCCAAAGATGCACCCATAAATCTATCCAAGACTGTAAATGATGATACATTACAAATTTTACATTGTAAAATTTACTTATATTATAAAAAATACTTACATTAAAAATTGTCAAATCACTTCTTGCTAAGTTTACCAAGGAAATAAAGGACACTATAAA